>JAPPVO010000036.1:56535943-56622446 GCA_030407325.1 Camellia japonica
ATATCGGCTCTCAGACATGTCAGGAAGAAGCCTGCCACGGCCGTGGAATTCAACACATCTACGTAAATTTTATCAATGACCCGACCTGTGGGCTTGATACTTGTACACATATCATTGTAATGCAAGGTTTCGTGTTTTTGCATGTTTGCGCTCAACATTTAGGGCGAATAAAGTCTTCGGATTCGGAGCCCCCTTTGGTGCACGACACCTTAGGGCCGAATAAGTCTCCGGATTCGGAGCGCCCTTCGTGGATGTCACGATTGGCCAAAACAAGTCTCCGATTCGGAGCGCCCTTCGTGGATGTCGCGATTGGCCAAAACAAATCTCCGGATTCGGAGCCCCCTTTGTGCACGACACCTTAGGGCCGAATAAGTCTCCGGATTCGGAGCGCCCTTCGTGGATGTCATGATTGGCCAAAACAAGTCTCCGGATTCGGAGCCCCCTTTGGTGCACGACACCTTAGGGCCGAATAAAGTCTCCGGATTCGGAGCCCCCTTTGGTGCACGACACCTTAGGGGCAAACAAGTCTCCGGATTCGGAGCGCCCTTTGGTGCACGACACCTTAGGGCGAATAAGTCTCCGGATTCAGAGCGCCCTCCGTGGATGTCACGATTGGCCAAAACAAGTCTTCGGATTCGGAGCCCCCTTTGGTGCACGACACCTTAGGGCCGAATAAGTCTCCGGATTCAGAGCGCCCTTCGTGGATGTCACGATTGGCCAAAACAAGTCTCCGGATTCGGAGCGCCCTTCGTGGATGTCGCGATTGGCCAAAACAAGTCTCCGGATTCGGAGCCCCCTTTGGTGCACGACACCTTAGGGCCGAATAAGTCTCCGGATTCGGAGCGCCCTTCGTGGATGTCACGATTGGCCAAAACAAGTCTCCGGATTCGGAGCCCCTTTGGTGCACGACACCTTAGGGCCGAATAAAGTCTCCGGATTCGGAGCCCCCTTTGGTGCACGACACCTTAGGGGCAAACAAGTCTCCGGATTCGGAGCGCCCTTTGGTGCACAACACCTTAGGGCCGAATAAGTCTCCGGATTCGGAGCGCCCTTCGTGGATGTCACGATTGGCCAAAACAAGTCTCCGGATTCGGAGCCCCCTTGGTGCACGACACCTTAGGGCCGAATAAAGTCTCCGGATTCGGAGCCCCCTTGGTGCACGACACCTTAGGGGCAACAAGTCTCCGGATTCGGAGCGCCCTTTGGTGCACGACACCTTAGGGCCGAATAAGTCTCCGGATTCGGAGCGCCCTTCGTGGATGTCACGATTGGCCAAAACAAGTCTTCGGATTCGGAGCCCCTTTTGGTGCACGACACCTTAGGGCCGAATAAATTCTCCGGATTCGGAGCCCCCTTTGGTGCACGACACCTTAGGGCCGAATAAAGTCTCCGGATTCGGAGCCCCCTTTGGTGCACGACACCTTAGGGCCGAATAAAGTCTCCGGATTCGGAGCCCCCTTGGTGCACGACACCTTAGGGCCGAATAAATTCTCCGGATTCGGAGCCCCCTTTGGTGCACGACACCTTAGGGCCGAATAAAGTCTCCGGATTCGGAGCCCCCTTTGGTGCACGACACCTTAGGGCCGAATAAAGTCTCCGGATTCGGAGCGCCCTTTGGTGCACGACACCTTAGGGCCGAATAAGTCTCCGGATTCGGAGCACCCTTCGTGGATGTCACGATTGGCCGAAATAAGTCTCCAGATTCGGAGTGCCCTTTGGGGCATGACCCCATAGGGCCGAATCAGTCTCCGAATTCGAAGCGCCCTTCGTGGATGTCACGATTGGCCGAAGTAAGTCTCCAGATTCGGAGCGCCCTTTGGGGCATGACCCCATAGGGCCGAATCAAGTCTCCGGATTCGGAGCGCCCTTCGTGGATATCACGATTGGCCAAAACAAGTCTCCGGATTCGGAGCGCCCTTTGGGGCATGACCCCATAGGGCCGAATCAGTCTCCGGATTCGGAGCGCCCTTCGTGGATGTCACGATTGGCCAAAACAAGTCTCCGGATTCGGAGCACCCTTTGGGGCATGACCCCATAGGGCCGAATCAGTCTCCGGATTCGGAGCGCCCTTCGTGGATGTCACGATTGGCCCTGGCCAGGGCAAGGGCAGATTTATTAATCTAGTCGGCCCCGGAACACTCGGCCACCTTTTCCAAGATGCCTCGGCCAGCCCACGAGTATGAACCGTTAGGCTCTTGACGCTCGCGCCCTGGCCAAGGCAAGGGCAGATTCATTAATCTAGTCGGCCCCGTTTTACCCTGCCACCTTTTCAGAGATGCCTCGGCCAGCCCACGAGTATGAACCGTTAGGCTCTTCACACTCATGCCCTGGCCAAGGCAAGGGCAGATTTAACAAATATCACCATAAAATTATGGAAACATCAGCACATTGAGCAGAATTCATAACATTTTATAACTACAAAAAAATATCGACGTCCATTTCTGTATCATAACCGTTATAATATCAACCCGCATGAAAAACATGAAAAATGTCCGATAAACAAATACAAAATAACAAAAACAAACGGAAAAAATACTCTCTCGAAATCATAACAATTGGTTATCGTAAAGATCAACCCTCCGAATCAGTCTCCAACGGATCGATGTCCACTTGCTCATATGGTATTGGCATATTCAGCGAAACTCCAGCTGCAGCAAGGGCCTTGTGCCAACCATGTTTGAAGCCCCGATTCTCAAACTGAGAGACCTGGTCCACATATTCGGCGAGTCCAGCCTCTTTCCCGGCTTCGAAACCGTTTGAGCCGGCAATCTCCTTCGCCGCCTTCATTTCAGCCAACTCAGCCTCCAGGCCGGCAACGGCCTTTTGGGACAAGCCAAGTGCAGCTTCCATATCGTCGGCCTTCTTCTCGGCCTCCGCTCTCAACTTATCCGCATGACGAGCTCTCCCTACCTCGTCCTCTGCCCGAGAAGCTTCCTGGTTCGCTTTGAGAAATTCGTCCTCGGCCCTTTTCCTCTAAACCTCAACTTGCTTTCGTAATTGACCAATCTGCTTGACGGCGTCGAGATGACGGCGGCCTACATCGGCTATCTTACCAACGGTCTGCAAAAGAAAAATTCAGAAAACGTAACGCGCACAATGTTTGGATGAAGCGAAGAAAAAGTCAGAATACGCACCAAAAGGGCCGACTGTGCGGCTAACATTGTCGCATTCAAATCCGGTTCCAACTGGAAAGCCTCTATATCAGACGGCAACGACAAAGACGTTGCCACGCCGAACGCGACCTCCGGGTCTTTACGCGCCGAGGCATCCGAAGGAACCGGCATGTTTCTTACCATCGGTCGAATCACAAAGGGCACAACCTCGCTCGATCCCCCCATTCGAGGACGTTTGCCGCCGTGATCTTCTAAGCCGACCTCACGATCCCTAGCACGTTTCTCCGCCCTTCCCTCAACATCCTGAACGGCTTTCCCAACCAATGCGGATTCGGCATTCTTATCTGTTGCCGCCTCCTCAACAACTCCCAAGGACTTTGATTCGGTAACTGGGAGGGAATGTTGAGATTCACTGGTGGCGCGTTCGATCGAAAGGCCCTCCGCTCTTCGCCGTGCAGCTAACCTCTCCGCATTCGCCTTTTTAGCAAGCTTTGTCAGGCTTAACCCAGCTATGTTATGGATCCCGAGATGAGAAGGTTGTCTGTACGTTGAGGAACGTCGTCAACAGAAAGGTTCCCCCGCCCCGATGTAGAGGGAGGATCGGCAGAATCCAATACCTCTTCAGATTCGGCCTCGGACTGATCTGATTCGGCAGTATCGGATACTTCAGTATTGTCCGAATCGGACCCTTCAAAACCTACCCGTCTCAAGTTTTTGAAGTCGGAAAAAATATGAGCAACGAGAAAATCTTCCCCCTCCGGAATCGGTATGTTTTCCGCAGCCGAAAAGGTCGTATATGTAGGCTCGTAGCAAAGCAGAACGTGGGCCGCTCTTCCTGCTTGTGAAGACTGCGACGGCCGAAATAACTAAGAGCAATCCTAATGTCCGAAAGAATGGCGTCGTCAGTGAAACTCGGACTTTTTTCAAATCGTTCCCTGCAAAAGACAAGCCGTAAGACTTAAGAAAACAGGGTATGGAAGATATGAGTATACAATACAAACAAGAGAGCATTCGGCGACCTGGTTCGCCCCTACGTCTAGGAATAGGATCGACACGGTCCTCCCCTTCGCCGAACTCCCAGTTGCCGCGGACAACGACCATAACATCATCAACTCGTTTCCCAGAACTGGAAAGCATAGTGATTAACTGATGGTCTGTATCCTTAGCTCTGAGGAAGTAACGCCCGTGCCGACCAGAGGATTTGGCCAAAGCATAACAATGCCGAATGGCAGGAATGCCAAGGTTAATTCCAAGGCAACGGTTCAGCGCTACGACCCCCATTATAATTCTAAAGAAATTCACATTGGGTTGGGAAGGATCAAATCCCAATGGCGAAGAACAGCCCTCAGAAACGGGTGAAGGGAAAAGCGGACTCCACCCTCTGCGATTGACAAGAGGGGAAAGACAATCGTGTTTTCGTCCTCCATCTCCATGTCAAGAGTGCCGTCCACCACAAACGAAAGGTGGACATCGTCAGGAAGAGAAAAATGGCGTCTAAAGCCAACAATTCGATCTGACGAAAGGAGGTCTTTTAAATGTTTCGCCATAACCTACTGTCTATAAGAACACGTGACGGAATAAACAAACTGGGAAAAGCTTCAGAGCAGGGGAGAAGAAAACTTACAAAAATAAAGAGTATCACATACGGAAGAATTGCAAAAACGATTCGAAGAGCAACCCAGCAGTCAGCGTCATAGAACACGGATTCGAAAGGACATCAGATTTTAAATCATAATAAATAGGCGTGTACGAAGGGTCGGGGAGTTGAGGCGATGATTAAAGGGGAGTAATTAAACATCCGCGTGATAAGTCTAATCCCCGAACTTCGGTTCAGAGTATTTGAAAATTGGAACCAAGCATTTCACCCAACTGTCATTGACAGAACGCTTGGGGGGCAATTGTGGGAGCCGAATAAATAGAGGAACGAAATCTGGTATACCCGAGGAGCCGGGAAATGAACGGCTCCATTCGGCTCAACTGGGACGCCGACTACGTACTTATGGCCAAATAGACTTGAGAAGGCATGTCAGGACAAATGAAAGAATAGTAAAATAAAAAGTAGACTCTGGCCCCGAGGCCCAGAAAATGGATATAAATACAAGAGCTTCAGATTTGTAAAGGTATATAAGAATCACTTCTAAAAACTTAGTGAACAAGCTTTCTTGAGGAGAAGAACTGACTTGTCCGTCGGAGTGCTAATTCCGGCACCCCCGACCGGAGTGTTTGTATCTTTGCAGGTGACTAGCTGAGGATCATTGGCGTCTTCCAGGATTTGAAGAGTATTTCCAAACCATTTCCCCACAAGAAAGTATAGATAAAGTTAGAATTCTGGCATTAAATAACATTCTTTTCCAAAAGAAGAAAGCAGCCAAAAACTATAATAAAAAAGTCAAACACATTGGTTTTGATGAAGGTGATTTGGTATGGAAGACAATACTCTCAATAGAGATTAAAAACCATAAGTTTGGCAAATGGTCACCTAACTGGGAAGGACCATATCAAGTTCATAGAGTCCTGCCTTTTGGAGCATACTATTTGAGAAATTTGAATGGATATGTACATTCCAAAAAGATTAATGGCAGATATTTGAAGCCTTATTTTCTAATTATATGGGAAACACAAGGAATAGAATAAATGTTGAGTAAAAGAACATGAGAATATTCAAATGATAAATAAGAATTTGCTTTTGATAAAGAGTTGAATACATTCTGTCATAAATTGGCCCAAAAGTCATTACAATGTCTCAGTTGTTCTTTTACAATAGATGTTTTATTCTTAAATGATGAGAACAACTAGATGGCTGTGGTCATTTCCTGCTTTCGGTCAGCCAGTCCTTGATTAGTAATCTGCAACTTGGTGTCAGTTCGGATTAAAGCCTGGTTAACTGCAGATAGCTCCTCCTCAAGTTGAGCTTTCTTCTCCAGTAGTTGAGTTCGAAAGTGGCAGACAGAGGAATGTTGTTCCTTTAGCTCTGATACTTCAGTATGTACTGTGGAAACAAAGCTCTGGTCTCTAACTAATTTCTCCTCTGCAGCCGTGGCAGCATGGCAAATGTTGATGTAAAAGTCAATAGTAGCTGCTACCTGAGATAAATGACTTGACACAGTCATGCCGGATTGCTCAATGATTTTGCAGCACTGAAGGAAGCCATTTCTTATTATAGGCCTCTATAAGGCCTCAAAAGGGATCCTCGAAAAGGATGTCAACAACTCCAGGCAGCTGTCCAAGTCTATCAGAGGTGAAAAAGGCTTACTACTGGTGGAAGAGCTCTAAAAAATTTCTAGCAAGAAATCAGCTAGAACTAATGGCTCAGTCTCATCATTAGCTATTGGAGAGGTGGAAGGTATGTCGAAGAGACTAGCTAGTCTCGCTTCGAAGATGTTTACCTCATCTATGGACATGAAGGGTGCAGAAAGAGCTTTAGTGGAAGGCACAAAGGACAGCATAGGTATAGGAGAAATTGGTGGAGCATCTTCAGCAGTTTCTATAGTTTTAGCCACCAATAGGTCGAGGGAAGAGGGGCCGGAACTAGGCAGAGATAATAAACTATGAGTTGGAGAGCTACCAGCACCCTCTATAGGGGAATCAGCTACCATCAGAGAAGGAGCAACAGCTGGAATTCCCTCAGGAGGAGGAGGAAAAGCAAGGCTCGAAAGAGAATTAAATTGAGATAAATCAAAAGTCAAATGAAGGAGATATGGAGTTAAGCCAGAAGGGAAAGGAGCAGGAATACTGGGCCTCAAAGAGGGTACAGAGAATGTAGGCCTAGGAAGTGGGAGTGTTATCTGAATAGACTTCACATTTTGCAATTGATCAACTTCAACTGAAACTGAGGGAGTCCTTATTGGAAGAATAGGCTCAGTAGTTGTTGCTGCAAAAGAAGAAGTACAAAATAATGTCAAGTCTTAATACCAAGAATTTGACAAAAGAATAAAAGAGCAGAGGCATGAAAGGAATTACTTGTTTCAGAAGTGATAGCAACAATGGGAGAGCTACGAAAGGAATAGTGCTCGGCAATGTGTTGCCTTCTTGCAATTTCCCTTTGGATTGCATCAGCAACAGCCGCTTCATCTCTTAATAATTGCTACTGCCGTCTCTTCTCAGCTCTTTGAAAAATAATTATTTCTTTGGAATGTTCCTCCTCTACTGCTTTGGCAGCCGCCTCATGAGAAGGGTCTTCGACCAAATCAGAAGGAGAGACAGTCATCTTCTTTCTTTTTCTTCTCAGTGATGGTATTTCCTGTTCTTTCTCAGTCTCTCTCTCTTCAATCTGGGATTCAGACTTTTCAGGAGTAAGTTCCTTTTCTGCTGCTTTGGCAGTTGTCTCATGAGAAGGGTCTTCGACCAGATTAGAAGGAGGGACAATCATCTTTTTCTTCTTTGTTCTCTGTAATGGTATTTCTTGCTCTTCCTCCATCTCTTTCTCTTCAGTCTGAGATTCAGATTCTTCAGGAGGGAGTAGTAGCTTCCTTTTCTTTTTCTGTTGTTGTTTGTCTTTGAGAGTAGCTAAAGTGTCACGCCCCAAACCCCCTCTAAAAGTTTCGGCATGACTTATTCAGAAACGGACACTTAACTTGATATACGTAATATATGGGGCCTGAACGGAAGCATTAATAATATAAAATAACATAAAATATTATCCATTGAGCTACTACTACCATGCCAGGACCGCAAACATTGCATTAGGTAGATAATATACAGGAAACATACACCCGAGCTTCAATTACGATTATTCATATGCTTAACAAGTATTACAGAAAAAGGGGTTATATACATTCAATCATAGGTAAACAACCAAAGTATGAGCCAAAACTTAGTAAGACTTTGCAAATTGCATGGGTTTCATCTTAAGTGCCTGAACACACTGAGTTTGACAAGAGAGGGACAAGCCTTAAGGGTTAGGACTGGCCTCCCAGTTGATTAACTACAGAAATAGACATAATACAGAGTGAGTAAAACTCAGTGAATAATAGCACATAAATAATGTAATGGTTAACTTAAATAATGGCATATGATGAATTATATTTTGTAGAACGGCCATAGGCCTAACAGATACAGAATGGCCATAGGCCCAGAATTATCAGAACGACCATCGGCCCAGAAATAACAGAACGGCCTAGCGGCCCAGAAATATATATGTATGGACTCAAGAGGTGGCTCATACGGATTCTAGAGGTGGCTCCCACCAAAGTGTAGCACTTAGTTCCGTGCAACACTTTGTTCCATACCAGAAATCATCAGAACAGATTAACTTCAGAATCATACATAAAGTACATACATTCTTCCCATTATTCACATGAATTACCATCGGTAATATAAGTTTAACAGAACGTTGTTGATAATTGTTAGCAAAAGGTAACCACATTCCAGAGATATGTAGATACCATAGTTCCATAATGCACATACATCCCATTTGCTTGTCACGAACCAATACCACTAACTTGCAGATAATGGAATGTCAACATTAACTATCAACAGTAAACAAAACGTATGATCCAACGATGCACTTAGATTTCCTCATGGTTCTTTGTAGGTCGACATACTTATCTCGTAATTAGCAGAACATTAATATTAACAATAGTCGAAGGTAAAGGTACCATTACATCAATAGGTCAGAACAGTTCATATCATAACATGAATCACGTAACAATGTTATTGATACTCAATTCCTTTCAATTAACCAACTTCACAGTGTGAATAGTTTGTATGCAATTCTTATGCAGAATCATGAGTAATTCATAGGATGGCACATTCACGATAATCCTTAGCCATAGCCAGAATACAGTGTAGGTTTAGAGTCATACCAATGTTCACAAAAATCTTTCAACGTCCACACTGTTTCCCAATCAACATAATATTAACATAACTACGTCTGAAGCGCAGAGCGTTAATAAAAAGAATTATTAACGGTAATCAAATGTGCGATTACAGTACTATTACTCAAGTGCGTGGATGGAGCGATAATCCCTCCCGTAGGTGCCCTACATATGCACGCCATACAAGAATTAGTTCGTTTCATTTTTAAACTATTTCCTGACTCGTTTTACTTCGAATAAGTTTACAAACATCAAAAAGCATCAAATACTGATTTCAAACATATCAGAGGGTCAAGCACGTAAAACGGAGCAGACGAGGTTTCCCGACATGGGCCGCACGTGCGGCCGTCTCCTCCGCACGTGCGGACATGTACCCACGTGCGGTCCCTTCTCACCGCAGAGCGGCCATAGACAGAATGCAAAATCTCATTTTTTTTCTCTTGTCCGCACGTGCGGCCATGACCTCCGCACATGCGGCCGAGCCCCTGTTTTGGCAGTCCGAACCTCACACAAAACCCAACTTAGAGAATACATAGCAATGCTCAAAATAGATCAATTTAACACAAGATTAAAGCTCAAAATCACCTGAAAAATGAATCATAAATCAACTTAGGTTCTTAATCACTTCGAATTCATGAATCAATCACAATCCAATTCCATGGAATTCTAACTTTCTTACACACACCCACACATATGTAACCATATAATCCAACCACATAAATGAGTATCTACATGAGATTAACAAGGAAGCAAGGTGTAATTTCTCCATAACTCAAATTAATTTCCAAAACAACTACATGATAAGCACAATTTCCCAATTAGACAATCATCTTCTACAAAACTTCAACATAACCTCTAGCCCTGCCAATTAGAAGAGCAAACTCACTCAAACCCAAGAAAGAGCTTAATTTAAGATGGTGTTTACATACCTTGATTCAATTCCCTACCAAGCCTCTCAATTTCCCCAATCTTCTTCTCTTCCCTTCAACCCTCTTCTTCTCTGATTTTTCTCTCCAGGAGATATTTTTGAGTGATGGTTTTCCCCAAGTCAATGTATAAGAAGCATTGGCACTTATATATAAAAAAGTGAATAAAACGAAATTTAATCAGTTTAATCATTCTAAATTGAAATTTCACAGAAAATCATATTATGACTTAAAAATTATGCTGATCCCAAATGTAAAATCACTTTCAGATAATTAAGTCTCTAAGGCTTCCAATTTCTGATTCAAACATTATAATTGTGACAGATTTTTCTCTTTTTAAACAGATATGCATCCATAACCATAGGATTCACTGAATTAAATTCAACTTCACATAAAATTTCACCGTAAGCAGTTAAATGCTCAGAATAAGGGATCGAAAATATTCCAGAAACAGATACGAGGGTCAGGTTATTACATAAAGTCTCAGCTCTTTTAGGAGATTCCTCTTGTGGAGATCCTGAACCAAGAGATATGAATGTAAAGGAAACAAACAAAAGAGTCTAAAAGAAAAGAAACCTGAAAATACTTACCCTTTTTTGAAGTAGCTCTAGTAACTCTAGCAAGAGGGGGTGAGGCTGCAGGAGCAGTTTTGGCAGTTGTGGAAAGAGAGGGAATGTTCTCAACTATTGTTGATTTAGCCTTCGATGGCACTCCTAACCCTATCAGTAAATCATGAGGGTGTACGGATAGACGTACTTCCATATTGGTTGTCTACCAGTTTTGAAATCTTTTCAAAGCCAAGCTAGAAGGAAGAAGGGGACAAATTTGAACTCACTCAATTCTTTTAACAGTTTAAACGTTGCCTCTTCTAGTTTTGATTTGGGTATTCTCAGGTCTCTGGCTGTAAGATGGACATTCGAGAGGCTGCAAAGTGGAATGGGAATCCCCTGAGTAAACCCAAATTGCCTGGCAAATTGAGAAGGGTAGTATACCTCAGCCATACACTTATAAGTTCGAGGGTTTAAAGTGCCAATGAACAGCTCCCTCGGTAGCAAAATAGAAGCCCACATATCTTTGTGTGGTGGGGTGGAGCACTCCTTATCAGCCAAGAATGTTTGCAGCCAAGCAGGTCCTTTGTTGGCATCAAAGGGGCAGAAGAAGGTGGCAGACGGAGAAATAAGAAGTTGGTGAAAAAAGGTGAGGTAATAGGCAAAGGAAGCAGGATAAAAAACAATTCTAGCATGTTTCTCCCCATAAGTACTAGGGTCCTGAACAAGGAATTTTAAGCATTTGGGATGCAAATCAGTGAAGTAAGCGAAGAGCCAGAGTTGGAGCACCCAAAGGGGGCCTCTTTGGTTGATGTCAAGAGGTTTCTCACAAAATTGGGAGCAAGCCCTATAAACATGGCCTAAGAGATATGGGGCCAAGGCTATGCGTTTCTTCAAAACAAGGGCCTTCGCAAGTGGGGCGAATTCAGGCATAATCCGTTGAGATGATGTATAAAAGAGAAATTTACACAACCAGTATAAAATAAAGGAAAAGAGTTCTCTATCTCTCACGGGGCCTACCCTTTTGTTTTTAGCCTTTACAAAGTCACTGTAGGAGGAATTTAAGGGTGGAAGAGGAAACTTAACAGAGAGGTCTGGGTAGCTGGGAGTAAAAGGAGTGCCAAGGGGTGAAAGCCCTAAGAGATGGCAAATATCAAGAATGGTGGGGGCCATCATGCCATACCGAAACTGAAAAAAATTAAAAGCCATGTTCCAAAAGCAAAGAGCAGTAGGAATCAAGAAAGGGTCTTCAGGAATGATAAACCTGAAAAGATGGAGGGCATCGAGAATACAGAGCTCTTGCAGATCATCTTCTCTTGCAGGCACAACTCTGTCATACCATTCCTCCCATTCAGCTCTCAATGTCGGCCAGCAATGGTGAGGTCGGGTCATTCTCCAATTTCCCCAGTCGAGCCCCCCTTCATAGAGAAGAAAGTGGTCCTCCAAGCGAGGGGATAAAGCTGGAAGTTGAGCGGGAGCTTCTCGAAAGATGGGACCTAAGACATATTCTTGTTTGTTGCTATGGCGATAAACAAAAAGGCGTCCATCTATGGCACTTGACCCATCAGCTGTTAACTTAGCGATCTCTTCATCAATACATCTTTTCAAAGCCATGGTTGGGCTTATACGATCGCCAGCGAGTACTTTCAGAGAGGAAGAATCCATTGGTAGCAAACAGCAAGGAAGAGAGGGTTAACAGAAGGGAAGGGTTTGTGTGTTAAGCGAGCGAGTGATTTCAAAACACGAAATAAAAGGGTTTTAAAAACCTTTGTGTCTGGAAAATATATCGCATAATTCGTTAAGTACTAAAAGTACAGATACGAAGAGTTTCCTTCAATATTGATACTTTTGGAGGGAAAAACACATCCCAGATATTGATGCCAGTTTCGAAGTAAAATATTTGGCTTCGAAACCAGATTTTGGTGCCAAAAGTCAAATAACAACGGCTTCGAAACTGAGAAGCCGGCTTCGAAGCACATTCCATACCTAAAGATGTAAGAATGCTCAAGTATTTGTTTACTTTAAAGGGATTAAAGACCTATTTTAGGTTTCTTAATTAAAGTAATGTCCTGCGAAGCAAAACTTGAGACCCCTTAAGGATGGGAATTGGTGTTCGAAACATCAAAACCAATAGTTGGTTTATATATATACAGAGAGAGATTGTCTTTTCGGACTAAAACAGTGCAGCCTTCAAAAGGAGTTTCCATATTTTTGAAAGTATAGACTGTTGTTCGAAGCAAAAATGGTCAATATAAAACTGATTGATCATACTAACCATGACCATATGTTGGTTATGATTAAAACGAGATTTAAGGGGTAAGTTTGTTAAATTCGAAGCACTGATTCTAAATGAAAATCAGCAAAAACTGTCAACTTTATTCCATAAATTGGAAAAGTTCATGCTTGTTTTTTTTAGTGTTTCATTTAAAACGATTGAGTCCAAATTCGAAGGATAAGATTGTTCAGTTCGAAGCCCTAAATTTGTTTTTAAAGACAAACGGGGACAAGATCAAACAATGCCAAAACAAAGAGAAAAGTCTTAGTTGTATTAAAGCAAAAGTAATTACATCGAATGGCCCTCTTTGGGTACAAATTCAAGTTCATAAAAGTAAGGAATAGAATAAATAATAAGATCATGAAATTTGGTCCAACTATGATCAATGAATTTCTGTTCTTTCTTTATTTTATCCTCTATTTCTTCTAGGATTGGCTGCTGAAGTTGATATGCTCTCATTTCATAAAAGAGCTCTTCAGCCTTTATTTTGAACGTTGTTTCTCTCAATCCTTGTTCCAACTCGTCCATATCCAAGTCATCCCAGTATGCAGAGTCTTTATTCTTGAAGTTATCGAATTCTTCAATAAGGTTCTCTGCTTCGTATTGGGTATGAACTCGAAGGGATGAGAGTTGGTTCAAAGATTGAGTGGTGGCTACAGAAGACCGATGCCAGTGAAGAAGCAATGGGAGTTTGTGGACGTGACCCCGAGTCAGAATATCACAAGCCCATCGAAGGTTCTTGAGAGGAACATCGTCCTCAAGAATATTGAAAGGCAAGTGAGAGAAGGCCGCAAGCAGAAGTTGGGCTTGCTTCCGCTCAGTCGGGGTAGGGGAAGGTGAGGCTTGTAAGGGGGAAAGACCTTATCCGCAAAGAGGGCAAGCCTCAGTCTCTCTGTCCAGCAAAGGTTTGGTGGAGGAGGAGGTATGAAAGCTTCCATTTCGGGAGAAGGAGCAAGGGCAGAAGGAACAAGGGCATTAATATAATCGAGCCAGTTAGAAGAGCAAAGCTTCGCCTTCTGGGCTAAGAACGATGGGTTGTACCCTTGTGCCTTTTCTGGGCGTCGGGTAGCGTGCACTATCTTTGTAGGCATGGAGGATGTGTACCATGCTACAAGCAGATTGTCCTCTAAACTGCGTCGGTGGTCGATGGGCACGTAAGGATAAACCATCGAGCTTCGCGCATAGGAAGGAAACTCTAAAGGGTCAGTGAACTCGACAAAGTGATGGTTAATTCGCTCCCTTAAATCACAAGCCTCAGGTTCTGACCAGCTTGCCCAGTCAGAAGCCCCAGAGGAAGAAGAAGCCACAGCCTCATCCCATGCAGAGGGTTGTGAAGAAGAACTTCCCATGTCCATATTTGCAACTTTCTGAATCAAAGGATCGAGGACAGTTTGTTCGTAGTCCAAGGGTGAATCAGAAGAAGAACTTCCCATGTCCATATTTGTAACTTTCTGAATCAAAGGATTAAGGGCAATGTGTTCGTAGTCCACGAGTTGATAATTTGCAAAGGCTTCCATGACTTGAATATAGAAAGGTGGGTAAAGGTGGCTAATTAATGTATGTAGGTTCTTTTGAGGAAGAACAACATCATCAGATGACTCTTCGTGTGCTCGATCAATAGAGGAGAAAATTGATTTGGCCATAAAAATGTATCAGTCTGTTCGAATACTAAGGTGGTGGGGGTGTTCAAAAGATTAGAAGAGAGTTTAATGCAAACGATGAATGACGGTTGCATTTCTGGAAGAATGCAAAGCCCATGCACGTTCTAAGACGTGGATAAAAGACCTTGATCCACTAATATCACCAAGTATTGGGTATATTAGTGCGGGGGGTAATGTTGGCTACATATTTTGTATAAGCCAATTACAATTCGACGCGTGACAGAATAAGGGTAATACAGGAAGACCATTCAAGTCTTTGATCATGATCGTACACTTGGCAGTTAGTATTGGTTATTATGAGATCTGAGTAGCATTGGATCAGCAAAGAGATGCAAAGTGATGTGGTTTCAACGGTTACTCACATTCAAATTCAAAATTAGGAGGGAAGCCGAACTGCAAGTGATGGCATAGTGGAGCTAATTATAAGGCAACATGATCAGCGATCATGGAGGAGCAGCTCGACGGTTGGAAATGCAGTTCGATGGTCATCCTTGAGAAGTATAAATAGCAGAGAAGGCCCCAGATAAAAGCCCCAGACTCAGATCAAAAAACCCAGTCTTATTCTACTTTATTTCCTTTCCAGTTTTACATTTCCTGTCCTTTACATTTCTGTACTTTAAAATTCCTGCACTGCACTTCGTTCATAGGAGTAGTTTCAAGTATATTGTTGCTGTAAACCTCTACGAGACTAAGTTTGGATCATTGTAAGTTTTTCATTTTAATGAAATGCTTCAATTGTTCTTCATTTAATTTTATTTGCTTAATTATCCTAAATCAAGCCACCAGTAAAAGTCCTCTTCATTGAGGCTGAAAGAACTAAAACACAATCGTCTGATAATTGGTTGGCAATTAATTTTCTGTAAGGACTGATTGATCCTTCCTGGCACGCTCATAATTACAAAAGTAACCTTCGAAAGCCAAAAAGCCAACAAAAAGATATATTAAAAATAAATTAAGTATCGAATTATAATTAATACTAATATAAACTTATAATAAGAGAGCTTTATCTAAATTCCCTAAAAATAAATTAAGTATCGAATTATTATTAATACTAATATAAACTTATAATAAGAGAGCTATATCTAAATTCCCTTGTAGTATAGAATATACCTTATGTGATCTATGTAATGCCAAACAATTTATTTCAACAATTTTATTTAATACTAAAGTCTCGTTTGGGAACATGTTATTTTAGTAATTTTTTTGATTTTTTAGCTCAAATATGAGGTAAAAAAATAGTATGTGTAAAATGATTTTTTGGTTTTTTACGAAAATATGTGCAAAAAGTAAAAAAAAAATAATAAAATAAAAAAATCTTTAGCTTTTTGGTATACGTTATAGGCTTTTTGATTTTTTTAATAATTTTTTGACTTTTAGACTAAAATAATCACTTGCCAAATGAGACCTAAGAATATTTTTTTATGTTTTTAAAAAATTACAATAATATTGGAATGATCTTATTTGGATACTGCATTCGAATATTATGCAATGTGGCACTTAAATGATACTAATCACATTTGTTGCACGGGACCGCGTGATTAGTTTCAAATATGATCGAGTTATAATTAATTAAATAATACCTTATTACATGGATTGTGTTTTTGTATATAACAATTTATTTCAATAAACTTATTTAATAATAAGAAGATTTTTTATGTTTTAAAAAAATTACGTTAATATTGGGATTATCATATTTAAATGTTGCATTCGAATATTATGAGATAATTGCATTTGTTACACGATATCATGTGTTTAGTTTCTGTTGGCTATATAATTTGTAAAAGCGAATCACAATTCAACACGTGGCATGAAGAAGACAATTTAGGGAGTTAATACAAGTTGCCAACTAAAGTTAGACACGTGTCAGCCCATATTGATAATAATGGATCTGCGTAGCACTGGAACAATCGAGGGATATAAGGTGATGTGGTATAATGGTTACTCACAAAGTTCAAATTCAAAATCCACAGGGAAGCCTAACTGCAAAGTGTCGTAGTGGGATTGACTGTGAGAGAGCATGTGTTAGCAATCATGGGAGGACATTTCGATGGTTAGAGGCCCATTTCGACGATTATCATTGAGAAGTATAAATAGCAGAGAAGGCCCCAGAATGAAGGATCCATACTCAGATAAAAAAAACAGTTTATTTATTTTGTTTTCCCTTCCAGTTTTTACAGTTCTTTACATTTCTGTACTTTAATTCCTGTACTGTACTTCATTCCTAGGAATAGTTTCAAATAACTTGTTGCTATAAACCTCTACGAGGCTGGGTCAGATCATTGCAAGTTTTTCAGTTTACTTAATGAAATTCTGAAATTATTCTTCACTTAATTGTTATTTATTAAATTATCCTAAACAAGCCACCAGTAAAAGTCTTCTTCATTGAGGTTGAGAGAACTAAAACACAATCGTCTGATAATTTGTTGGCAATTAATCTTCTATAAGGACTGATTGATCCTTACTGGCACGCTTAAAATTACAATATTAACCTTCGAAAGCTAAAAAGCCAACATATGTTTTTGGCATGCCCAGTGGGACTAATTGAAATGGCTAGACATAGGAGATAAGGAGAAAATGAACGCCTGGAAGAAGGTATGGAAGAAGAGGTAGAAGTACCTGATCTAGAGGATAATGTGATAACACATCCTATGGAAGCACTTATCTCATCAGAACCTATGGTTGAACAAACTAGTAATCCAGAACATGCACCACATGTTTAAAATATTAGATGAGACCATGGAATTAGATCATCTACTGTTCCATCTACTCAGCCAATGAATCTATGGGGAGGCATGGTAGATGCCATGGGACAGCAGTTAATGAACACCATGGAAAGATGGGTAATATCCTTTATGGATCGAATGAATTCCCATCAACCAACTAACATAAGACATATGGAGGAAAATTCAAATGTTCCTCAACAAAGATTGACTAGAGATAAACAGCCTATGCAAAGTAATGAACATACTAATGGTCAGACTAGTAATCAAAATTATGACAGACTATCACCTATACCTCAGTCATTGTATGAGCCTCTTTTAAGGCCTATGGTAAATCAAAATGCCTCATTACCTAACAGCGAAGTCATACAAATTAGTGGATCTAGGCTAACACAACAAAATGGTATGAGAATGTTTCCAAATCCCATGTTCAAAGCCATACCTGGCACAAGGGGGTTCACTAATCCTCTATTCGAATTCACACCCGGTGGGTTGGAAGGGTTTCCTGCGGCTAGGAAATAAACAACACATGTTCCTCTTATTGTAGCCCCTTTCGCAAGTCCTTTCACAGGACAGGCTCAAAGAGGTCAACTATACCCTCAATAGCAGCCAGCACCACAGGGACAACTAGTTCTAAATATACCTCCCTATGGACTAAGAGGACCTCAAGCACAAGGGTTTCTATCAAATATTGTGTTTGTTCCTCCAGTGGTAGTCCAACAAGCACAAAATATGGTTCCTAAGGACCAAGTCGCTGATATTGTTAGAGAAATGTGTGGACTTATGGTTCGGGAGGTTCAAACTCCTGTGTATAGGAAGCCATACCTAGAATGGATGGATAGGGTGCATGAATACCCAAAGGGATTTAGAATACCAGACTTTGCTTTTTTTATGGGAATGGAAACCAGTTAACAATAGAACACATTACTAGGTTCGCAGCCCAATGTGGTGAATTTACCAATAATGATTACATGAAGTTAAGACTTTTTCCAAATTCTCTAACTGGGGCAGCTTTTGTATGGTATATTAACCTTACACCTGGCTCTATCCAAACTTGGCAGCAAATGGAGGAGGCCTTTCATGCCTAATTCTTTTAAATAGAGCCAGAAGTTTCTATGGCAGACTTGGCAAGGTTGAGTCAAAGGCCTGATGAGAAGGCTGTTCAATTTATTGCCAGATTCAAAAGAGCACGAAACAAGTGTAGGGTCATTCTACCAGAGCCTGAATTTGTGAGATTGACTCAAAATGGTTTAGAGTTTAAGCATCGAAAGAAGTTCGACTCAATTGAGTTTCAAGACTTAATGGAATTAACCTATAAGGTGTCTAGATATGAATCATCACTTGAGGAAGAACAATATCGAAGTAATGCATCATACAAGACTTATTATAAAGACCCTAATTATGAGATTGATGCAGCAGAGATCGTAGGGAAAAAGCCTGTGATCTGTGAGGTATTAATTCATAAGGACACTACAATAGACCAGCAGTTTAAACAAAAAGACCTTCATAGGAAGTAATTTTTTGATTTAACAAAGCAAATGACTGTGGACGTGCTCCCGGGAACTTCCCGAACATCCGCGGGTGCCTGCGAGGGCGGCGCGAATCTCGTCTTGTTCTCTGAGCTACTACAGTTCGGACTCAAATGTCACGGTTCTGAATCTAATCTCACAATGTGCGATGTGAGATCGATAAATCACCAAAGAGTCCAAATCCGGCAAATCGTTTTGGAAAACTGATTTTTAATAAAGAAGTGTCAAACATGGACTGCTTTGCCAGATACAGAGTCGCCACCTAAATATTTTATTTTGGGGTAATTTAGGAAACCTTGACTCGTGCCTAAGGCCACATGTCCGTCATCACCAAAGTTGCCTCCGCTCGGAACGTAGGTACGATTGGGGAAGGCCATGTAATGAGCACCCCCGGTCGCCCGATCAAAGATCGGCCTGTACTAAGCATGATATCTTGTTTTTGAAAACACATGTGTTCTTATTCCGGTTAATTAGCTAATCTTACTATGTGATGCGCACAGCAAACAAGTATAGACTAGATCGCCTAATTTGGAACCCAGCATCACATATCCGTTTGTTTGGAAAATGGTTTAAAGTTTGCTACTCGCAAGTAGCCTAAAATGTGGATTTCAATGAATTGTTCCAATTCAGGTAATCCAACATTCACCTACAGGCATTCAGGCAGTTATATCAAATAAGCAGTTAGCCTCATGGCAAGCATGCTTTCATGGCAACATTAACACACGTGCAGTATGCTAAAGCGTAAACACTCACAGTATACTCTGAGCCAAAACAAAGAACTAGTTAGAAATCATGCATGATCCTAGTTCATGTTAATATGGCTAATGCAACACATGCGAAAATGCAACTAAAATAGGCTCGGCTATCCTAAAAATGTCATGTGAAATGCAACTTGGTACATGTATTCAAATTGGAATTGAAATACAATGCAGTTAGTATGATGCGCCGAGCCTAGTGCATACAATACAGATGAATGGATGCACGCATGCAAGCATAATGTATGCTAAATGAAATATGCCCTAAAACTAACCATTGTAAGCGGTTAAGTAAAAGGGAGAAAGAAATGGGGGTTGGAAAACATGCATCACACACACGCACGCTTATTACAACACTTGGCTCTCTCGAGGGAGAGACCAAATAAGAAGCTAACTAGCTAATCTAAGCTAATTTAACTAATTATTACAAAACGAATTTAAATAGCTAAACGCATTAACTAATTAAAGGGTACAAACCAAAGCAAAAAGCTAGCTATCTAAGCATGACAGTTACGGAAAGCAATAAAAGCAGGAGGTTCTCGGAGGGAGAAGACTGGATGCATGCTCGGTCGCCTCGTTCGGAAATCCAATGCAATGCCCCGATTTGCCTCTGTTTTCATTTATTCTCAGAAACTTACACCAAGCTCCAGAAAGCTGAAACTCCACCTAGGGAAACCTGTGGGAGTGTGGCCGACCACTTTTGGTCTCTCCAGACACTTGTCGACCACTTTTGGTTGTTGAAAAACCAGAAAAGTGGTCGGCCAGCTAGTTTTTCTGGCTGGCCGGCCAGTTGTTGCTGCTGAACTGCAATTTACTATAACAGAGAGCAAGAAAGGGCATGACAATGTATTTGCAAGATATGTGTACACAACCACCCTCCCTATCATGTCATGAACTCAAGGGAGTGCGGTTCTCGACCCTCGGGTCACCAATCGCGCATTTCAATGCATGATGGCCGAGAGACGAAGTTGCACAATTCAATGTAAAATGAATGCACAAGTAAACACATAAAGCCTAGAACTTTATCATGTATGATCAAGAGCGTCGGCGACTGAGAATTGAGGCACGTTTCATCACTTGAAGTATGAAACGTCCTTCGTTTCTCGTGTTTGGACTATCACCTATTCCAAACGCAATGCAACAAGTAACATGGCAAACATGCAATGTAACTTAAACATGCAAGCATGCAACTACATGGCATACACAATGCAATGTGATATGATCAACTTAACAAAGTTAATGACATCCGAACGATGCTAATGCATGCATACACAATGCAATACAATAAGGGCAACTTAGCAATGTTAGGAACATGCAACAACATGTAGACCATATACTCAATGGACTTAAACTGAAATGGACAGACCTCAGTCATGCCCAAAACAGTGGCCATAATGCTAAAAAGAAGGCACCGAAAACACATACAAGCATGCATGCCAATTGGCTCACCAACTAAGGCACTAAGGTGCAACTCTCAAGAACACTTTAAGAGTGAAAAGCGTGGAAGTGTAACAACACTAAAGGCACTGAAATTAGACAAGAAATGATGCCAAATCACTTAATCAACACAAGCAAGGCATGCAAAGGTCCTTAAAGCTTAAGACAAGCAAAGAGGACTACGCATGAGGCATGCAATACATGACATAAATGCATGAACTAAGCATGGACAGAGCTCAAGTAAGTTAAAATAAGGACCTAAACATGCTGAGATGAGGGCTCAAAGGCCTAGACATGCAAGCATACGAACTAAGGCATAAATAGGCAACAATGCATAACACTCAAAAGCATTTAAAGCATGATTGAGGTAGGAACATGGCAATACTAAATGCTCTGAAATGTTATGTTAAGTGATACCAAATCATGTACACAACACAAATGAAGCATGCAATGGTGCTCAAAGCTTGAGGCAAGCAAGAGCATTTGTACTACAAGTATATAAAACATGAAGCATGTGACCAAGGCAACCCAAAATAGTCCTAGAACATGTCAGAATGAGTCTAAAACATGTATGGAAGGATGCCAAAACAAGCTAGCATGGTGAGCATGGGGCATGGTGCATACAAGGCAAATAAGGTGAATTACACTACACCTATTAAGACCAAGCATGGGATGACTCGACTAATAAAAATCAGAGTTATATCATGGCAAAATAACCCCAAATAAACGCTGAAATGATGGCCCGCAAGCTATGGCATGAAGGCATACGCAATGGTTCATGGTAAGGCATAAAGGGGCAAACCCTCCAACGCATTGAATGAATGACAAATGTGAGTGTATGACTATGAAACATGGACTGAAATCACATTATAAATGATGCCAAATCATTAAAATAGTCCAAGTAATGCATGCTAGAGGATTCAATACACAAAGCTAATAAGCTAGATTGAACCAAGGCTATACAAAGCAAGTCATGCATGGCCAAAATCACCAAAATCAGAGCTAAAGTATGTTAAAACATGGACAAAAGCTTCATGAAGTTAAGCCAAAAGCATGCTAGAATGGCATGTTACAACATGATGCATGTTAGGCTATTTCATGGAATTGCATTACAAAGGATATGGAGCATGCAAGGGCCAACCAAACCAAACCAAAACAGAGTCATGACATGGAAAAACATCACCAAAAATATGCTGAAATGGAAAGAAAACAAGCTAGAATGACATGCTACTTCATGAAGCATACAAAGCTAGTTTGTGTGATTTACACTACAAGTGTATTAACCATGCATGGAGTGACCAAAGCAAGTAAAAACAGTGGCATGCCTCAGCAAAATAACCACAAATACTAGCTAAGAACAAGCTAGCACAAGCTTATCAAAGGTGCTCAAACATGAGGCATATGAAGCTAGTAAACACAATACAAGGAGAGGGGATGACCCTCTCCTATTTAAGACACCAAGACCACCTTTCCACCACTGAAAATCCTCTGGATTTCAGTGGTAGAAAGGTCATGCAAAGGGTTCAACAAGAGCCTAAAGAGATGGCTCAAAATGAGGCCTAACAAGGCCTAAGAGGGGGTAAATCACCCCAAACGAAAAATAGACCCTAAACAACTATTTTAAGCATGCAAAAACAAGACTTTTTCTAGTTAAGAGTTAAGCTTAAAAACGTATGCAAGAAGGGCTAAAAGCTTAAGCAAGAATGGGCGATTTAATGGCTAAAGACTCACCCTTGAAGACCTCCTTTATAACTGCAACTCCAGCAAGTTTTTCAAGCTCAAACCAACCCAAGAACACCAAAAACAACTTTAAGAAGCCTCAACAACACAAGCAAGTGTTTGAGTGTGTGTTTGTGTACAAAAGTGAGACAAATCTACACTTTAAGGCACAAAACAAGAGAGAAATGAAGATGTATAGATATAGATTATATGTATGGCTCAAGGAAATTTTCTGAACCTAGAGGAGGGATAGAAACTAAAAGGCAAAGCTTCTTGGAGAAGCTAAGCCCCAAACAAATCCCTCCATGTGTATGGAAAATAGCTCTAAAGCTCTCCAACTGTGCCAGTTTGAGGAAAATATCTCCAAAAAGGTGCCAAAAAGCAGCCGACCACTTGAAGTGATCGGCCTACTACTTAAAGTGGTCGGCCGACCACTTCAAGTGGTCTTCCAAGACACAAACTGGTCGGCCATGGTGGGAGAGAGTCCAGGGCATGAAAGAAAGCTAGTGGTGTGGTGGCCGACCAGAAAATGTGGCCCAAAGACCAAACAAGCCAGTTATCCGACCAGAAAACTGGCTGGCAGAAGGAAAAGTGGTCTCCAAGGAGAAAAAGTGGTCTCCCACCCTTGTACCACCTTCCAAACAAGGAAAACAAGGTTTGTACCAAAAACAAACCAAAACGGATGCAAGACGAGAGATCGGGGGGCAAAGCACGAGACCGAAAGCCCCGAAAACTAGCTGACGAGCACCAAAAGTGGTATGCAACCACAAAAGTGGTCTCCCGGACCACAGTGTTTCTCTAGGCAAAGGCACCAAGGTGTGGTTCAAAAACCACGCTAAACGGAGAATGTTAAGCAGTCTTGAGACAAGGCGCGCGGCCAAAGGCTCCAAAAACCGAAACTAGTCTCCAAACGGGAAAAGTGGCCTACGACCACAAAGAGATGGTCTACAAGACCTCTCCCTCTCTCCGGGAAGAGAAAATAAGATTCGGTTCACAAACCGAGCCGAAGCACAAAAGAGTTCAGAGGCCCGGAGACATGGCTCTCAGCTAAAACTCCGGAGACTCGAAACGAGCACAACATGCACCATCACCGAACACTCAATCGATGAAGTTGAGTCTTAAGGTCGGTCAAAAATTGGGTGTCTACAGTTGCCCCTCTTTGACAGAACTTGAAAATCCCAAGTGACGGGAGTGAATGTCAAAGCCCAGAGACGATCCATTTTTGACAAGGCCGAAAACTTAGACCAACAGGCAAGATAACAAAGAGATGTGCCCGCAGGCTAGGGCAAGATGCAAATGACATGCACAAAGCCGAACATAACTTATGATCATGCAAAGAAAGCTGTAATGAAGCAAATATACACAATAAATGCAACAGTTTAAGTGAGCGAAAACGAACCAAACTACATTACATGCAGAAAGGATGTAAGAGAATTATACAATTCTCACTACGCCTCACACGGAGTGCATACAATACCGTCTGGTTCGTCTGGTTGCACCAGCTTCAAATGAACCGTACATACAATATCGTGCCTGCAAAAGAAAGAAACTCAACAGGTACAATATCGTTAGAAACATGCATAGCAATGCAAGTGAAAGGTGCGTAACAACGCAAGTGGAGGGGTGCATGAAAATACAACCTAAGTGTGACGCATAACAATGCGGAAGGGATGCAAAACAATGCAACCTAAGTGTAACGCATAACAATGCGGAAGGGAGTGTACAAAATAACGCAATGCACTAACAAGTGCAAGTAAGGTACGCAAGATAGCGCGAATGATACTATGTAATGCACAAAACAGTGCGATGAGCTAAACAGCGCGATAAAATGCATGCACAATGCAAGTAATGGACACAGCGCAAAACAGCGCGATGCGCAAAATAGCGCGATAAAATGCATGCACAATACAAGTAATGGACACGGCGCAAAACCGCGCGATGCGCAAAATAGCGCGATAAAATGCATGCACAATGGAAGTAATGGACACGGCGCAAAACAGCACGATGCGCAAAATAGCGCGATAAAATGCATGCACAATGCAAGTAATGGACACGGCGCAAAACAGCGTGATGCGCAAAATAGCGCGATAAAATGCATGCACAATGCAAGTAAGGTGCACAAAATAGTGCGATGCAACAGATAGTACAGTAGATACAAAGGGGGACATATTCCAACCACACTTGGAATGAAAAGATAGGGAAAAACAAATCTAAAAACAACCAATCAAGAGCGTGCTCAACGCAGCCTGAGACAAATTCCAAACACACTGAAATCGTGTGAGGAAGAACCAAACTCTAACCACGTTGAAATCGTGAGAAGAGGTCAACAAAATTCCAAACACGCTGAAATCGTGTGAGGAAGAACCAAACTCTAACCACGCTGAAATCGTGAGAAGATGTCAACAAATTCCAAACACGCTGAAATCGTGAGAAGAGGTCAACAAATTCCAAACACGCTGAAATCGTGTGAGGAAGAACCAAACTCTAACTACGCTGAAATCGTGAGAAGAGGTCAACAAATTCCAAACACGCTGAAATCGTGTGAGGAAGAACCAAACAGGAAGAAACATAGGGACGTATCCCGGTGTTTCGAAAAGGCTCAAGCATTGGAACGTATTCCAAATGCTCTTTAACCGAAAAGGAGAAACATAGGAACGTATCCCCGTGTTTCAGAAAGGTACGACCAAATGCTCTAAACCAAAAGGGAGAAACATAGAGACGTATCCCCGTGTTTCAAAAGGTACGAGCATTGGAACATATTCCAAATGCTCTAAACCAAAGAGAAAGAAACATAGGGACGTATCCCCGTGTTTCGGAAAGAAGGAGAAACATAGGGACATATCCCTGTGTTTCGGAAAGAAGGAGAAACATAGGGACATATCCCCGTGTTTCGGAAAGAAGGTGTGCTTAACAATGCAACAAGAGAAAAGGCACACCTCTCAGCGTATCACATGCAAGAGAGGAAAGGGGAAAACCTTTTAGCGTAGCACACGCGAGAGGGGAAAAAAAGCATCTCTCAGCGTATCACACGCAAGAGAGGAAAGAGAAAATCTCTCAGCGTATCACATGCCAGAGAAAATCTCTCAGCGTATCACACGCTAGAAAGAGCTAGTTCAGCAATTGAACTAGTGAGTTCATGGGTATTTAGGGTTCCAGATTGGTTTGTCATGTAGAATAAGCCTAAGGAAATGCCTGCCCAAAGAAGTGTTTTTAGAGACCAGGGTAGAATGGTTAAACCTTCCTTGGTGGCTCCAAATAATTGGGTATTACTAAACCACCCAAAAACAAAGGAACCAAATATGGTTCCAGTAATTTTTAGGTCTCAGAGAAGGAATATCTAGCGAAGGTACACTCAGTACCAAAAGGATTTGAAGGAAAGTGGAAAGAGTTCTTCATTGGCCCAGCCAAAAGGCCAGACAGAGGAAAGAGAAAGTCCAAAATTGGATCATAGTCCAAAATTGGCTCCTCAGAACAAAATAAGTTTCAGTAAAGAACAGTTGGCTAAAGTTCACACTGAACTGAAAGCCAAGAAAAGGTCCAGTTTAGCAAGCCTTGAAAGGGCCTTAATGGAAAGTGACAGTGAGACAGAAGGAGAAGTGAAACTAGGCTAAAGGAAACAAATGGCTGAAGATGAGATGTTTGAAGCCTTCATGGCTGAATAGACATTTTTGGTCGAAAAACCAGTAGGAGTAAACCATTCGAAAGAAATCACTAGTACTGAAATACCAGAGTGCAGCATGGAAGATACTTCTGAAATAATTGAACAAGTTAGCTTGGAAAAGAAACAAGTGCAGCCAGCAGTTCAGTTTGGCTCATTTCTCCAGTATCAGTAAATATGGTGCATATACTGTCACAGGAGTTTCAGGTTGAAGATAAAACCAAGAAGGCCAGGAGATTGACCCTATTCCAGTTTCTAATGAAGATTCACAGGTTAGCATGGTTCAAGATGAGTTTGAAGTAGCCACACCAATGAAAACTAAAGATGAGAGTGAGGAAGTGAGTATTAATCTCTCATATCCTTTTGAGTATCTGTCACGACCCAAACCCGCCCCTATAGGTTTAGCATCGTAACCGGCCAGTAATCCTGGGATTACCGAAGGCCTCTGAGACCAATTAACATAATATTAGGGGCTAGCGGAAGCAAATAACAAATATACAAAGTCCATTGAGCTGTGTTGACTTATATGAAACAGAAAAATTAAAACTTTATATGCATATCCGATAGTCAACCATACTTATACCCACACACATTACATAATTTTAAGTACCGCCAACATAATCAAATCAAGTCTTATATATACAGGACTAATCAAAACTTGAGTCCGAGACACTTCAGGAACCTCCACGTGAGGCACAATGGTTGGCTGACAACAGAAACACAGCCCCTACAAAGCCTTCGAGCTTGCACTCCAGAATGCTCACCTATATACATATATATACAAACAGTGAGTTAAAGCCCAGTGAATAACATTACGGTAAAGGGGTTAGTGAACGAATTCTGAACATTTCATACGTATAAAACAGATCATAGCATAATCATAGTCATCTCATATCAGAACATAATAATGGCATATCCCATAGAACATATCGAACATATCACATAACGTCTTCCGACTAGAGTAACCGGTCCCGGACACCGATTAAACACATATCACCACAATGAAGTGGCTAACGAGATCTCGTAAATGTCATGGACCCGCATTTTCATGCCGTCCCCCATGACTTGGGACTATCTATGGATGCCATAATAGATTTCAAACTTGGAATGTTCGTTCACAGAAACATATATCATTTCAGAAATCATAGCATATCTTATCTCATTTGGAACATAGTTTCATATAAACGTATCTTTACGAAAACGTTACTCACAGTGGTTCCAGTAAGCAGTCAATCAATCCTCAGTCTTGACCTACAATCACAAAATACATAACACAAGCATGTCTTATCATTATACATTCAAGTGGCCATTAGGGCTTAGCTTTCATTACATTGGTTCTTATTCGTTCTTATCATATTGCTTAGAACACACACACCCTTGAATTCTCTTAACTTAGCACATTCATTATTTAGTATGTTTCTAATCCATAACCTCATTACTAAGTCCTTCTTTCATAAATAGGTTGATCCTTTACTTGGCTTCTTAAACAATTACCACAAGATCAATGATTCATTTTTTAACTAACTAATCTATGTTGATTGGTAGCTCATTAATCTTTATTGAGTCAAAAATCATGTCCAGAATGCCTTGGAAATAGTTGAGAATAAAAAAAAGTGAACTAAATGCAACTTTCCAAAATGTGCTGAAAATGTGTCTCCACTCGAGCGCCACTTTGGTCGCTCGAGCGGACTGTAAAATTTGAAAAATTACTGGGAGGTCGATTTTCACGCTCGAGCGAGACTTCCCTCGCTCGAGCGGACAACGAAAAATCTGAAATTTCAAAAATTGCAATTAAAGTTCAAATTTGGTATTCAAAGCCTCAAAACATGTACTTTAGTATACAAACATGGAGAACCATTGTATAATTCAGTTAAACACTCTCAATTAAAAATCATTTATTCAAAATCATGCCCCAATTGCCAAATTTAGTTTTAATTCATCTTATTAATATCAACCCGCAATTCTAAGATATAAATTAGGCTTTCCAATTCTTGAAATTACATGATGCATGTGTGATTGAAACTCAATTTCATATCAGACAAATAAATTCAAACCCAAAAGGGTTATTTTCAAATGAACTTCTATAATTTTGAATCTAATCCAATTCTACACCATTTTACTAATTCCTTTTAATGTACATGAAATTGAAGTTATAGGACCCTTAGGAAAATATTTGCATGTATGACATTAAGATTAAAACTAATTAATTCTTCTTTATTCAAAATTAAATCAATGTTTAATTTTTCTCAAACTTGATTTCTCTTATAAAATTTCTTCCTTCTTTTCTTCAAAACATGAAGTTGTTTACCTTAAATTCCTCAAAATCCATAATGCATGTATAAAACACTTATCAAATCCAACCAATTTTACATCATCAAGCTCAATTTATAATTTGACTTCTTAATTTATATCACAATTTAATCTCAAGCTCATAAACTTTAAAATATGAATTAAATTCTAAAATCTTGAAAACCTACCATGCATGTAATGGTAAACTTCAAATATGTGAAGGATGAAGAAAATCAAACTCAATTATTTAATCTCAACATCAATTTCTTAATAATTAATTTCTAATTCATGTTCCATAATCATCCACATGCATGTAACCCATTTCAAATTAATTTCCATAATCTTATTCTTGAGCTAATTTTTCTTCATTTTCTTGTTATTGATTCCACTTTCATCCTTAATTTCAAGTATAATATGAGAATTCTATAAAAATCAAGCATGAATCCATACCTTAAACTTTAATTTCAGCATTTGAATTGATTCACCTCTACTCCCCTTTTTCTTTTCTTCATTTCTTCTTCTAATCCATAGCTTTATCCCTGGCCTTCTTTTGTTCCCAACCGTCCCACACACACAAACCGATTCTCTCTCTCTCGGCTGTTCTTCCTCACCCTCTTTTTTCCTCTTTCAGATGTTGTTTTGAATACACTACTTGAACTCATATAATAATATAATTATATAGTACTACTTGCTGCCCACACCTTACACGTACACACACACATCACAACCAGATTTCTTAGTACACACACACCCACAATTAGCACCCTTAGTTCTAGATTCCTCCATAAATTAATTTATGATTAGGATTAATTTAATTAAGCATCATTTAATCTTAATAAATCTTAATCAATACATAATTAAATTAATTATAACAAATCACAAGTCCCACATAATTTAATTGATTTAATTTGACTTCCACTAAGGCCCAATTAATTATGTTTAATTTTATCAATCCGAATCAGATTTCTAGTTAGACTCCCAAAAGGCTCCAAATATTAAATTGAATTTATTATCATTATCAATTTCGATTTCCCAAATCATTCAGGCCGTTAATTTCTGATCAGACTCAATTTTTCAACAATAATTTACATATTCAAATTGGACACATCATAAATAAATTTAATTTATAATAACCACAAATCTCACTCCTCATGACTCAATCAACTCCAATTAGGACCTAATTAGTTGAACCTTAATTTTACTAAACTGAAATGAATATTTAATTTAACTCCCCAAATGGGTCCATAAGTAAGATTAAATTGATTCGATTTCTTAACTTCACCTCCTTAAGCCATTTGGACCCTTAATTTCTAATTCCAAAATAAATCCTTGATAAAACCATCTATGAATCAATCTCCATAATTTTCGTGAATCCCAGATTAAATTATAATAATTGGCAATTAATTTTCAAATCTCCTTAATTAATTTAATGCTAATGGCTATACATGATGGGGCCTTTGCAGTATCCTACAACATCCATGACACAGTATGTCAAGCCCTTGTATATCAAGGCTTTTTTCGATGGGATATAAATGAATAGGGTATTGGTGGATAATGGGATAGCAGTGAACCTGCTTCCGAAATCCTCTTTGAAGAAACTTGGAAAAATGAATCCTAGATTAATCCTAGCCAGCACAATCATTGCTGGTTTCGCTGGGGATAAACAGATGGCTCAGGGTATTTTGCCCATTAACCTGAGTGTGGGAACTAGAGATTGTATGACCGCATTCTTTGTTATTGATAGTAATGCTAAGTATAATGCTTTACTTGGCAGGGATTGGATTCACACCAACAAATGTGTGTCTTCCTCTCTACATCAGAAGACAATGATGGCCTTATGCAATAGAGAGACAGAGGAGATCAATGCAGATCCTCAACTCTTTATTGCTTGTGCTGACTTTGCAGAGGCCAAGTTGTATATTGAAAGAGTGACACCACTCAGTATATTGAGAAAACCTGATGGTTCAGCCGAAGTGAAGGCTGATGAGGAAGTTGCACACCTAAAGCACTTAATGCAGGAGAGTGCTGATGAAGAATTTGTCATCAATGATGATAATGATGCCTGGTTGTAGGCAAGAAGATGAGACTCAAGAAGCCATACCATTGGCTTTAGTTAAGTTTTCAATATTGGTCATAAAATCGATAGTCCAGAAGGTTCAAGAACAAGAGAGAGAAGCCATGATAATTAGCTGTAAGTAGAAGCAATAACAGGTCAGGTCTTTGACCTTTGATAAATACTGTGCATTGGACATCGAAACAAAAGTCCAAGAAATACAGAAAGAATAAGCTTTATGGACAAACTTTGTCTATGAGGAAGAAGGCAAAGATGTTGAAATAGAGAAAGTGAGAGCAAAACAAACCAATAAGTTGCTTCGAAGGCAGAGGAAGTCAAGAGAGAAGCATTAGCAAGTGCTCAAGTACAAGACCCCTTGGAAGAAGTCATTTTAGGGAAAGGTTCTGCATAGCAACCCACTTATATCAATATTTGGTTAAGTTCTTTTGACAAGAACCAGTTGTTGGTTGTCTTAAAGAATTATAAGGATTGCTTTGCATGGTCTTATAATGAACTACCAGGATTGGATAGGGTATTGGTAGAACATAGGCTCCCTATGAAGCCTAACTTCAGACCATACAAGCAAAAGCCGAGACGGATGAGCCCTGAAGTGGTTCAGAAAGTGAAGGAGGAAATTTTCAGGCTCCTTAAAGCAGGCTTCATTAGAACAGCTAGGTATGTCGAATGGTTATCTAACATTGTGCCTGTGGTTAAAAAGAATGGTAAAATGAGGGTATGCATCGATTTTAGAAATCTGAACTTAGCAACTCTAAAAAATGAGTACCCCATGCCCATAGTAGACTTATTGGTGGATAATTCAGCAGGACATAGGATTTTGTCTATGATGGATGGCATTCTGGTTATAACCAGATTTGTATTGCAGAGGAATATGTCCACAAGACAGCATTAAGATGTCTTGGGAATATTGGCACCTTCGAATGGGTAAAAATGCCATTTTGTTTAAAGAATGTTGGGGTAACATATCAGAGAGCAATGAATACCATCTTCCATGATCTCATTGGAGGATACTTGGAGTGTTACATTGATGATATTGTTGTGAAATCCCAATCTATGGAGGAGCATCTGGCTCATTTAACAGCAGCTTTCGAAAGAATGAGAAAGTTCAAGTTAAAGCTTAATCCTCTCAAATGTGCTTTTGGTGTATCAGTTGGAAACTTCTTGGGATATGTAGTGCACAAGAATGGAATACAGATTTATCAGAATAAAGCCAAAGCCATCATAAAAGCCAAGTCTCCATCAAGTAAGAAAGAGTTGCAAAGGTTCCTTGGCCAGGTTAATTTTCTTCGAAGATTTATTTCTAACATTGCAGGGAAAACTAAAGTATTTTCTTCTTTGTTAAAGTTGAAGAATGAAGAAAAAATTTGTGTGGACAACAGAACATCAAGCTGCGTTCAAAGGAATTAAAGCCTACTTGGCCAAGCCTCTAATGCTGATGCCACCAAAGAGTGACAAGCCCTTGAAATTGTACATTGTTGCAGTAGAAGATTCATTGGGAGTTTTCTTAGTCCAAAACAATGAAAAAGGTAAGGAGCAAGCAGTTTATTACCTTAGTAGGTTTTTAAATTCTTGTGAATGTAAACATTCAGCTATAGAAAAGCTGTGCCTTGCATTGTATTTGGCTTCAATGAAATTAAGATACTATCTTTTGCCTACAATTGTCTTGGTAATTGCAACCACAGATTTGGTTAAGTATATGTTATCTAGATCTATATTGAGATGAATAATTGGCAAATAGATACTAGCCTTGTGTAACATGTCCGCGAGGGAACTCACGGGTTACAGTTCGGACTCGATTCGTGTCACGGTTCTAAATCTGAACCAAAGAGTCCAAATCCGGCAAATCGTTTTGAGAAAAAAAACAAATTTTGAAAAGAAGTGCCAAACATGGACTGCTTTGCCAGATACAGAGTCGCCACCTAAATATTTTAAAATGGGAAATTTAGGAAACCCTGACTCGGTGCCGAAGGCCACGTGTCCGTCATCACCAAAGTGGTCTTGGCTCGGGAGCTTGGGTACGATCGGGGAAGGTCAGCTATGAGCACCCCCTTTCGCCCGGTCCGAAGACCGGCCTCTACTAACCGTGATATCCGATTTTGAAAACATTACATGCTCTTATTCCAATTATTAGCCTAGATTCACTACGTTATGCGCACAGCAAACAAGTATAGACTAGGTTGCCTAATTCGAAAATAATCATTGCATATCCGTTTGTTTTGAAAGCGTTTCGGGTTTTGCTACTCGTAAGTAGGCTAAAATACGGATTTCAATGAGTTTTCCAACTCAAGCAACCCAACCTCCACCCACAGGCATTCAAACAGTTTATCTCACATAAGCACTTAGCCGCATGGTAAGCATACTGTCATGGCAACATTCACACGCATGTGGTATGCTAAAGCGTAAAATACTTACATCGTACTCCGTGCCAAAACAAGAAACTAGTTAGCAGACATGCATGTCCCTAGGTCATGTTAAGTGGCTAATGCAACACAGGCAAGGATGCAATTTAGAGTAGGCTCGGCTAATCCTAAAATGGCACATGAAATGCTACAACTATCACGTATTCAATTTGGAATTGAAAGTACGATGCAGTTTGTATGATGTACCGAGCCCGGTCCATGTTTAGACAAATGCATGGATGCACGCATGCATTGCATAAGGTATGCTAAAAATAAACGTGCCCTAATCTACCATCATAAGCAGGTAAATAAAAGGGAAGAAAGAAGTGGGGGTTGGAAGACATACAAACCACTCACCCACACTTATTACAATTATGCCCTCACACGGAGGGACCAAAAGAATATACAGTCCCAAATAATACAGTCCGAATACAGAACAAATAAATTATTACAGAAATTTCTAATTTATCAAATTAAATTCAGTATATAAAAAAAGGAGGGGCCTCAGCCCTGCCTCGGGATGCGCGAATGATGCATGCTCGAATCCGACTCGCCCGGAAACCCGTTGCCATAGCATTGCTGCCTCTGTTTTCACTGTCCTGCCTTTCTGAAAACTGCCAAAGTCTCAGGACATGCTCCCTGCACACTGAGGATCATCATCGGCTGAATAGAATGTCCACCGGCCGTGTACAATGTCCATCGGCTGGAGATAAAGCTATCGGCTGTCCATCAATGGCCGGTCGGCACTCTATACTGCCGATCGGCAAAAACTCCCTGCAGAAGACAGTTTTGACAGCAACAAGGACAGACAGTGTATGGCATGGAATTCCAAGCAAATGTATGCATGGACACACTCCCTATCATGCAATGGACTCAAGGGGGCATGGCCCTCGACCCCCGGGCCATCAATCACGCGTTTCAATGCATGATGGCCCAAAAGCCAAGTTAGCAACTTTGATATCAAATGAAATGCAAGCATAAAACACACCAAAGGGCCCCAACCCCTATCATGATTGGTCAAGAGGCGAGGGATGCATGCTTAATGAAATGCAACCTAGGCATGGAGGCTAAGTATGCAACATGAACATACAAATGAGCAGTGTATACTAGGCGCGCAACCTAAACATGTAAACAAACATGGTATGCAGCAACATGCAACGATGGACTTAAACTAACATGGGTAGCTCGCAAGCATGCTAAAATCAGCAGCCATGGGGGGGAAAACAGCCCCGAAACCCGGTAAAATGACATCCGATGCAAGGAATGATCCCGAAATGCGAAGATAATTGCACAAAAATGACTTATAGCTAACAAAGCATGCATAATCGGTACATGACATGAAAAAGCAGAAGCAAAGCAGCCCCAAAAATCACATTTTTACAGTTCAAATCATGGCCAAACAGCAATCACAAATAGGGTTAACATGGCATACAAAAATGACTCCGCAAGGGAGGCAATGAAGCAAGTAGTATATGCAGTGCCCAAACAGAAAAATATCCTTCTACAACACTGAAGAGGGACCAAAAATATACACATTTACAGTTTATGACAACCCCCAAATCAGTATTCAAACATGCTCAAAATGCCATGCAAGATTGAAGCCAACAAAGGCTATAACATGAGGTATACAAAACATGCATCAAATAGCAAAAGACCCTTCATGGGACATGGAGAGGGGGTCAAAATAAGACCCCTTATAGTTCTGATGATGGCCCAAAAACAGAAGCAAGATAGGCTAACAAAGCATGCAAAAATGGGGGCCAAGAGGGATATAATGGTAAGTACTGCATGGAGACCCCCAACAGTGTTGAGCCCTTCTTCAACGTTGAAGAGGGGCTCAAAATAAGCCTAACTTCAATTCATGACATGCTCCAAAACAATTTATATGTAGGCCAAATAAATCATGCAAAATTACGGTAAATAGAAGAGATTATGAAGCAAGTGCAAGATAGGGGTCCCAAACAGGGTTGAGCCCTTCTTCAATGTTGAATAAGGGCTCAAAATGAGCCTACTTACAGTTTACATTATGCTCAAAAACAGATCACACATAGGCTAGAAATTTCGTGCAAAAATGTGGCATACCAAGGAGTATTGAAGCAAGTGCACTATGGAGGGCTCAAACAGGGTTGAGCCCTTAAACAAACATGAAGAATGGCTCAAAATAATGCCCCTTTCAGTTAGGATCGGAGCCCAAAAAAGTAAGCAAATAGGGTAGAAAAATGTGACAAGAATGTGCTACAAAAGAGGGAAAATGATCTTACCCTTGAAGACTACCCTTTTTGTTGCTTCTTGGCTTGAGTTGCAGCACCTTTGGCCTCTGAAAAACTGCTCCAAGCTGCTGTGATGGAGTAGTGGTGGTGGTGCTATGGATTGGTGAAGAAATGGCCCAAGAACAAGGGTATTTGATGGTTGAATGAGAGAGATATGGAGAGAGATGGAGGGTTGTGTATGGTTTTTGTCTTGGAAAAATTTCTTGGAACCTCTTGAATGGAAGGAGAGGCTTTCTATTTATAGAGAAGATGGAGGTTTGAAGCTTCTAAGAGAAGCTAAGCAAAAAAGGGTCAAAGGGGTCAAGCTTCTCTTAGAAGCTTGGAGCAAAAGGGCCAAGAAGGCCAAGCTTCTTGGAGAAGCTAGACAAAAGAGCCAAGCTTCTTGGAGAAGCTAGGCAAAAGGTTCAAGAGGTGCAAGCTTCTCTTAGAAGCTAAAAAAGGTCAAGCTTCTTCAAGAAGCTAAAAAGGGCAAGCTTCTTGGAGAAGCTAAAAAGGTCAAGCTTCTTGGAGAAGCTAAAAAGGGTCAAGCTTCTTGGAGAAGCTAGAACCAAGGTTCAAAAGGTTCAAGCTTCTTCAAGAAGCTAGAACCAAGGGTTCAAAAGGTTCAAGCTTCTTGGAGAAGCTAAAACCAAGGGTTTAAAAGGTTCAAGCTTCTTGGAGAAGCTAAACCAAGAGTTCAAAAGGTTCAAGCTTCCTCAAGAAGCTAGAACCAAGGGTTCAAAAGGGTCAAGCTTCCTCAAGAAGCTAAAACAGGGGGTTCAAAAGGTTCAAACTCCCCTCAAGAAGAGGTCTCGGCCAACCAAATAGGTCATCGGCACAATAAAGTGCCGGTCGGCTAAACATAATGCCGACCGGCCATTATTTTTAAGAAACAATGGTCGGTGGCAAACATGTGCAGCCGGTGATGATAGGGGAGGGCCGATGAGGTGTGAGGATGGCCAAAAAGCCATTCCCTGCCCTTCAAGGCAAAAACACAGGTGTTTTGTGCCAAAACCGAACACAAAACAGTCGAGTCGGGAGATCCTGAGGCAAGGCGCGTAGCCAAAGCCTCTGGAACTCAAGACGAACACAAACATGGATAATCACCGAGTGTTCAAATGGTGACGTCCAAGTCTTGAGGACGGTCAAAAATGGGGTGTCTACACCTTGTCAGAATTTCATATAGAATATGTCCCCAAAAAGGCAGTAAAATGACAAGTTTTAGCTAACTTCTTGGCAGATCATCCATGTCAAATAGAAAGCCAAGAGATAATGGATCTTGGTATGGTTAATATTGAGCCATGGCAAATGTGGTTTGATGGATTAAAAGCCAATGGTCTGATTGGAATTGGTGTGGTGATTAAGTCACCACAAGAGGTAGAAACTACACATGGTTTCAGAGTTGATAAAATTACTTGTTCCAATAATCAAGCTGAATATGAAGCTTTAATAATGGAACTAGAAATGTTAATTGGATTACAAGCTCATGCAGTTGACATATTTGGAGATTCTCAATTGGTGGTTAACCAAGTGAAAGGAGTTTTCAAATGTCAAAGTGCAAGCATGTTGCCATATTATGTTGTTGCATTACATTTGGTTTGTTAGTTTCAGATAGCAAATGTGACTTATATCCCAAGGTTCATGAATAACAAAGCCAATAATGTAGCTCAGAAGGTTTCAAATTTTAGAAGAAGTGATGACACTTAATTAAACATAAGTCAAGCAACATATCAAAAATTGATACCACCCTTAACTAAAAGGAATGTTATGTTGGAAGTCAATCATAATGACTTACAAGATCAAGATTTGAGGCATCCAATCATGTAGTACTTAACTAGCCCATCTTCAAAGGTCAGCAGAAAGATTAAGTTACAATCTATGTAATACATAGTGTATGATAATGCTCTTTACAAAATGGGAGCAGATGGGTTGTTATTGGAATGTCTAGGGCCAAAGGAGGCATGGACAGCTATGGCTGAAGTTCATGAAGGCATCTGTGGTGCTTATCAGTCTGGTGTGAAGATGAGATGTTGCTTCGAAGGCATTCCTACTATTAGCCCACCATCCTTAAAGATTGTATAGAATATACTAGAGGTTACCAGACATATATGATAAGACATGTGCTAATAACTGATTTACATGAAATTGTGAAACCTTGGCCATTTAGAGGATGGGCTATGGATATGATAAGGAAAATACATCCACTCTCTTCGAAGCACCATTGTTTCATCTTAGTGGCCACAGATTACTTCACTAAGTGGATCGAAGCTAAACCATATAAGGCTGTAGACCAAATTGAAGTTATTGGATTTATTACAGATCTAATTTACAGGTTTGGCATCCCACAGACCATAACTGTGGATAATGGGACTGTATTTGATGGAAAGATGGTAAAGTCTTTCGCGACAGAGTTTGGAATTAGCCTTGTTAATTCCACCCCTTATTATGCACATGCAAATGGTCAAGCAGAATCATTCAATAAGTCTTTGAAAAAATGATTACAAAGAGTTGTGGAAGACAATCCTAGGGATTGGCATAACTTGTTGTTGAATGTATTGTGGGCTTATAGGACTTCTCAAAGATCAAGTATAGGAGTTACTCCTTATGGCTTAGTATATGGGCATGATGCAGTGTTACCTGTAGAGATTAACATTAAGCCCTTGAGGATGAGATACCAGGACTAGTTAGCTCATGAGCAGTACCATCAGAGCATGTTTTTGGAATTAGAAAATGTGGATGAAGCTAGAGTTTTGGCAATAAAAAGCATTCTCTTTTAAAAGAAGAAAACAGCCAAAAATTATAATAAGAAAGTCAAGCACATTAGCTTTGATGAAGGTGATTTGGTATGGAAGACAATACTCCTAATAGGAATTAAACGCCATAAATTTGGCAAATTGTCACCTAATTGGGAAGGACCATATCAAGTTCATAGAGTCTTGCCTGGAGGAGCATACCATTTGAGAAATTTGAATGGGTATGTACACCCTAAGAAAATTAATGGCAGGAACTTAAAACCTTATTATCCAACTGTATAGAAAACACAAGGAGTGTAGAAAATGCTAAAATGGAGAAGTATGAAAACACTCAAATAGTAAATAAAGATTTCATTTCATAAGGAGTTAAGTACATACAGCTATAAATTAGCCCAAAAATCAGTACAATGTTTCAATTGTTCTCTTACAATTGATTCCCTACTCCTAAGGGATGGGAACAACTGAATAGCTGTAGTCATGTCCTGTCTTCGATTAGCCAGCCCTTGGTTGGTGATTTGCAGCTTTGTAGCAATTCGATCCAAAGCCAGATTAACTGCTGATAACTTTTCCTCTAATTGAGTCTTTTTCTCCAAAAGCTGGGTTCGAAATTGAGAAGCAGAAGAATGTTGTCCTTTCAATTCAGACACCTCAACATGTATATGAGAAATAAATTCCTTGTATTTTTGATAGCTTCTCCTCTACAGCTTTGGCAATATGACAAATATTGACATAAAAATCTATAGTAGCTGTGGCCTGAGACAAGTGACTCGAAATAGCCATGTTAGATTGCTTAATGATCTTACAGCATTAGGGAAAACCATTCTTTATGATAGGCCTTTGTAGGGCTTCGAATGGAATTCTTGAGAATAATGTTAGCAATTCCAAACAGGTGTCCAAGTCCAGTGAATGTAAAGAGGCCCTACTGGTGGTGGAAGAGCTCTAAAAAATTTCCAAGAAAGAGTCAGCTAGAACCAATGGCTCAGTTTTATTACTGGCTGATGGAATGGTAGAAAGTATGTCAAAAAGGCTAGCCAACCTAGCTTCAAAAATGTCTATCTCTTTCACTAACATTGGTGGCGCAGAAATGGCTCTAGTGGAAAAAAGATATGGCTGCATAGGGATAGTAGAGGAGGATAAAGTATCCTTAACAGTTTCCATAGTCCTGGCCACCAGTAAGTCAAGAGAAGAAGGACTGGAGCTGGATAGTGATGGTAGACAAAGAATTGGTGAGTTACTAGTATATTCTCTAGGAGTATCAGCTATCACTGAAGATGAAATGATAACTGGGATCTCTTCAGGTGGGAAAGGAGCAGCCAGGACTGTATGAAGAGTAAATTTGGGTGAGGTAAAGGTTAGATGAGGAAGATATGGAGTTAAACCAAAGGATAAGGACACAGGAATACCCTGTCTCACAAAAGGTATGGAGGATGTAGAGTTGGGGAGTAGAAGTATTGTTTGAATGGACTCTACATTTAAGGGCACATTAGTATCGACCTTCTTTCTCCTTTTCAAGGCTGCCTTTAATGGTTTTTTAACTTCAGATAAGACTGAGGAAACCTTTGTCGAAGGAGAAGGTGGAATAACTGTTGCTGCAAATCAGAAAGTAAGAAGCAATGGTAAGTTTTATTGTTAAAACTTTGGGAAAGGGAATTATCAAAACAAAAACTGAAGGAAATTACCAGCCTCGAAAATAGTAGTGATAATGGTTGGAGAACTGCGAAGAGCATAATGTTCAGCAGTTTGTTGCCTCCTTGCAGTTTCTCTTTGAAGTGCATCCGCAATAGCTGCCTCATTCCTTATTTTCTGCTGCTGTCTCCTTTTCTTGGACCTTTGAAAAACCACCAATTCTTTGGATTGCTCTTTCTTGACTGCCTTGGCAGCCGCTTGATGAGCAGGGTCATCATTGAAATCTGAGGGGGAGATTGTTATTTTCTTATTCATCTTAGGTGGTGGTACCTCAGATAGTTCCCCCTCTTTAGATTCTTCCTCATCTTCAGGACTAAGCACAAGTTTTCTCTTTTTTTGCTATTGTTGCTTGTCCTTAAGAACGTTTAGGGCTTGAGCCCTTTGAGGAAAATCTACTTGTGAAGCTCTTGCATGAAAAATAAAGCTTTAAATAAAAGAGTTAAGCATTATAAAGAGAAGAGAAAATAAAAATAAGGAATGCGTGTCTTTCTTCGAAGCAGCCCTAGGAACTCTAGGAGAAGGAGGAGAGGCAGAAAGAGCTCTTTTGTGTCAGCAGGAGTAGAAACTGGGATGGTAGGAGTTGTAAAAGGAGTGATGAGCCCAGTCCCCTTAAGCTGGGTCTGAGAAGGCAAGTCCAGTCCCACCAGCAGGTCTTTGGGAGGTATTGCCAAGAGCACCTCCATATTTGCTGACCACCAGTTTTGATATCTCTTCAGTGCAGTGCCTTGTGGAATGAAGGGAATGAACTGAAATTCGATTAAGTCCTGAATGAGTTTGGAGGTTGTCTCCTCTAACCTGGGTCTTTGTACCTTCAACTCTATAGTGGTAAGATTGGGGTTGGTTTGACTGCAGAGAGGAATAGGGATCCCTGGGGTAAGCCCAAATTGCCTGGCAAATTGAGCAGGGCAGTAAGCTTCTGTTATGCACTTGTAAGCTCTAGGATTTAAAGTGCCAATAAAAAGCTCTCTGGGAGTTAAAATAGAAGCCCACATATCCCTGTGTTGAGGCTGGAACAATTTCTATCAGCCAAGAAAGTTCTTAACTAGGCTGGGCCAATATTGGCTTCGAAGGGACAAAAGAAGATGTGAGAAGAAGGGGAAGGTGGGAGTTGATGAAAGAAAGTAAAATAGAAGGCAAAAGTGGAAGGATAAAGTAAAACTCTAGCATATTTTATTCCATAAGAGGTAGGGTTTGATAGCCAAAATCTCAAACACCTAGAATGCAAAGCAGTGAAATAAGCAAAAAGCCAGAGCTGTAATATCCAGAGTGGCCCTCCTTGATTAGTATCTAAAGGTTTTTCACAAAATTGGGAGTATGCTCTATATACATGGCCCATAACATAGGGAGCTAAGGCTATTTTCTTCCCCAAAGCCAGAGCCTTAGCAAGGGGAGCAAACTCAGGCATAATCCTCTGAGAATAGGTGCAAAATAATAATTTACAAAGCCAATACAAAATAAAGGAGAAGAACTCTCTATCTGTCACAGGGCCTTCCTTTGGATTTTCAGAGTGTGCAAAATCACTGAAAGAGGAGTTCAAATGAGGGATGGAAAATGGCACATTAAGATCGAGATGGTCAGGACCAAAAGGAATGCCAATGGGGGATAACCCTAAAAGATAGCATATATCTAGAATGGTAGGGGCCATTGAAATTGGAAAAAATTAGAAGAAAAATTCCAAAAACATAATGCAGCAGGTATAAGGAAAGGGTCTTCAGGAATAGAAAACATGGCCAGTCGAAGGGCATCAAAGAGGCATAGTTCCTGAAGGTCAAGTGTCCTAGCAGGGACAACTCGATCATACCATTCTTCCCATTCGGGTCTCATTGTAGGCCAGCAGCGGTGAGGTCGGTTCAACCTCCAGCTTCCCCAGTCAAGTACCCCTTCGTAGAGTAAGTAATGATCCTCTAAACGAGGGTATAAGGTAGGAAGCTGAGCAGGGGCCTCTCTGAAAATGGATCCAAGCACGTACTCTCCCTGAACATAGCGGCGATGAATAAGAATGCGCCCGTCAACAGCACACCAGTCACCAGCTTTGTACTTTTCATATTATTCATTGATGAGTCTCCTTAAAGCTACAGAGGGACTCACACGCTTAACGGTTTGCACTTTCAGAGAAGCCATTACTGAAGGGGTAAAAAAGGAAGGTGAATAAGAAGTGAAAGTTGCAGACAAGTTCAAAAGGGAGAGAAAGAAAATTTTGGGCAAATAGATATATGGAATACGAAGGAAAAGGGTTTTTAAACCTTTTTGTCCAAAAGTTACCCCGAACAAGTTAAGTGGGTCAAGTGGATCTGAAATGATTATTTTATGATTTGGGTCCATGTGAAATTAAAACCCTTATTTTAAAATATGGAGGGTCCCAAATTTAAAATGAAGAAAAGTTTTTGGAGGGAAACATATGTTGAGTACCTAGCTTGACAAAATGTAGTTGGCTTTGAAGTCCCTATAGGTCTTTAAAATAAGAGGTTGGCTTCAAAGCCTGATTGTCAAACGGTTTCAGGAGCAAGTAATTGACTTCGAAACAAGAATCATGTCCCAAATTCAAGAGTGATTGTGATTAATTTGGTTCGAAAGACTTAAAAGCATGCTTTTAGGTTTTCAATGAAGAATGAAGTCCTTCGAAGGAACCTTTTGTAGGAACATGGTTCATGCAACAAACATTGCAAAACCAGTATTTGGTCAAGTAGTGAAGAAACTCAAAATAAATACTTCGAACCACGTAGATTGTATTTCGAAGCAAAGTTGGTTAATTCGAAGCTATTAGTTAAACAAAGACAGACTATGTTAGCCATATAATTGGAACGTAAAGCAAATGTTACCTTTCTTAAGAGAAAATTCCACACTTTGGAAGTTTTTGAGTTATACTTTAGAGCAAAATTGGTTGATTCAAAGCTTCTTTGAACATAATGAGGAGTTAAGTCACAACAACCATATAAATCAAGCATATAATTGGAATATAAAACTAGACCATGCCGAAAGAAGAAAGAAAAACTTAGCTTTATTGACATGAAAATAATTACATTAGAAAGCCTTATTGGCTACAAATTTAATCTCATAAAAATAAGGAATAAAAAGAATAACAAGGTCATGAAATTTGCCCCAGCAGTGGTCAATGAATTTATGTTCCTTATTTATTTTATCCTCTGTCCTATCCAAGCTAGGTTGCTGTAGCTGATATGTTCTTATTTGATGAAAAAGTTGTTCAGCTTTCATTTCGAACTCCATTTCCTTCAATCCTTGTTCCATTTCATCAATATCTAGATCCTCCCAGTATGTAGAACCCTTATTCTTGAAGTCATTATATTCATCAATGAGATTCTCTGTTTCGTACTGGGTTTGAATTTGATTGGCCGAGATTTTGTCCAAAGAATTAGTGGTAGTCAAAGAAATTTGGTACCAATGGAGAGGAAGCGGGAGTTGATCCAAAAACATCTGAAGTTTTGCTTGGGCAATGGGGTTGAGGACATGACCCCGAGTCATAATGTCACAGGCCTATCGAAAGTTCTTAAGAGGAATATCATCTCCAATAACATTGAAGGGCAAGTGAGAAAAACCTGCAAGTAAAAGTTGAGCTTGGTATCGCTCAAATGTAGTGAGAAGATCTGGAGGTTGGTAGGAAGGAAGAAACTAATTCTTGAAGAGAGTAAGTTTTAGTTCCTCCATCCAGTGGGGTTTTTGAGGAAAAAGGAGGCGCAGAAAGGTCCATCCCAAAAGAATAAGGGAACTGGGGGTTATTCACACATTCAAGCTAGTTAGAAGAGCAAAATTTTGCCTTCTTGGCTAAGAATGATAGATTGTATCATTGTGTTTCCTTTGGACAAGGAGTTGTTCGCACTATCTTTGTAGGTATGGAAGATGTGTATCACGCTACAAGTAAGTTATCCACCAGACTGCGTCGGCGATCGATGGATACATAAGGGTAAACCACTGAGCTCCAAGCAAAATGAGGGATAGATAGAGGATCAGCGAATTCGACGAATCGATGGTGAATTCACTCTCTTAGTTTGGATTCATCAGGTTCTGGCCAGCTTTCCCAGCCAGTAGACCTGAAGGAAGAAGGAGCAGCTGTGTCCTATGTAGAGATTGGTGGGGTAGAGGAAGAAGCAGCTGTGTCCCATGCAGAAGATAGTGAGACAGAACAAGAGTTTCCAAGATCCATTTTTGCAAATGCTTGATCCAAGGGTTCATAATTGGCAAACTTTGGGTTTAAAGGTTGGTACGTTGCAAAAGCTTCCTTAACTTGCATAAATGGAAGCGGATAGGTGTAATCAATAAATGCATTGAGATTCTTTCGAGGCCTATAATCATCTTCTATAGACTCCTCGTATGCTCGATCAATGTAAGAAAATGTTTGCTTGGCCATGAGGACTGTATTAATCTTTTCGAATGCTCAGATAGTGGGAAATGTTCAATGCGCAGAAGAGAATTTAATGCAGTACAAACATTGCAATGATGGGCGTCGGTTGTATTTCTAAGAAGATGCAAAGCCCATGCACATCCTAAGACGTGGGTAAAGTGCCTTGATCTACTAATGTCACCAAGTATTGGGTATATTAGTGCGGGGGGTAATATTGGCTGTCTAATTTGTAAAAGCCAATCACAATTCAACACGTGGCATGTAGAGGGCAATTTAGGAAGTTAATACAAGTTGCCAACCAAAGTCAGACACGTGTCAGCCCGTATTGATAATAATGGATCTGCGTAGCACTGGAACAATCGAGGGATATAAGGTGATGTGGCATAATGGTTACTCGCAAAGTTCAAATTCAAAATCCACAGGGAAGCCTAACTGCAAAGGTGGTGTAGTGGGATTGACTGTGAGAGAGCATGTTTAGCAATCATGGGAGGACATTTCGACGGTTAGCGGCCCATTTCGACGGTTATCATTAAGAAGTATAAATAGCAGAGAAGGCTAGGTCAGATCATTGTAAGTTTTTCAGTTTACCCAATGAAATTATGAAATTATTTTTCACTTAATTGTTATTTACTAAATTCTCCTAAACAAGCCATCAGTAAAAGTCATTTTCATTGAAGCTGAGAGAACTAAAACACAATCGTCTGATAATCGGTTGGCAATTAATCTTCTGTAAGGACTGAGTGATCCTTACTGACACGCTTAAAGTTACAATATTAACCTTCGAAAGTCAAAAAGTCAACAATTTCAAATATGATTGAGGTGTAATTAATTAAATATTGCCTTATTACATGGATTGTGTTTTGTATATTATAATTAGTTTGTGATATGACCAATATAAAGCATATGAAAAGAACTAAAACCTAGTTCATTTTTATCCTTTTTTTGGGGGGGAACTTAGATTTATGTTAAAATAGTTAATAAAAACAAAATAAATAAAAATAGTCAATAATATAAAATATCATATTAAAATCATAACCATTTTAATTATTCTCTCATAATTATGAAATCAACTAAAAAAAAAAAATCAACTATCATTAAAAATACAATTTTTTAACTAAGTCAAAAAATAATTAAAATAGCCAAGTTACAAACAAGCCCTATATGTTTTATGCTAAATAAATTAAGGGAAAAAAAATACAAGAGATGTAAGGCTTAGTTTGTTTAAAATGAAATAGGTAGAAATTGAGAGAAAGAGAAAGAAAAAAAAAACTTTTATAAGTTTGTTTAACTTGAAAGTGACGGAAAATATAAAAAAAACTAATTTTCTTGTACAATTCATATAACATTGTAACTAATATTTAATTTATTGTAAAAAAATATAAAAAAAATTGAATGTGTAAGTTATTATAACTAAATATTTAAAATTTTATATATTTTTTATAATATTTAATTTTCATCTTAATCAAACGATAACTAATTTCTTTCACTTCATTTTCTTTGGCATTCACTTTTTACTATTTTTTATTATTATTATAATCAAACAATAACTAAAAGTCTGGTATGTAGGACAACAAATTTCAACATTACGTTTGAGATGTAAGTTGTTTTTTTTGACTTTTTAATGTTTTTAACTTTTGTGAAAGAAAAAAAGTTAAAAAATTATTCAAAAAGTTAAAAAGTTATCACTATTCACCAAAAGTTAAAAAGTACAGCTGCATAATTTTAATTTTAATTTTTCCCTACACACTAATTTATACAATTTTTTAATACATATTTTTCCATAAAAAGTTAAAAAGTTAACTCAAACATCTATATTTTTCCCTTCAACTTTTCAGTCTAAAAAGACAAAAAATACACTTATTTAGAACACCCCAAACAACCCTTAATTATAAGAAGTTAGATACATAAACTTTTGAAAACAAATAAATTATAAGGTCAAGTTTGGGTACTCCCAAATAATCTAAAAAGTCAAAAAGTTACTCAAAAAGTTAAAAAGTTAATACTATTCACCAAAAGTCAACAATTACGGTTGCACAACTCCCAATTCAAATTTTCTTCTAAAAACCAATTTTCACAATTTTTTATTACACATTTTTCCATAAAAATTCAAAAAGTTAACCCAAACATCCATATTTTCAACCTCAATTTTTTAGTCCAAAAAGACAAAAAGTACACTTATTTAGTCTTCCCAAACTTGGCCTAAATCTTTTAGTATGTATGAAAAGTGTAATATTGAAAGTTCGCTGCATGCTCAAAAAGTTAAAATTGACCTTGTCATTACAGTTTAAAAATTGAAAGACAATAAAAAATAAAAAATTATAAATTTCATGTTGCATGTATCAAATAACTTATTTCAATTCATCAATTGACATTTGTTTGGAATTGGCTTTTTTAATAGCTATTTTTGTTTTTTGTTTACTATTTTTCAGTTTTTAGCAAACATTTTGGGAATTTTTAAAAAAATTTTGAGATTTTTTGAACTATTCAATTAGATGAGCCAAAAAGGTTTAAAAAAAAAAAAAAGTCCATTAATATTGGGCTAGTTTCTTCCTTTTGAGAAATTCTATTATTTATATAAAATTCATACATAATAATGTGATCATACTATTATTATAAATAAATAAATAAATTTCATTTTAAAATAGAAAGTTCACAATATGGTATTATGACTTAGGGCTTGGCTTCTGTCCAGTCCTTAATCGGACTGGACCGTGCTGTTGGGCCCGTGGAGGCCCACCATAGGTCCCGTTTTGATAATCTGAACCGTTCAATGTGTAGAACTCGTCGAGTACTATAAGCTTTTAAAAAAATCACGTTAATCGGATATCGGTAGCTATATGATCAAATCAGTTTTGTATAAAAAAAATAGACGGTGAATAAATTAACGGTTGACAAAAATCTGATTTGATTACATAGCTACCGATATCCGATTAACGTGATTTTTTACAGGCTTATAGTACTCGACGAGTTCTACACATTGAACGGTTCAGATTATCAAAACGGGACCCGTGGTGGGCCCCCACGGGCCCAACAGCACGGTCCAGTCCGATTAAGGACTGGACAGAAGCCAACTCCTATGACTTAATTTAGGAACTTGATTAAAAGTTAAATTACTTTTAACTTATTTTAAGTCACATTACTTTTTTATTTTTTTACACGTTTTTTAAAAAAAATAAAAAAAGTCAAAAAATTAATTTTTAATGTACTTTTCAAAACAACACTATGTGTAATTTTTTTTATTTATATAATTTTATTTTTAATTTAAGTAATATTAAAAGTTTACATATTTATATTCACTATAATTAAATATACTATAAAAAATTAAAAATTAATATACAACCTACCACAAATCATAATTATTATTTTTAGTCTTTTTTCTCCTTATTTTTGGGTTCGGGTCAACCCTTTGCGCCTCTCCCGTTTCCACCTAACCAATTTTCTCTCTCCTCTTTCCCTATTCAAGAATTCTTTTTTTATTTTTTATGGAGGGAATTACTTAAAAATTGAAGGGTAAATTACATTGACATTCCCTGAGGTTTATATTTGTTACAGTTCCTTCTTTTACCTTTTAAAAATTACATCTCTCTCCTTAAGGTTTAAAGTTTCATTACATATTGTCCCCTGAGGTTTAAAATTTTATAACAGTTCTTCCCTTACTGTAATGATCATCATACATAAAATTAAATTAACAAGGAGTCAGTATAATTTTCCAAATATGAGAGGAGAACTGTAATAAACATAAACCTCATGGGGTATTAGTGTAATTTACCCAAAATTGAACAATAAAAAAAAAAAACACACAAATATAGAGGAATAAAAGTGAGACTTGCATTAACACATCTGTTCACTTATATTTCACCATAAATTCACTTACACCTCTCATATTTTTATAATATTTTGGATGAATTACGCTAACGGTTCCTATAATTTGGGGCTTATGTCATTTTGTCCCATGACTTTTCAATTGTGACACATTTGATTCTAATTTTTAAATCTTGTTCTAAATAAGGACAATTGAAGATACCATTTGATTTTTCAAGGGCAAAACCGTCAATTTGATAAAATATAATTAATTTGACAAAAATAAATGTCAAAAAAATATTTTGAAATTTTTTAAAATTATTTCTACCCACTAAAGATAAAATTATATAAAATTGATAAATCTTTTAGACATTTATTTATTTTATCAAATTAATTTTTATTATGTGTTTTGATGATAATCATGTAATGGGTGGTTGTTTTTGTTTTTATTAAATTAGTTTATATTTTTCCAAAAGTCAAATATGGCGACAACTTTGATATCATTATTAAACCAATTCATTAAATCAAAAAAAATTCAAAACTAAAAATATTTCATATATTAAATGTATTGATTACACATTAAGTTTAACAATTGCCCATTACATAATCATCATCTAAACATATAATAAAAATTAATTTGGTAAAATAAATAAATAAATAAATGTCTAAAATATTTATCAAGTTTACATAATTTTATTTTTTAAGCGTAGAAATAATTTTAAATTTTTTTTTAAATTTTTTTTGACATTTATTTTTGTCAAATTAGTTTATATTTTATCAAATTGATGATTTTACCATTGAAATTAAACAATGGTATCTTCAATTGTCCTTATTTGGAACAAGATTCAAAATTCAGGGTCAAATATGTCACAATTGAAAAGTCAAGGACCAAAGTGACACGAGCCCCAAACTCTAGGGATTATTAGTGTAATTTGCCCTAATATTTTTTTCGGTGGTGATACATACATCAATTAATGTACTAATTAGTATACCAACACTAGTTATGACATTAATATTGACCCTACTAATTAATCACATTACAAATATAAAAAACCTCTTAAATTACGCCATATCATCAATTAATACACTAATTAATATACTAATTGATACATATAACATTATTATTATTTTTTTATATATGTCAAGTAATTTCCCTTTTTTATTTTTGGCAAATAATTCAAGAGTTACCTTTACCTTTTTTTTTTTTTTTTTTTTTTGGAACAAGAATTCAAGAGTTACCTTCTTGTGTCGCATATTCTTGTACTCTCTCTCTCTCTCTCTCTTTCTCTGTGAAAAGAGACCCTGAAAAGCTATCCCTAAACCAAAAAATCGGGAGAAAAACAAACCCCAACAACCCTAATCAAACATTATATTGTTTGATTCCACACTCAATTCATATATTCATATCTCTATCTACATCGTTATACAACGATCTGACAACGCTGTGCCCTAATCCCGCAACTCTTTTTTCTGATTTCGCTGTGATAATCAGACCATCATCGGGTCTGTGCCGTGGGGTTGCAGTTTCTAGGGTTAACGATGGATTCGGAGGAAGATATGCACGACGCGAACGATGCTGAGTCTCTGGATGACTACTACAGCGGCGATACGGCAGTGGACTACAGCGACAACGATGACGGCGGCGATTATGAGTTCATGGACAACGATTCCGATGATTCGGACGACATCGTCGTGAGTCGCCAACAGGTGAATTGTTGTTAAAAGTTAAATGCTTTAGGGTTTTGTTGTTTTGTTATTGAATTGAAAAGTGGTGGATTCTTGTTTTTATGGGTTTTTGATTAAATGAGACCTTGGTGGTATTTGAGAAAGATAGGATTATGATGTGATTGTGGTTCATTGATTTGTTGCAGAAAAACCCTTGGGTTTTGATAATATGAGATTGCTGTTTGAATTTCATGACATTACAGTTGTTGGTGGGTAAGGCTGTTTCCTGTACTGCAAAACCATTGTTAGATCTTTGGTTGTTTTATTCAAGGGTTTGTAGCTAGGTTTTAGTATTTTGATTTTGGTTATGTTATCATGGAGTGTCCTTTTTGTTATTTGTAATTTCTACTGATTTACATTGTGGGATTGTTCTTTGACAAGTTCATTGACATGGTTGTGGGGGTTCTATGTAAGCGGCTTAGGTAGCTGCTCCTGCTGCATTCTAAAGGCCTATGGGGTGCCTACCATATCATGTAAATATACCTTTGTAGCAATGTGTCAAACTTTTATATGACGGCGTATTAGGTGTTCCCGGAGCAATGCTTCAGCATTTGTCAAGTGACGCATGTTAGGTTGTCTTCTAAAATAACTATTTTGTAGCACCACACAGATTTGCTCTAAGTGCTTTGAATAAGTTTTGCAGTGTCGTACTTGTTTGATACTAACTTTTGGAGATGTTAATAATGAGGTCTGTGTTTTAAAGGCTCCAGGCACACCAAGGAGCCGAAGGTCTCTTGGGACTTAGGTGTAAGGCAAGGCACGGGTTTTATTTAAGTAAGGCGAATAGTCTTAGTTAAAAATAGATAAATTAAGTGAGACTAATGATTCATAGCATGTAAGTACTAAGATAGGATTTAAAAAATAAAAAATGAAAAAAAAAGTAACTAAAGGTAAAATAATTTTCAAAGGTAAAATAATCGACATTTAATCCCCCCCCCCAAAAAAAAATATGAAGCTTTTTGCAAGTGAAACTATAACAACAAAAGAAAAGAAAAAGAAAAAGAAAAGGAAATGAATTAATACTAAAACAAGTAATGCTTAAAGGAAATTTTTTTTTTTGTAAGTTGATGTTCATTTGAATTGAAGCTTTTTGTAAGTGAAACTATAACTAAATTTATGTAACTAATCAATGTTTCCAAATTGAAAGTTAAGTGGCAAACAAAATGGTGTCATATCATCAAATTAAAAATCCAAGTGCAAAATGATGTCACACCCAGTGACATTCTCAACTAAAAAAGAAAATCAATTGTCTCTATTTGATTATAAGAAGAAGAACCGAGCCCTGCACATCGAATAAGCAAACCAAACCAAGCCTTAAGTCCCATCAAATGGGGTCGGCTAACATCAAATAAGCAAAAGAACAAAAAAAAAAAAAACTATAGAGCAGCGAAGAAGAAGCAAAAAAAAAATTTTTTTTTGAGATAGATGGAAAAAAAACAAAGGCAGCGAAGAAGAAGGGTAGGAGAAGAAGAAGAAAGCATCGAAGAAGAAGAAGAACTACCTAGTCCAGACAGAGACAAGCCGAAGGGAAGAGACACTCAGACATTGTAAGGTTTCTTCGCAAGATTTCTTCTAATGAATCGGGTAGGGATTTTCAGTCGTATTTGGGGTTGGGTATTGAGCTATATACCTTAGAGTTGTAATCCTATGTAGTTGGAGCCTTTAAAAACACTGACATGAATTTTGATTAGAAAACGAGAAAAATAAAGCCCCAAAAGTCGCGCGACGTGCGCCTCTCTTCGCCTGGCCAAGTCGCTGCGCCTTCTTCAACTTGCCTCGCCTTGAGTGGCTTAAGGTGCTGCACCTGCGCCTTGCGCTTAGGCGCGCCTTTGACAACACTAAATGAGGTAACACATGACAAGTCTATTTGGAGCAACCGTATTTTGTTTATGTTAAATATGGGGCTGTAGGCTCCTTTTTGATAATATACATAATGCTGTGGAACTGTCTTGTGCACTTTTTCAATATGAGTTTGCAGTTTTCCCTTGTTTATTCGTTCTTTCCGTTCCTTATTCTTTTCTTCTGCATTTCACACGTCTTATTAAATATTTCAGAAAAATTATATGGTCTTGAAAGATGCTGATATACGCCAGCATCAAGAGGAGGATATCACAACAGTTTCCACTGTCCTCTCCATATCAAGAGTAGATGCAAGCATTCTACTTCGTCACTATCATTGGTAAATTGTACATTTTTTTTGTTATCCTGCCACCCATGGTTGACACTGTTTACTTTATTTATGTATTTATTATTTTTAATTGGATGTATTTTGTTGGGTGGTGTTACTATATAATTGTGAGTCTAATTATGTGTATGTTGCAAATTTGTATGATCTTAAACATATTGAAATTAAAAATGCTGGTTGCTGGCAAAAAGCATGTTTGTTTTTTCAATTGTTTGCCTGATGTGCTAAGAAATGTAACCACATAGGAGTGTGAGCAATGTGCATGAGGCCTGGTTTGCTGATGAAGATAGAGTCCGTAAAGCTGTGGGCTTGTTAGAGCGGCCAGTTGTTCAATTTCCAAATGCTAAAGAAGTAAGTTATTGAAAGCTCAAGACTGAAAATTTTGATTTTATATTTACATAACACTTGATGCCGTAGACCATATGGGCAGGGTGTTGTACATCTCCTTTGTTCCAATGCACTAGTTAATGGCTTTTAAACTTTTTTTGGACAGCTGACTTGTGGGATCTGTTTTGAAAGCTATCCTCTTGATCGGATCAGCGCTGCTGCTTGTGGTCATCCTTTTTGTAGTACATGCTGGAGAGGTTTGCTTCACTTTACCTTACTCATTTGACTATCTTTAAATTGCTAGGTGATCTGCTCGCTAAAATAACATTTAAAAGCAGGTTTTTACAATTATTTAAAAAGAAAAAGAAAAAGAAAAAAGAATAGGAGTTGGTTTTGTTGTGGAATGCAAGTCTAAGAAATTATAAGAATTTCTATAGTGGAACATCTTTCACAATCCCTAGAGAGGGTTCACTAATAGATTGAGGGATAAGTGATTTGACTCATTCATATTCAGATTATGAATGTTTAGAATCCATAGGATGTATGGAGACATTGCTTTTGCTAATTCAAATCGAAGAGTGATATTAAATCTGCTTATTTTGACATCATATCTGTAGTTAGTGCATCCAAGGTTTGATTTGTAAATTATTTCCTGAACATTGTTTCAGTTATTCAATTCGTGCACTTTCTTAAATGTTTGGGGAGGCTTGTGAAACTTGTAAAATAGATAAGGGGTACTTCTTTGTTTGTTGAAAGCATAAATTAATCACGACACTTACGCGTTATATCTTAAAATATCACATTTTCATGCAATTACAATATTCTAGAATCAAGGAATTATCTTATATTTTTACACGTTTTTAATTTGTTGGTAGCTTACATGAGCACATCCATTGATGGTGGTCCTGGATGTTTGGTGCTGAGATGCCCGGATCCATCTTGTTGTGCTGCTGTCGGTCAAGATATGATCAATAAGTTGGCATCAAATGAAGATAAGGAGAAGTATGCTCGTTACATTGTTCGTTCTTATATTGAAGACAATAGAAAGGTATATTTGGGATATGAACCTTCCTGCTTAGTTTATCTGTGGTTGTCAAATGGCTCATGGAGGGTGTTTGATCAAATTAAAAATGTCAGAACATTGCTACAGAATCTCTCAACTAAAAAGTGAAAAAAAGCACGGCCAATTCTCGATTTCATTTTGATGTTGAAAGAACTTATGAGTTGATTGACAATAAGATCCTTGACAATAAAGCCTAAGAATAATATTTTAATAAAGTAAATTACCACCAAATTATGCTTGAAGAACATAAATAGTTCGGATTGTGAGCTGTTCTAGTTCTATTTGCATTGTGACATGGCATATACATTTCTCTTTTCCCTTGGATATTTTCTCTGGACTAGTAGATGTTATGTTCTCCCAAACAACTTTCTTCCTTTTTACGACATCTACTACGGTCTTAATTTTTTTCTCCCCTCTTTCCTCCTTTAATTTTTTTTTCCTTCTCTTTTTTTCCTCTTATTACTTGGTAGACCAAGTGGTGTCCTGCCCCAGGCTGTGAGTATGCTGTTGAATTTGTTGTTGGTGGTGGAGGCTATGATGTTTCCTGCCTCTGCTCACATGGCTTTTGTTGGAATGTAAGTCTTCTGTGGATAGTTTGGAAATTTGTAGTTACAGTTTGATGATTTGCTTTATGTAAGACAGCTTATTGTTTTGAGCTGAAATTGTAGTGTACTGAAGAAGCTCATCGTCCTGTGGACTGTGGCACTGTGTCAAAGTGGATTTTGAAGAACAGCGCAGAATCTGAAAACATGAATTGGTATAGCATGTGTTGCTGTATAGAAAGTTTTTTTTCTTGGGTGTTTTAGTTTTTATACTTGGTAGTGTGTATAATTCCGTAGGATTTTTTTTTTGCATTCTGTAGTTGAAGATTTCTGAAGTTCGTTGCAGTATAGAAAGTTTTTTCCCTCCCTCTCATGGACGTTACAGTTTTTATACTTAGTAGTGTGTATAATTCTATAGGAATTGTTGTTCAAAAATCTTTTAGAAATGCTAAATATTGATGTTATCACTGTCAGGATACTAGCTAATTCCAAGCCTTGTCCGAAGTGCAAGCGACCAATTGAGAAAAACCAAGGCTGTATGCACATGACATGCACACCCCCTTGCAAATTTGAATTCTGCTGGTAAGCATTGATACCCGTGTTGTAAATCAAAATTACCTGGACATATAGTTTTTGCTGTTGTTCATGTTTGATGTAGAATTGTACTTGGAAATTGTTTTCTCCTGAAGTTTGTTGTTGTAAATGTGTGCCTGAGGCATGTTGTCAGTTCACTAAGAGTAAGTCGCATCGTCTTTTCGCATGGCATTTTCCTTCTCCATAGTTGGAGTGTTGTATATTTTCTTAGTTATATATAAATATGATGTGAAGTCACAGTATACAAAAATGATGTGAAGGCACTTGTTTATTTAATTATCTTACATGCAGGCTATGCCTTGGTGCATGGTCTGATCATGGTGAGCGGACAGGCGGTTTCTATGCATGTAATCGATACGAGGCAGCTAAGCAAGAGGGAGCGGTAATGGATTTTTTTACATTTGCTTTGTCTTTTAGATATTATTATATACTCAATTGTCCTGCCACATTAATGCTTTGATGTTTTGAGCATCCAGTGATTATTTTCTCTACATCTATTCTGTTGTAGTATGATGAAACTGAGAGGAGGAGAGAGATGGCTAAGAATTCCCTAGAGAGATACACTCATTATTATGAACGGTGGGCAACCAATCAATCGGTATGTATGGATTTTTCAAATACGTCTTTGTTGTTGTGTTATGTATGCATGCATTGCTTTCTTGTAGTCACATATTATAGTTTAGATTTGGAAACAACGTTTTCTGTTCAAGAAAAACAAACTCCCGTGTAAATAGGTATACTTGATGGTTCTCAAAGTTGGTATTCCCACTCCAAATTATTTCTTAATATTTATCTTAATAGTTATAGGAAACACTAATTTCTGTTGTAGTGAAGTACAGATATCAATAAAGTTGCGGCACTTGGACGTGGTTATTGCTGACTCTTGTTCCAATCTGTTATCATCAAGCCTCGGCATCTGTTCACCTTCTTAATGTAGAAAGGATTTACCCGGGGTTTCGTTGATAAGATATTTGCATGTCTTTTATGTAGTAGGAAGCATTTTTGTTTATCTGCAGGGACCTAAGAAGCGCAGATAGACAGCGGACACAGTGATTTCAAAAAAATGAGGATACGGACACAGTGGGGGACACAACAATAAAAAGACTTTTAATATATTTTTATTTGCTATGGAGATGAATATTTCTTCTACTAGCAATCAAAATTAACAAAAACTAACATTAATTCAACATATAAAAAAAACTGCTAAATATATAATTAATTTATCGTCCATAAAAAAACGATAAGAGTTGACTTGAGACAAATTATCATCCAATGCATGATTAGTTAATTAAATAAATGGTCTTTCTGCTGTGTGGTTCCTCTCTCTGTGCATAATTGATTTGCGTGCTTTTCTTTGTTGATATTGTTATTCTTCTTCTCCTTTTGCTTGTTGTGGTATATTTAAATGAATATTACTCGTGCATTCGTTAATTTCATGTAAAGTAATTTTCTTTTGTTTCTCCTTTTTTACTGACAGTCGAGGCAAAAAGCCCTTGCGGATTTACATCAAATGCAAACTGTGCATGTAAGAAACTTTCCTTTACTTCAGTTTTTTGCAGTTTTAATATGACTATCGATGTGTGTGCCAAGTTAACAAGCAATGTGATGGATGAATCAAACATATTGATGGAATGTTGATGGAATGGATGATGGTTATTGTTTGGATTGGCAATAGAAACTCGCAAAATAATTTCCAAATGTTGTGGATTATTAGAGGGATATGATGATCTCATCTATCATCTAGCAGCAGGATTGTCTGTGTGGTTGCTTGGACCTATCTATGTACAGTCATGATACAAAGCAGTATTGGACAGTCTATTTATCTCTTACAATTCAATAAACGAATCTTTCAATCACCTATTTTTTCGCCAGATGCTACAATTATTGTATCTCATGATTTGTTTTTTGTTTTTGTCTCTCTCCAGCTTGAGAAGCTTAGTGACAAACAATCTCAACCTGAGTCACAGCTTAAATTCATTATAGAGGCCTGGCTACAGGTAAAACTGAAGTTCCTTGCTTTATGTTCGGGTTTATATTATTATTTATAGTTATGGGGACAATGATCATGACATTTTTGAAGCATTTCTATTTTCAACTTCAAAAGATAAAGAAAATCCACATTTATGGCTATAGCTAAATTCAGGAATTGTATTGTACATAATTAATTTGAACATAATGTGGTGTGGATTATGGAATATGGATCATCCACCAGAGTTTGTTACTTCCTCTTGACTTGTTTGATAAAAGGGAATTAGAAGTTCTTTAAACTTTTTCCTTAAATATACAACACCACTAGATCATGATCCCCACATATCTCATTCTTCATTTTCCAACAAGTTATCTCCTATATGATTTAATGCACTTCAATGACTATTAGAATCAACTAGGATGGTAGAAAAGCCTAGGAGCCCACTCATTTGGGATCATTGGAGGTATGTGGCTTGGAGGGTAGATTTAATAGTTATCAAAATGCTTGCTCACCCCAACCATCTTTCTAGAAGGCCTGCTAGGGAAGATTGTCACAAATCATCCATGGACAAATTTATTATTTTCATTTTTTTTACCTTAATAATCTCTCTTTTCTTTTTTCTTTCTTCCTCCATTTTGATACTTTGAAATAGTTTTTTTTTTTATAATTTTATTTAGGAAAGTTATATACTCTTGAATGTATAGAATGATTCCTTGTTTCAAGTTCTTCATGCAGTTCCGGTCATATGGGGTTTGGCATTTTCACTTTTGTCATAATTTTAGATTCACATCAACTGCTACAAATCATAGGCTACTAAGATTAGATGTCATAGATTTTTTGTTTCTTATTTTTAGGGCTGGTTTGGCAAGTCCAAAATAATTCAAAAAGCCAAAAAGTTACACAAAAAGTAAAAAAGTTATTACTATACACAAAAAAAATATTAAAAAAATATTATATATATTTTTATAATACAAAAGTGCACTTAGATACTGTCAGCCGTACTTGTGAGACTTGTAGGCCATTATACAGATTTTGGGCCAAAAAAAAAAATTACATATGTAAAGCCACAAAGTTTGATGGTAATGTTGGGCCTTTGGGGGCCCACTAAGGGTTTCGTTTTGATAATCCGAACCGTTCAATATGTAGAACTCGTCGAGTAATATATGCCTGGAAAAAATCACGTTGATCGGATATTATTAACTATATGATCAAATCAGTTTTGTATAAACAAAACGGATGGTGTGATAGTTAACTGTTGAAAAAAAACTAATCCGATCATATAGCTATCGATATCCGATTAACGTGATTTTTTACAGGCATATAATACTCGACGAGTTGTACATATTGAACGGTTCAGATTATTAAAATGGGACCCATGGTGGCCCCCACAGACCGACCATCACTGTCCAAACACTTTGCTCCGAAGAAAGCAATTATTTTCTGTGTAAGACATGCTGGGGCAGCAGTGCAGCCGTACCACCACTCCACTTTCTTCCACTATACACTTTATTTATACAATTTTTTATTACATATATTTTCGTAAAAAGACAAAAAGTTAGCCCAAACATCCATTTTTTTTTTTCCCTCAACTTTTTAGTTCAAAAGGACAAAAAGTGCACTTATTTAGGACACCCCAAACAACCCCTTAATTTTCTTTTTTGGAACTCAAAATGCTGACATTACATTTCAAGACAGTATTGTTTGAGAAAACTATATGTAAACCCAAATGGTTTATTTCTTCCTCAAAAAAAAGTGGAGAGATTTTTATCCCTGGTTACAACATCTCTGATGATTTTTGTTAAACCTGACTTAGAAATGAAAGGGTAAATATGGTTACCCCATGGACAGCTCCATTTCCCTACTTATAATGCTCTTGAAGGGCCAAAACCAAAGATAAAGTGCTTAGTCTGTTGCTTTTCAGATAGTGCTACTAGTTAAATGTCTTAAAAAGTATTTTACCTGAATGCGATTTTTAGCACATCAAAGTTGTTAATGGCTGTCCAATTACAATTTAAGTGACACATTGTCTAATCACAAAATCAATTTAAGTAGTATATGTCCCCTAGGGCCCCCAACAGTTTGGATGTTGTTCTCTTCCCGATAAAGAGGCTAAAATTTGAGTCTCCTTGACTTACCTATCAAAAGGAAATTAATTAGAATGCACAAGTCTTTCATACTTTTTAGGTGTAGGGAAAACATAATTTATGGGTTCATACTTATAGTGATCTTGAGTTTTGGTCAAATAATTGACGACCTGGTACGTTAATCATTTAATTACATTGGTAGTTGTCCAACCTTATCTTGGACTGCAAATGTTTTTGTTTAGCTGTGTGCATATTTCAAAGGTTAAAGTTCATGATCAGGCATTTGATGAAATTGTTCAAATATGTTTTTAAATTTAGCCTTTAGACAAGATTGGAGTTTTGTCAAGTGATGTTTAAAACAAGTTTTATTATTTTATTTTGTTTTATATAATTTTTTAAAACATCAATAAGATGTTTGATACTGGTGCCTGTCTGCAGATTGTTGAATGTCGGCGAGTGTTAAAATGGACCTACGCATATGGATACTACTTACCTGAGTATGAAAATGCCAAGAGACTATTTTTTGAATATTTGCAAGGTATGTGGTTTCCTTTAAACCTCTTCTAAATACAGCTTTGAGAATTGTTTGCAAGTAGTGTTGTCCAATGATGTCTGATATTTCTGCAGGTGAGGCCGAGGCTGGTTTAGAAAGGCTTCATCAATGTGCTGAGAAGGACCTACAAACTTACCTTAATGCTGAAGCTCCTTCAAATGATTTTAATGATTTCCGCACAAAACTGGCTGGACTGACAAGGTAATTTTGTCTGGAAGTAGTCATTCTACTGAAAGTATTGTTCAGATAGGTAAGTTGGCAAGGAGGGATTCACCATTTGCAGCAAGTGTGTGGAAATAACTTAAATGAGTTTTTCTTTCTCTCTTACTTGTTTTAGTCTTTGTTATTTCACTATCTATTCCTATCTTAGTCAGAGTCAAAAGTTGTTAAAGACGAATGCACAAGGCGAGACGTTTTTATCCCTCATGGGGTGACGTGTAAGCTCAAGATGTTGAGGCATAAGCCTTTTGAGTTTTGAATTTTTATCGAATAAAATTAATTACAAATAGCATAATAAGAGTATGAAAAGTAAGGAATAGCAAATAAAATTCATAGACACCATTCTATGCATAGAATAGAATTGTAATGAATTTAATAAATCCGACCATTGTAAGAGCATTTGTAAGCTAAGAAACATAGTGAAGCTACTGTAAAAAAAAAAAACAATAGGAGAGACATGACATTAAAAAAAAAAGGAGAGAGAACGAGATCATACAATTGTTATGAGAGGAGAGTGCTATTTTATTATTGTGCTACTTGTGGCTTTTTTTTGCTTGCAAGTCCCAAAATTCTTCCTAGTTTAACTATTCTTCACTGCAATTGCTACAGTGTCACCCGAAATTACTTTGAAAACTTGGTTAGAGCATTAGAGAATGGTCTATCAGATGTGGATTCCCAAGGGGGTTGCAGCAAGACAGCAAACTTGAAAAGTGGAGTAGCAGCTGCTGGCAAGGTAAAAGGTGGAAGAGGAAAGGCAGCTTCCCGGTCCGGTGGCCCAAGTAGAAATGCCGATGATTCAGGAAGTTGGTCATGTGATCAATGCACTTTTATGAATGCCAGATCAGCAACCACGTGTGAGATGTGCCACCAGCGCCGCTGAAATGCCCTTGTACACCTTGCGCTGGTGGTTCTCACTTGGAAGAAAGCCTTTTGAAGCAAGAAATGAAAAAAAACAGGGCACTTAAAGAGGCATTCCTGGACATAACAAGCTTTGTTGGCTGATCCTTTTGACTAATGCTGTTGATAGGATAAGAGCAAAGAGATGATAAAAGAAGATGAAGAACAAGCAGCCATGTTTGTGTTGTTGCGTGTGTGTGGGAGTATCGTAATACAATTCAATGTATATAGTTTCTACTTTCTACCTACTATTTAATGAATCAATTTACAGCTCGATGTTCTTGGACTTGTATTGGGACTGATCTTAGTATGTTCTGCGGATGATTGTTGCCTCCAGAGGCAAATGCAAATATACTCTCATTTTGTCTCTTTGCCTGTGGTTTGCTCAGGGTTGAAATATAGCTTCTTGAAATGTACAATGGAGGATGTTATCTAATAGATTTCTTTCTAAATTTATTTACCTTATGAGGGATTGTGAATTAAGCTTCATGAACAGCCTTGTGAGGTATCACGTCTATGTTAAAGCTATGGCTTTAGACATGTCTTCCGAAAATTGGAACCTACTTGGTCTAGGGCTGGGTATGGGTCCGGTGGCCTGCCCAGTTCAGTACGTTATTTTTAGGGTTCAAAATATAAATTCGACTCATAGGATTGGGCTGAGTTAAGATTTTGAGCACATTTACCTTTTGAGTTGCTTGGAATGAGAATTATAGTTTGGCCTAAGATAAAAAAATATATATACATGTATGACTTAATTATATGAATGTAATGCATTGTACTTGAGGCATGTGGGCGGCTTGCCGAGCCATTAATAGAACTAATACCAAACAATGCCTCTAAACATGTAAACATTGCAGTACAAGAAAATCTTCACTTCATTCACATCAACATTTCAAGCCACAAAATTCACAGTTTGAACAAAAATTTGTTCAAAAAATTCTTTTAATTTCATTGGCAAGGCTCAAAACAGATGCTTAATTAACCTAATTTCATGGTTTTCAACCCTTTTTTTTTGGTCTTTTTTCTCCAATTCCAAAAATATTATGAGAGCTACACCGCTCGAGTCAAACACATACATACAACATATATCATTATGTATATATTGTTTTTGAGTATAAAAAAAGAGAGATCAATCGCTGAGGAAGCTCTTAATTTGAATTACATATACATTTAATGAACAAAGATTTTTTTCCTTCTATTTTTTGTTTTTAATTTTTCAAATGCAAAGAGTTTTCTTTGAACATTCTTTGGCTGAGTGCATTTAGCATTGCTCTAGAGTACTGGCGAGAAGCCATCCTCCACTCCACACCGGTTGTCATCATTGCCTCAAACTCTTTATAACTTACCCGACCGTCCTACAACAACAAAAACAACAAATCAAATCAAAATGAAATATATGAATCACCAAAGAACTTCTCGCATTAAAAATTTTCTTTCCCATCTGGGAAAAGAAGCCGAAGATGGAAAAGGAAGCTTTGTAAATAAAAGAGTGGTATACAAATCTGCCAGATATCAGAGAAGGAGACAAGTTTCCTTAGAGAAAGAAAAGGTATAGTGGTGGTGATGTTCTAAGATGGTGATAAACAAATAGAGTAAAAACGAAGACGAGAGTATTACGAAAATCACCCCATATATATAGTTGATGATATGAGCATATTAATGATGTATACCTTATCTAAGTCAACATCAAAAATGATGTCTTGGATGACTTGGTCATTGTTGGGGCCAAGGTTGTCCTCTAACAAACCTTCCTTGAGCTCTTCAATCTCAATGTAGCCATTGTCATTCTTGTCAAAGTAGCGGAAAGCTTGACGCAGCTGCTCATCACCACTCCCAATTTTTTTCAGGTGAACCGACATTGTCACAAACTCCTCGCAATTCAGCGTCCCATTCCCGTCAATATCAGCCTTTTCCATTTAAATACAACAACAACAGTCTTTTCTTAGATTGATTGATCAAGTCCTACATATGAAATTATACAAAGCAATAATCTGAAGACAGAAACTCACAGCATCCATTAACATCCGGACATCAGGATCAGCAACGGGTTGGCCAATCATTTGGAGGCCATCTTTGAGCTCTTCAAAAGTCAAGTTTCCATTTTTGTCAGTGTCCATCATATGGAACATCTGTTTTATCCCTGCTACTTCTTCTTGTGGCAAATTGTCAGCTACTACCTATATATATAAATTGATATTGAATTTTTGTAAGAAAGTTTACTATTTATGCATATAATCATGGAATATATATAGAAGATTGATCAAAACTTACTCTGAGGACTTTCCTCTTGAACTTGTTCATCAATGAGAATTGCTTGATTCTTGTTCTCACATTTTCTCCCAAAGGAACATTGGGGACCTGATGGGCATCATGTATCCAGTGGTGTTCTACATACATAAATATATTACATAAAATAAAAAGAGAACAATTAATTAATTAGCACTCAAATATATGATTAATTGAGAAGGATATATGGTAATTATGAAAATGATACTACATGCAATAATCATCTTGAAAATCCTTCTTCTTCTTCCAAAAAAAAAAAAAAAAAAAGAAGCTTCTATTACACTTTTGCTTCACTTTTGGTTCCTCAAGTATTTGTTTAGTGTCATTTTAGTCCTCAACATATCAATTCTGTCGATTTGTAAAGTTTTTTTTTCTTTTTTTTTTTTCCCCCTCCTTTCCTTTCAACAAGTGCCCCTAATTTTGATAATGAATGTTGACAGAGTCAACCATGTTTTTGGATGAAATTGACATGAAATTGCATAAATTGAGAGACCACCAAAACTATAATAAACCATTCTTTCATTTTTCTTTCACTGACAGGATTTTTATTTTCACAAGGATGGTAAAATTTAGTATTTTATATGATATATCCAATCAAGTGATTGTGTTGATAGATACATACCAAGTGCTTCTTCAACAGTCATTCGGTTGTAAGGGTTAGGGTCGAGCATACCCTTCACCAGTTCCTTAGCATCCTCTGAAACTTTAGGCCATGGATCCCTCTTAAAGTCTATTTCACACTTTACTATTGCCTGCGCTATTCCTTCTTCTGTTTCTGCACTAGTTGTCCACCCCAAAAAGAAACAAAAAAGATTTACAGTGTTACAAATTAGCGAAAAAATGCACTAGTTGTTCATTGTCCATCCCAAAAAGAAACACAAAAAGATTGACAATGTTACAAATTAACGAAAAAATGCACTAGTTGTTCATTGTCCATCCCAAAAAGAAACAAAAAAAGATTGACAATGTTACAAATCAACTAAAACATGCACTGGTTGTCCATTGATAAACAGGCTCTAAGTAGTTCAGTGAGAGTGTTGAAGAAAATAAAAAAGGAGAATAGAGAGTAGGAGGTTACTTACCAGCCCAAAAAGGAGGAACACCACAGAGTAAGATGTAAAGAATAACACCAGCACTCCATATATCTACTTCTGGTCCATAATTCCTTCTTAGGACTTCCGGTGCCATGTAGTATGGGCTCCCTACTATTTCCCCGAATCTCTGACCTAATATATTCATCAATCACAATTCAGTCTCGTGTTGAGAATATAAATAATAAAGTTATTTTTGTAACAGTCTTTAAATTGAATATGGAGAGGAAAAAAATGTGAAATGAAAAGCATACCAGGCTCAAAGAAGATGGAGAGGCCAAAATCAATAGCCTTCAATCGAGAATTCTCGCTGGCATCTGCATATAAAAAGTTCTCTGGCTTCAAGTCTCTATGTATCACTCCATGTGCATGGCATACCTGCAATTCCAATTAATTGAGTCAAAATTAATTAATTAAGGCAATAATATTCATTCAGAATAATAATCAGGATGTAGCCTAAAATAACAAGAATTTTCTCTCATCATCATTAGTTAATTCGGATTTTTTTTTTTCTTTCTTTTATAGGAAAACACTATATGAAACAAATTTCTTACCCTTGACATAAAGCTATAAGTCTTAAGTATAATTATTAATGTCAGTTCCATTATTTTTTTAAAAAAACAATGTGAACCTCATTACTTTTTGTTTAGCATTAAAAAAATTTAATAGAGAAATTTAGGCTCTGTTTGGTACAGGTCTAGAACGTTAGTTCAGGATTTATTTTGCACATGATGTTTGTTTACGAGTTTCAAAAATTAATTCCACACTCACTTTTGAAAACTCGGTTGAAGGCGGAAAAATTTGAGTTAACCGGACGTCCCATCGGTCATCCGGCCGGTTGACCGGAACAGTGAAAATATATATATATATATATATTTTGCAATAGACACGTTAATTTTTATATATTCGAAAAAAAATATTTTCTGAATTTTTAAATTTTTTTATGAATTTTAATAGAATTTTGAGTTGTATATTTGGTTATGAGTTGTAAGTTTTTGTATCAAATACCATATGTCACATCAAAAATTCTCCACTCTTTTCAAAACTCTTTCACCAAACAAATTTTCTACAATCAAATTATAATTCTAAAATTCACAAACTCAAATACAACTTCTACTCTCAAATCATATTTAGAAAGCTCTACCAAACGCTACCTTGATTTTTTTTAAGTGTATTATCTCTTGTACCAAAAAAATTTTAAAATATTATACATTTAACATAAACGTGCATGTAATAAAAAATATATAATCTTTCTAAGTTTTTTAACATGTGCTTAACAACACACATTAACAAAAAAAAATTTGTTCAATGCATGGCCATTTTTTTTTGGCCCAATATTGTAAGATATCATTGACAAAATTGAAGGGGCACAAACTTGAAACTTGTTACTTAGAAAAAGGTTATTTTTACATAAAATTCATACAAAAATTGTCACCAAGATAATATGACAGTTACATTTTCACAATTGATAGTCATCTTGGTAGATTCTTTGTTTTAAAATGATAAATTCACAATACATTCACATCCCTTTGTTTAAGTTTTTTTTTTTTTTTAATAATTTTATTATATATATTTGTATAGCTTTCCTTGTTACTCATTTGCAGAAGTCTCACCGCTAAGCTACGTATTCTATATCACCAAGACAAGCTTTATCTACCTAATAGAGTTTGTGATTTTTTTTTAAAATCATGATTTTACCGTGACACTCAAAATTGCTATTCCTTCCCAACATCTAAAAAAATCATTTTTATTTATTTATTAATTTTTTTTTCCAACAATTTTAAAAGATTATCCACCCGAACTAATTGAAATCTTTAAATATTATAAAAATATATTATTTATTGAGGGCATTAGAGGACACAACATCGACAATAATTAACAATTTGAGAAGGTGGAAGTAAAATCCATAAATGGGTGAGAAGGTGATGCTTCAGTGTGCAATAGATATCGCATGTAATTTTATCATAAAATTATGTAACTTGAATACAAATTCGTAAGGTTACCACAGTGGAGAATTTTTCTAAATTTTATGTATAACATTATTCACCTTGTTTGGTTTTAATTTTTTAAATTCAATTTTTTGAAAATTGAGTTTTTTTATTTTTTGTGTTTAGTAAATTTTTTACTCTTTAGATTCATCTAACCTAGATGTATCTAAAAAGTAAAATATTTAAAAAAATAAATAAATACACAAAAATACAAAAATGTATTAAATTTTCACAATATATATATTTTTTACATTTTTGGTATTTAGTAAATTTTTAAAAATTATTTTCACAAAAATTATTATTTTTAATTATATTTATATTTAAATGTATCTAAAAATTTTAAAAATTATTTAAATATTAAAAAAATTAAGAAAAATAAAAAAACACAAAACACAAAACACAAAAAATTCAACTTCTAAAAATTTGAATTGAAAAAATTATTCACTCGGTTTCAATTTTCAGAATTAACTTTTCAAGAAATTTTACTTTTTTGTTTTTCATATATATTTTTTATTTTCACTGAATGTTTTTAATTTTTAGACGTCTAACATAAATACACTTCAAAAATATAATATTTGTAAAAAAATATTTAAAAAATTTACTAAATACCAAAAATATAAAACAAAATACAAAAATACTACATAAATAAGGTGCATTTAAAAAAGTAAAAAAATTACTTAAAATTTTAAAAATATTCACTAAAAATAAAAAATTCAAATTAAAAAAAAAAACTGAATTCAAAAAATTAAAAATAAACACACCAATTATATTATTATTATGATGATGATGATACCAACCTTGACGACCTCAAGAATGGTTTTGGTGATAGTGGCAGCACCTCTCTCAGTATAATGCCCTCTGGCCACAATCCTATCAAAAAGCTCTCCACCTTGACACAGCTCCATCACCAAATACACCGCCTCTCTATCCTCATACGCATCCTTATACCTCACTATATTCTCATGCTTAGGCAAATGCCTCATTATCTCCACCTCCCTCCTCACATCCTCCACATCGATCTCCGTCTTCAATTTACTCTTGGATATGGTCTTACATGCCAATATCTCCCCCGTCACAATGTCACAGCACTGGTACGTGATCCCGAACTCCCCTCTCCCCAGCTCGTTCCCGAACCGGTACTTCTTGAAGATGTCTTCGGCCGAGGGGTCTTTGAGGACGGAGATGACGCGAGACGTTCGGGTTCGGGATTTGGAATCGGAGATGCTTTCGGGTAAGGGTTGGGGGGGTTTGGATTTGGAGTTGTGTTTGGTTTTTTTTAGGAGTGTGCCGTTGAGAGATATACAGGCCCCCATGGGATTGAGTTTGGAGATTGGAGATTTGTTTTGGGGGGAATTTTTGATCTCATATGTGTCCCATGGGAAGACCAAGGGAGAGGGGAGATGCAAACCCTAATTGATATCAAACAGAGGGGAGAGAGAAGATGGTTGAATTCGAGACGCTTTTTTTGGGGAATGTTTTCCGGTAATCCGAAGGTTCTGTTAGTTTTGAAATGGTGCTTGCTTGGTTGGTTGGGTTCGTTTTCTTTTCCTGCCCCCGCCCTTTTTTTAGGCTCCCTTTTTTGGAACATTTAAAAAATATGAGATTATAATTTTGATTGAATTTTAAGGGCTAATTTTGTTGAATTCTTTTCATTGTAAAAGAATTCTAATTTTGTCTTTGTCCTAATTTAACTAATTTTTAAAACCAAACCACCTTAGATTTAAAATCAAACTACCAAGTAAACAATGGTGCTGTTTGGCAAGATTGTTAAAATAAATTATAGATTATGACTTCAATAAGAAGTTATTAATTTGTTTGGTATAATTGTTAAATTATAAATTTAAATTGTCAAGTAGTATTTAATAAATAAGTTATGAAATAACTTTTTGATATGTAAATATTATTTTTGTCTCGATTAACAATAAGTTTAATTAATCTTTGTTAGTTGTAAATTGAATTAATTTTTATTTTTTATTATTAATTTCTAGTTCATAATTCCCTAAAGAAAAAAAAATCCAGTCCACAATCTATACTTTGATCTTTTTCTAGTTTTAAGGAGAAAAAAATCAAATTTTAATGGTATAATCATAAATTAACATACTTACTGCAAAAATTGATAATCAAAAGAAATAAGTGAATATTTTGTTAGAATCAATTTTTTTGGATTAAAAAAAATTTACAATAAAACACTGTTTGAAATAAATTGGCCAAATTAATCCACACCAAACACCCCCAACAAATGAGTCATATAGTCTCCACCTCTTCGGCACACAATCAACGTAACCTTGCTTATGTTTGGAAAGATGGGTTGAATTTGGAGTTATTTTAGTTATAAAAAAACAAAATAAACTTTTTAATCAAATAAGATAAAATATCACATTCAATCTATAATCATTACATTCTCACTCACAAAAAATTAAAAAAAAATCAAAAAATCCTTTCAAAACGAAACTTTTTAACCTCAAACTAAATAGTTAAAAAGTTAAAAAAACCAACTCACTTTTCAAACGAATCCTTATACGGTGACCATTTTAACCATATATGACGATCACTTAAATAGATGGTATTACAGTAAAAATTCAATGCGATTATAATATTACCGATCAATAATAATGTGGAGTGCAAACTCTACTTTTCAGATACGATTACATTGTCCCATATATATACATGAATAAATGATAAGAAGTTATTGGACGTGATGTCATCCATTTTTTTCCTAGAAGGAACAAATGTAGAAATGCAATTCCACCAATCTAACCATGAGATGCATTGAACCCTTTGGTGGGGGCAACATTACTCCAAGCAAAATTAGTGGAATTGGGCAGAAGTCCAAGAGAAGATTCAGATAGGCAATAGATACTTTTAACTGAGGAAGACAAGAAGGTTTTGGAGGAATTCCTGCTACCCTTTGGCCGCCTATTGTACAATTCAAAATCCACAATTTCTTGTTCAAAATCCATAATGAGTTAGGAAAAACTTAGAAAGTAGCAGAATTCTTTACAAAATTATAGCCTTCCCTTATTTAGCAACACAGACCGAGTATCATATGCAAATGGCAGATGTGATAAACAAATATCACTAGAACCCATATCCACTTAATTTGTTCATTGATGAGTAAGGAAAAAAATGTAGAACCAATCAGAACACTACTATCAAGCTGTCCAAGGGAGTGCCTGAGGGGTCTCTGTTCAACAAATTATATAAAAAAAAAAATTCTTAATAAATCAGTGAACATATGTTGTATGAGAAAGAAAAGAAAATTAAAATGTAATCCATGAGAAGACTAGTATTACAGAATGTTACAAGCATATTGTACAATCTTAATTGCATCAAGAACTAGTTTCTAATGCATCTTGATTTGTACACAGAGAGAGAGAGAGAGAGAGAGAGAGAGAGAGAGAGAGAGAGAGAGAGAGTCCAATGTTCAGCAACAAATAGAAGAGAACTTTTTGCTTCTCATGCTTGATAATGTGTAAGAATCAGCCAGTGATGGCAATCTTTCAGTGATGATGGGTGGAAAACAAGAGTCTTGGGGAACCCATTGCTCCATCTAGACTCCAAGAACACCAGAAACAGATACAGAAGCCCAATCACTGAGATTGCAAAAGATAGATACAACTCTGCAGAGAAACTAGGAACCACCACCATTCTTTCAGCTTCAGATAGTGAGATAGAGAGAATGAGAAAGAGGAGATGGGCTTTGAGGAACAAATAGCATTGGGGCTAATAAGAGGAGAGAAGGGAAAGTAAGTTCAATGAACCTGAAAAATCTCAAGGGAAGGGGTGATGATTTTGACTAGGTGGTTCAGAGGAATGTGAGCCAGCACAGGTCAGTTGGGGCACATCTGATTCTGACTAGGTGGTTCAGAGGAATGTGAGCCACTTGTTCTCACAAACACAATACAATGAACCTCTCTCTGCAACTTGCTCATGTGGGCGCTTACTTCTTTTCATTTAAATAATGGGATAAATTACAAATATACTTTTTAAGATTTGATTAAAATATAAATTATTTTTTGTAATTTTAAAAATTATATTTCACCTTCTGAGATTTTCATAACAAATCACCATTTTTATTAATAAATTATCAAGTCAATTAACAATTTTTAATGATATTAGAAATATATTTCAATTAATAATCTAGATAATGTTATTATTGTATAGGAAAACAATTATGAATTTTATTTTTTTTTGGTTAATTCTGTTAAATAAAAACTTCTAACATTGGAGTATTTGTAATTTTTCAAATTATAAGGAACAATTTGTATTTTAAGTAAACTTTGAAGGTGTATTTGTAATTTACCCTAAATAATGCTATGGAAAAATTCTATCCATACAAACAAAAGAATATGTAGAATAACTGCATATTTTAATTTTTTTAAAAATTATTAATAAATTTTAATTATTAAAATATAATTTATATATATAATTATTTTTTGAAAACACAACTGATTTATAATTGTTTCAACGAATATTATAAGAATTAATGATATAATAATATTATTGTTGTAAATAAAAATTATCTTTATTATTTTTTTTTAAGGATAAATTATACTTTTTTTACACTTATAATTTTATTCAAATTTTTTTATTAATACTTAATATTTCAGTTTGACCGATATTAGTCCAAGACTCTAAATTTAATTTTAATTTATTTTTCACTTTGATTCTTATTATGTCACTCATATGAAGAGCACACATAAATTTTTTTTAAAAAAAATAGAAACTGGATTTAAAAGTCACAGTTAACATTATTCAAATCGAAATAGAAAAGTAAAGTTTAAATTAAACTCTATAATAAAAAGTATGTTTTGTTTTTTTGTTTTAAAGTGAAAGGTTGATATTAAGTTACATGATAATGTACAAAAAATTTGTACTAAATGATGTAACAGATCTATATTCGTTTAGTATTTTAAATTACAAGATCTATCAATCTGACTAATTATTTTTAAAATACAACTAATACATTTTTAAATTATTTGAATTTTATTTTTATGCAAATACTTGCAAATAAATTTTTCTTTAATAAATCTATGCGATGTTCATGCATGATGATATGTCCATAAAGTGCATGTTCTTTGAATCCAATAATGTGTTGTTTTTGGTATCTCAGAACAACTGGTCAAACAAGGAAATTAGAACTAGATTTTGACCATGTAATCATTGTTACTGTCTTCTAGATTTTGACCATGTAATCCTCCAGATCCAATTCATATTTGAGATCTATGTTGTTGTGTGTCTCTCACACTCAATAATTCACGGTCAGGATCATCTGCCGCATTTCTTTGTCGCGCTCATCGTTTTATTTTAGTGTTATTATCATTGTTATTTTTTTTCAAAATTTGAGTTTCCCGCCCACTTTCATCTTCCTCTATCATCTGATATGTTTAGCCCTAATAGAGGAAAGAGAGAGAGACGCTAGACAAAGAGAGAGAGGCGGAGAGACGACGACGGAGGAACACAAGGGAGAGAGAAACGAACTGAGAGGGATGGTGGGGGGACGCGACGGCAAAGGACAGAGGATGGTGGAGGGACGCGAGTCTGGTGGCGACGCGACGGCGGCAAGACGACATTGCAGCCATGATGAGGTTTATTTCAGTCTCTGTTTCATTTCTCCGCCGCTATATACATATATACATATACATTTTAATCTGTGTTTCATTTCTCTGCCGCTATACACATATATATATAATTGTTTTATACAATTCTTCTATTTCTTTTTGATGAAATGGGTATTTTTGAAATGGATTTGATGATATATATGATTTGTCTAATACATTTGAGTCTCTGTTTGAAATGGGTATTGTTTTATATGTTTGATTTGATGATTTGTTTTATACATTTCAGTCTCTGTTTCTTTTTTATTTTACAATGTAAAAAATTATTAAAAGCCTCAATAAGATTTTCCACCTTGGGCCAGACAATAATGTTAGACTGCAAAATAACTTACAACCATAACCTATTCTTTAAAAAAAGTATAATCAAGATTAAGAGTTCTTATTGTTCACTCATGCCCACAATCAAGATTTAAGGTGTCTTTAGATACACCTTAAAACTTAAAGCCTGCATTTATTATTTTCCAAATTGTTTACAAATTGTCCCAACACTCACTATTCAAAGGCAAATTTATTTTATTTTTTATATTTATTTATTTTTTCTATTTTATGCTAGATTATTTGATCAAAGTGAGTGACTACTCCATCACCCTAGAATTTGTCTAAAATATAGATTGTTTTCTATATTGTTATATTTATTTGGTATATATGAAGTTGTCATAGTGAATTGTTTTTAGGTATATAAAGTGTTCCATTGCACTTATAAATTGAATTGTAGGCAATGAAAGAAAATAATGTTGTTGATGAGTTGGCCAATTGTGGTTAGAAACCAAAATTGGACGTGTCATTTGACTCTGAACAAGCTGCGTATGACTTTTATAATACCTAAGGCGGAAATGTGGGCTTTAGTATTAGGAAGACGTATGCATACAAGAACAAACAGACTATGAAAATAACTTCACGGACTTTTATATGTTACAAAGAGGGAACTTGGAGTATTAACAAGCGAAATCTACTAGTAAAATTTCCGAGACAAGAAGTGAGATGTGGTTGTGGTGCGGGTGCCCGATTTAGTATCAAGTTAGAAAGAAATTAGGAAAATATGTTGCAATTGATTTTGTGAAACATCATAATCATGACCTTGGGCCTCAAGCGTGCATTCATATGTTGTCATCCCAAAGAAAAATATCTACTACCTAAGCAATTGAAGTAGAATTGGCTTCAAAATCTGGAATTCCTCTTAGGTCTGCTCATGAGCTATTTGGTAGGGAATTTGGCGGAAGAGCATCACTTGACTTCACGAAATTGGATCAAAAAAATTACTTGACATCAAAGAGACAAAAACATTTGGAATATGGAAAAGCGGGCAGTGTGTTGCAGTACTTTCATATAAAAACTGTGGAAAATTCATTCTTTTATTATGCAGTCCAATTAGATTGTGAAGAGCAGATAAGTAATATATTTTGGGCCAATGCTCAAATGATAATGGACTATGCTCAATTTGGTGATGTAGTGACCTTTGACATTACTTACACATTAAATAACGAGCACAAACCTTTTGGAACATTTTGGATTTAATCATCATCGAGAAACAGTTATATTTAGTGCAACGTAGATGTATGATGAGATTGCCGAATCATTCACATGATTTGTTTTAGATTTTTTTGGAGGTAATGTCAAACAAAACTTCGAAAACTATTTTCACATATCAAGATGCTGCGATATGATTAATTTGTTGCACATCAAGATACATTACTTAATCAAAACAATTATTAAGTTAAGAAGGAGTTTTGTCTATGTTTCTGTTGGTTGTATAATTTGTATAAGCTAATCACAATTCAACACGTGGTATGAAAAGGGCAATTTGGGGAGGTAATACAGATTGCCAACCATAGTCAGATACGTGTTAACCCATACTGGTAATAATGGGTTTGTGTAGCACTGGAATGATCAAGGGATATAAGGTGATGTGGTCTAACGGTTACTCACAATGTTCAAATTCAAAATCATGAGGGAAGCCTATAGACTCGACTTTCTTTGTGCCTCCTTTCGGAGAGCTCGAATTGGTCCTACAGTTCGGACTACTGTCATGGTTCTGAATCTAATCTCACAAAGTGCAATGTGAGACTGATAAACACCAAAAAGTCTAATCCAACAAATCATTTTGGAAAATCAGATTTTGAATCAAATAATGCCAAACTGGACTACTTTGCCAGATTACAGAGTCGCCACCTAAATGTTTTATTTCGGGAAAATTTAGGAAACCCTGACTCGTGCTAAAGGCTACGTGTTTGTTTTCACCAAAATTGCCTCGGTTTGAGAACTTGGGTACGAGAGGGGAAGGTCATGAAATGAGCACCTCGCTCGCCTGATCAAAGGATCGGCCTCTACTAAGCATGATATGTTGTTTTCATAAACACATGTGTTCTTATTCCGATTATTAACTAACTTTACTACGTGACGCGCGCGCACAAGTATAGACTAAATCGCGAGAATTGGAACAAAACAACTCATGTTCGTTTTCGAAAATGGTTTGAAGGTGCCACTCTCAAGTGGGCTAAAACGCGGATTTGCCACCTTAGGTGGGCTTAAAACAGGATTTGCCACTTCGCAAAGTGGGCTTAAAACTCATATTTATCGAATTGTTCCAATTCAAGCAACAAGCCTTCATCCATAGGCATTCATGCAGTTAATCACTTAAGCAAATAGCCTCATGGCAAGTATGCAAAACATGGCATCACTCACACTCATGCAAGTATGCTGAAGCGTAAAAGCTTATCGAGTACTCCAAGCAAAAACAAAAACTAGTTAGAAGAAATGCATGATCCTAACTATGTTAGATGCCTAATGCAACACATGCAATATGCAATTAATAGGCTCGGCTACCAAAGATGGCATATGAATGCAATAATTTGATAACATGCTTTGAAACACGTATTCAAATAAGTATTGAAATACAATGCAGTTTGTATGATGCGCCGAGCCTCGGTACATGCAAGACAAATGAATGATGCAAACATGTAAGCATAAGATATGCTAATCAAAACGTGTCCCTAATCTAACCATCGAAAGCGGGTAAATAAAAGGGAGAAAGACGTGGGGTTAGAAGACATGCACACACACATGCACACTTATTACAACATTGCGCCCTCGCGAAGGAGGGTCTGAATGAATAAGAGCTAAGCTACTCTAAGCTAAGCTAATCAAACTAATCTAATTAAACTAATTAGACTAATTATTACAAAACAGAATAAAGAAATAGCTAGCTAAGCTACTTAATTATTACAACACTTAACTAATTAGCAAACTAATTAATTAAATTACAAAACCATGCTAACTAAACATGTAAAGCACTAACTACACTGCCTCAGCTCTACTTTGGAAAATTGAATATGCATGCTCTCGGTTTTCGCCCCGAAAAGCCCATCAGTTTGCTCTCGAGAGGCTCTGTTTGCAGGATTACTCCAAGAACTTTCTGTTCCACCTTACCAAACCAATGCTGAGGAATGCACCAGTGGCCTGCCGGCCATGACTGCTTGTTGCCGGCCAAAAAGGTGTGTTACCGACCAAGGATGAAGCACTGCCGGCCATCAGTGAGCCACTGCCGGCCACTGGTGTGCTGAATCACCATACTGCAACAGAGCACAAACAGAGAAAAATGGAGGGTTTTCCAAGGGTATGTTTGTACTATGCACCTCTTTATCATCTCAAAACATCAAAGAAGTGGCACTCTTGGATCCAAAACCACCAATCAAGCATTTTCAATGCATGATGGCCAAAGATCCAAGTTGTACACTTTCAATAAATGCACAAAACAAGACTCTAAGGACCACCACCCTATCATGCATGATCAAGGGTGATGGAGACAAAGGAGATTGGCTCATTTCATCACTTTGAGTATGAAATGGACCAATCTACCTTGTGTTCAATATAACGTCTGATTGAACACAATGCAATGCAAACACAACATGCTTATCTTAGTCATGTTTCACTTGTCCAATTCTTGTTTACTCATTTTAGCATTACCAAGCCATTCTTTAACCGGTTAAGTCCAATGTGAAAGCCCTCTAATTGGAAAGAGGGTCTAAGCCACAAGAGCCTTGAGCATGAAAGAGGTTTCATGTTGTTGGTTAGAAGGAACCCTCAAGAGAGGGTTAAAACCATTAGGCACGAGGGCCTCAAGTTCACATTCAAGCTAACAAGGGGCTCAAGACCACTCTCAAAGCAAAACAAAAAGTGAAGAATAGAGGGAGGTTGCAGACTTTTCAATGCTAAAATGGCATGAAAAATGGCACTAAATCATGCAAGCAACACATGCACAACATGCTAAGAGCCAAAAACATTAAACCAGTGAAGAGCACTACACTAGAGGCATGCAATACCAAGCTCAACTAACCAAACCAGCTCTGGACAAAGCTTAAACATGCCAAAATAGTGGCTAAAACATGCTGAAATTGAAGCATAAAAAGCTAGAAAAACATGCTCATGTGTTAGGCTACAAACAAGGCTTAAGGCACAACTCTCAAAAGCAATGAAAGAGTGAAATAAGTGAGAGTGCGACAGAGCTATAAACACTGAAATTACATGTAAAATGACACTTTAGCATGCAAACATCTCAAGCAAATCAAGTTTGAAGCCTTAAAACAATGAGCTAGTAAAGACCATTACACTATAGCCATGCAATACAAAGCTCACAAGGGACAAACACTTTAAAACAGTCCTAAAACAGTTTAAAAGGAGTCCTAAAACATTCTTGAAGTAAGCTAAAAAAAGGCTAGAATGAAAGGCCAACACATAGCACAAACTAGACTATTAAGCACCATTGCACTGCAAGCATACAAAACAAGCCTCAAGTGGCCAAACCAGCTCAAAACAGAGTTTAGACAAGTCAAAAAAGTAGCAAAAACATGCTGAGATCAATTCACAAAATGGTAGAAAAACATGCTTACATGTTAGGCTATCTACTCATGCAAACAAGACACAAGGAGGGGAGGCCAACCCCTCATATTTTGGACCTCAAAACATGGTTTTTGTCATTGAAAAATCTCTGAGTTTCAGTGGTAAAAAGGCCCAACAAGTTTGATTTGAAGGTGATGAGAAATGGTGCAAAAAACTTAACAAGCTAAAGAGTAAAAATTGGGGACAACCCCCTAACTCACAAAGGCTCAAACCACCACTTTTAGGACTGAAAAATAGAACTTTTTACATGCCAAAACCAGCCTTGAAATGGTGGAAAAATATGGCAAAGCAAGTACGCAAAACAAGCTTAAAGGGAGAGAGTTATACCTCTTGAAGCACAATACAATTTTAGGCAACAAAACCAAGCAAAATCACCTTCAAGAGCTCCAAGAAGACCTTCTAGAACCTCAGCTCAAAGATAACCAACTTTGGTCAAGGATGTATAGGCAAAGGTTTGATGTATGTAAGCTTCTAAGTACAAAAGCTCTAGAGAGAGAGGTTTTAGAGAGAGAGGCTCCCAAACTTTTGCTTCCTCAAAAGCTCTAACCTTGAAAACAATAGAGAAGGCTCTCTATATATAGAAGAATGAGGCTTCAGGTTGAAAATATCCCAAAATGGACAACTGGAACACAAATATCTGCAGACTTTTTGCATCAAAGGCCACAGGTCCATTTGTGGCTGGCACTGATCATCAATGGCCGGCACTGCATCATCCATGGTCGGCACTCTTCACCAGTGGCTGGTAGAAAAATATGCTCTCCAAGTCCAACTTTAAATGGGCATATCTCCTTCATCTGGACTCCTTTGCAGGTCATTCTTAAGCCTAAATTGAAGCCCTTGAAGTATTCTTTCCAATGGTGGCAGCCTCACATTAAAATTCCAACCGTACAAGAAGTTATGCTCATTTTAGTGAAGACTGCTCAGTTTCGGTCCAACCGGATTGATGCCTAACTTCAACTAGCCATATCTCCTTCATCCGGACACGACTTTAAGAGATTCTTGAGTGCAAAATGAAGCCCCGGAAGTCCACTTTCTAACGGTGGTGGCCTCATAGCTGAAATCCAAGTGTGCAAATGGATAGGCCTGATTTAGCAAGGGCTGTTCGACTCTTCCTTAATGGGTCATGCCTAACTTCTTCTCCTAACTAGGTTTCTTCCCTTTTCTCCCACTTTTTCCAACTCCAAACCTCTAAAATATATGTTTTAAAGATTTTTTTCGAAAGAGTTCACCTCTCTTTCATTCATTTCCACTTTGTCTTTGCTCGATTTTCTGAAAAGCGCAACATTTAACGAAATACGAGCCTCGGAACATCGTAGGAACTTTGTTTCAAAAATATTTTGAAAGAGAGGGTTTTAAGGTCTAAAACCTTTTTGGTCAAAATGGTTTTGGTCCAAAAATGGGGTGTAAGGTTGGGATTTGAAGCCTTTATTGTCGAAGAAATCGAATCTTTGCATAGCATAGCCTGAACCATCGAATGATCCAATCAGTGGTGTCTAAGTCTTAAGGACGATAAAAAATGGGGTGTCTACAAAGCCTAACTGCAAACACGGCGTAGTGGGGCTAACTGTGAGAGAGCATGATCAACAATCATGGAGGGACATTTCAACGGTTAGGAGCCCACTTCGACGGTTATCATTGAGAAGTATAAATAGCAGAGAAGGCCCCAGAAAGGAGGATCGAGACTCAGATCAAAAAACTAGTTTTATTTACTTTATTTTCCTTTCCAATTTTTACAGTTCTTTACATTTCTGTACTTCAAATTTCCGTATTGCACTTCATTCGTAGGAGTAGTTTCAAATAGCTTGTTGTTGTAAACCTCTACGAGGCTGGGTCAGATTATTGTAAGTTTTTCATTTTACTTAATGAAATTCTGCAATTATTCTTTACTTAATTGTTATTTACTAAATTTTCCTAAACAAGCCACCAGTAAAAGTCCTCTTCATTGAGGCTGAAAGAACTAAAACACAATCGTCTGATAATTGGTTGGCAATTAATCTTCTGTAAGGACTGATTGATCCTTACTGGCACGCCTAAAATTACAATACTAACCTTTAAAAGCCAAAAAGCCAACATATATTTTTGGCACCCCAGTGGGACTAATTGAAATGGCTAGACGTAAGAGATAAGGAGAAAATAAACGCCTGGAAGAAGGTGTAGAGAGAGAGGTAGAAATACCTAATCCATAGGATAATGTGATAACACATCTTGTGGAAGTACCTGTCCTATCAGAACCTATGGTCGAACAGACCAGCACTTCAGAACAAGTACCACATGTTCAAAATATTGGATGAGGCCATGGAATTGGACCATCCACTATTCTATCTATCCAGCCAATGAATCTATAGGGAGGCTTGGTGGATGCCATGGGACAATAGTTAATGAACACAATGGAGAGATGGGCAACATCCTTTGTGGATCGAATGAATTCCTATCAATCAACTAACACAAGGTATATGGAGGAAAACTCAAATGCTCCTCAACAAAGATTGGCTAGAGATAAGCAGCCTATGCAAAGTAATTGACAGATTAATGGTCAGACTAGTAATCCAAATTATGAAAGACCATCACGTGTACCTCAGTCATGGTATAAGCCTCTTTTGAGGCCCATGGTAAATCAAAATGTCCCATTACCTAACAGTGAAGCCATACAAATTGGTGGATCTGGGCCAACACAAGAAAATGGCATGAGAATGTTTCCAAATCCCATGTTCGAAACCATACCTGGTACAAGAGGGTTTACTAATCCTCTATTCGAATTCACACCCGGGGGGTTGGGAGGGTTTCTTGCGGCTGGGAGGGAAACAACACATGTTCCTCCTATTGCAACACCTTTAGCATGACAGGTTCAGAGGGGTCAGCCACACACTCAAAAGCAGCAAGTACCACAGGGACAACCAGTCTCAAATATGCCTCCCTATGGACCAAGAGGACATCAAGCACATGGGATTCCACCAAACCCTGCGTTTGTTCCTCTAGTTATAGTCCAACAAGCACAAAATATAGTTCCTAGGGACCAAATTACTGATATTGTCAGAGAAATGTATGGACCTATGGCTTGGGGGGTTGAAACTCTTATGTATAGGAAGCCATATCTAGAATGGGTGGATAGGGTGCATGAATACCCAAGAGGGTTTAGAATACCAGACTTTGCTCTTTTTTATGGGAATGGAAACCAGTCAACAGTAGAATACATTGCTAGGTTCACAGCCCAATGTGGTGAATTTACCAATAATGATTACATGAAGTTAAGACTTTTTTTCAAATTCTCTAATTGGGACAGCTTTTGCATGGTATATTAACCTTACACCTGGCTCTATCCAGACTTGGCAGCAAATGGAGAAGACATTTTATGCCCAATTCTTCCAAACGGAGCCAGAAGTTTCTATGGCAGACTTGGCAAGGTTGAGTCAAAGGCCTGATGAGAAGGCTGTTCAATTTATTGCCAGATTCAAAAGAGCACGAAACGAGTGTAGGGTCATTCTACCAGAGCTTGAATTTGTGAGATTGACTCAAAATGGTTTAGAGTTTAGGCTTCGTTGGACTCAGAATGGTTCAAAATGGTTTAGAAGTTGGACTCAATTAAGTTTCGAGACTTAGTGGAATTAACCTATAAGGTGTCTAGATATGAATCATTATTTGAGGAAGAACAAGACCAAAGTAATGCATCGTACAAGAGTTATTATAGAGATCCTAATTAGAAGATTGATGCAGCAGAGATTGTAGGAAAAGAGCCTGTGATCTGTGAGGTGTTAATTTATAAAGACACTACAATAGACCAACAGTTTAAAAAGAAAGACCTTCATAGGAAGTACTCTTTTGATTTAACAAAGGCAGATGGCATTTTTGATTATTTGCTTGCAATGAATTTCCTAAAGTTATCAAAAGGAGTTAAAATTCCTTCTCCAGAAGAACTTAAAGGGAAAATGTATTGTAAATAACACAATTCTGGTCTCACTTAACTAAAAATTGTATTATTTTTCGGGACAGGATCCAAGAACAGATTTGAAAGGGGAGTTTAAAATTCCCAGCTAAAGCAGAGAAAGCTATGGGGATTGGCACTAATCCATTCTCAGAAATTGGAGAAGTTATAGCCAATGCTATTATGCCAGACTTCCAGAACTTATCCTTGAAGGAATTGGAAAAGGTTAATGTACAGATGCATGTTGCCAGCTAGACTACTGTAAAAAAAAAGATACCAGAAGTTCACCAGAGAATGGGCAGGGCTTTGCAGACCAAAGGGAGGACTCTAGTGAGAAGGCACTGGATGATGACTTTTTAGAGGCAGCTGTCATGCAAAGGATGTGTCCCAGATACAGGTTAAGTTACAAATGGCTGAAAGGGCTCCCAATTGATGAGAAGCAGTATTACAAGGATGTGCACAAACGCCCTAAACCAACCAGTGCCTACAACAAAAGGCCATACCTAACTGGTCCCAGACAACAGCCATTCTTGGTTGGACCAACAACCACTAGAGTGCATTTCAATAGCAAGAGACCTCTACATGAGTTCAGGCCACCCAACTACTACGGGATAGAGGGCAATCATCCTGAGAGGAGGTTTGAAGTGGGCTCAAGTTATGGGATCAGAGCCAGAGATTGGCCTCCTAGACCAGCCTCACACAAGATGGAAAGTAGCCACCCTCATGGAAGGCCTGAATTAGGCTCAAGGCTAGGGGTCAGGGCCAAGCAGTAGCCTCCACAGGTAGCTTCGAAGCTGGTGTCAAAGGCAGAAAAAGATAGTTCAACAACTGAGCTAGTGAGTTCATGGGTACCTGGGGTTTCAAATTGGTTTGTCATGCAGAACAAGCCTAAGGAAATGCTTACCCAGAGAAGTGTTGTTGGAGACCAGGGTAGGATGGTTAAACCTCCCTTGGTGGCTCCAAATAATTAAGTGTTACTAAAGCATCCAAAAACAAAGGAACCAAATATGGTTTCAGTAATTTCTAGGTCCCAAAAAATGAAGATCCAGCGAAGGTACACTCAGTACCAAAAGGATCTGAAAGAAAGTAGGGAGAGTTCTTCATTGGCCCAGCCAAAAGGCCAGACAGAAGAAAGAGAAAGTCCAAAGTTGGATCATAGTCCAAAATCGACTCCTCAGAATAGAAGGAGTTTCAACAAAGAGCAGTTGGCTAAAGTTCATTCTGAACTGAAAGCCAAGGAAAGATCTAGCTTAGTAGGTCTTGAAAAGGCTTTGATGGAAAGCGACAGTGAGATAGAAGGAGAGGTTGACTCAGGACAAAGGAAAGAGATAGTTGAGGAGGAGATGTTTGAAGCCTTCATGGTTGAACAGGCATTTTTGGTCGAAAAACCAGCAGGAACAGACCATTCGAAGGAAGTCACTAGTATTGAAGTGCCAGAATGCAGCATGAAAGATGTTTCTGAAGTAACTGAACAAGTTAGCCTGGAAAAGAAGCAAGTGCAGCCAGTGGTTCAATTTTGCTCATTTCCTCCAGTGTTAGTGAATATGGTGCATATACTACCACAGGAGTTCCAGGCTGAAGATGGAAACCAAAAAGGTCAGGAGATTGACCCTATTCCAGTTTCTAGTGAAGATTCACAGGTTAGTATGGTTCAAGATGAATCCGAAGTGGCCACACCAATGGAAACTGAGGACGAGAGTGAGGAAGAAATGAGTATTAATCTCTCATATCCTTTTGAGTATCGTACAACATCCATGACACAGCATGTCAAGCCCTTGTATATCAAGGCTTTTTTCGATAGGATACAGATGAATAGGGTATTGGTGGATAATGGAGCAGCGGTGAACGTGCTTCCGAAATCTTCTTTGAAGAAACTAGGGAAAAGGAACCCCAGATTAATCCCAACCAGCACAACCATTGCTGGTTTTGCTAGAGATAAACAGATGGCTCAGGGTATTTTGCCCATCAACCTGAGTGTAGGAACCAGCGATTGCATGACGTCATTTTTTGTTATTGACAGCAATGCTAAGTATAATGCTTTACTTGGCAGGGATTGGATTCACACCAACAAATGTGTGCCTTCCTCTCTATATCAGAAGATAATGATGGCCTTGTGCAATGGAGAGACAGAGGAGATCAATGCAGACCCTCAGCCCTTTGTTGCTTGTGCTGACTTTGCAGACGCTAAGTTGTATACTGAAGGAGTAACACCACTCAGTATATTGAGAAAACCTGATGGTTCAGCTGAAGTGACGGCTGGTGAGGAAGTAACACACCTGAAACACTTGGTACAGGAGAGTGTTGATGAAGAGTTCGTCATCAAAGATGATAATGATGCCTGGTTGTAGGCAAGAAGATGAAACCCAAGAAGCCAGACCCTTGGCTTTAGTCAAGTTTTCAGCATTGGACTTAAAGGCAATAGTCCAAAAAGTTCAGGAACAAGAGAAGGAAGCCATGGTAGTTGGCTGTAAGCATAAACAACAACAAGTCAAACCTTTGACCTTTGATAAATAATGTGCATTGGACATCGAAACAAAAGTCCAGGAAATGCAAGAAGAAGAAGCCTTATGGACAGACTTTGTCCATGAGGAAGAGGGTAAAGATGTTGAATTAGAGAAAATAAGAGTAGAACAAAGCAAAGAAGTTGCTTCGAAGACAGAAGAAATCAAAAAAGAAGCATTAGTGAGTTCTCAAATACAAGACCCCTTGGAAGAAGTTAATTTAGGGGAAGGTTCTACATAGCAACCCATTGACATTAGTGCTTGGTTAAGTGCTCTTGACAGGGACCAGTTATTGATGGTCTTAAAGAGATATAAAGATTGTTTTGCATGGTCTTATAATGAACTGTCAGGATTAGATGGGTCATTAGTGGAACATAGGCTCCCTATGAAGCCTAATTTCAAGCCATATAAGCAGAAACCAATAAGGATGAGTCCTGAAGTGATTCAGAAGGTCAAGGAGAAAATTCTTAGGCTCCTTAAGGCAGGTTTTATTAGAACAGCTAGATATGTTGAATGGCTATCTAATATTATGCCTGTGATTAAAAAGAATGGTAAAATGAGGGTATGCATCGATTTTAAAAACTTGAATTTAGCAACCCCAAAAGATGAGTACCCCATGCCCATAGTAGATTTATTGGTGGATAGTTCAACAGGGCACAAGATTTTATCTATGATGGATGGGCATTCTGGTTATAACCAAATCTGCATTGCAGAGGAGAATATCCATAAGACAGCATTCAGATGTCCTGGGAACATTGGTATCTTCGAATGGGTTAAAATGCCATTTGGCCTAAAGAATGCTGGGGCTACATATCAAAGGGCTGTGAACACCATCTTTCATGATCTCATTGGAGGGTATTTAGAATGTTACATTGATGACATTGCAGTAAAATCCATATCCATGGAGGAACATTTGTTTAATTTGGAAGCAGCTTTCGAAAGAATGAGAAAGTTCAAGTTGAAGCTTAATCCTCTTAGATGTGCTTTTGGTGTATCAGTTGGAAACTTCTTGGGTTATGTAGTACACAAGAAGGGAATACAGATTGATCAAAATAAAGCCAAAGCCATTATTGAAGCCAAGCCTCCATCAAGTAAGAAAGAAGTACAAAAATTTCTTGGACAGGTTAATTTTCTTCGAAGATTTATTTTTGACACTGTAGGAAAAACTAAAGTATTTTCTTCCTTATTAAGATTGAAAGATGAAGAGGAGTTTGTGTGGACAGCAGAGCATCGAACTGCTTTCGAAGGGATTAAAGCCTACTTAGCCAAGCCTCCAGTGCTGATGTTACCAAAGAGTGATAAGCCTTTGAAGTTGTACATTGCTGCAGCAGAAGATTCATTGGGAGTTTTCTTAGCCAGGACAATGAAGAAGGCAAAGAGCAAGTAGTTATTACCTTAGTAGGTTTTTAAATTCTTGTGAATGTAAATATTCAGTTGTAGAAAAGTTATGCCTTGCGTTGTATTTTGCTGCAATAAAATTAAAATACTATCTTTTGCCTATAATTGTCTTGGTAATTGCAACCACAGGTTTGGTTAAGTATATGTTATCTAGACCTATGTTGAGAGGAAGAATTGGCAAATGGATACTAGCTTTATCAGAATTTTATCTAGAATATGTCCCCCAAAAAGCAGAAAAATGACAAGTTTTAGCCAATTTCTTAGCAGATCATCTGTGTCAGACAGAAAGCCAAGAGATGATGGATCTTGGTATGGTTAATATTGAGCCATGGCAAATGTGGTTTGATAGATCAAAAGCCAATGGTATAACTGGAATTGGTGTGGTGATTAAATCACCATAAGGGGTAGAAACAACACATGGTTTCAGAGTTGATGAAATTACTTGTTCCAATAATCAAGCTGAATATGAAGCTTTAATAATGGGACTGGAAATGCTTATTAGATTACAAGCTCATGCAGTGATATATTTAAGGATTCTCAATTAGTGGTTAACCAAGTGAAAGGAATTTTTAAATGTCAAAGTGCAAGCATGTTGCCGTACTATGTTGTTGCATTACATTTGCTTTCTGAGTTTCAAATAGCAAATGTGACTTATATCCCAAGATTCATGAATAACAAAGCCAATGATGTGGCTCAAAAAGCTTCGAATTTTAGGAGAAGGAATGACACTCAAATGAACATAAGTCAAGCAACATACCAAAAAGTAACACCACCCTTAAACTAAAAGGAATGTGGTGCTAGAAGTCAATTATAATGACTTACAAGACCAAGATTGGAGATATCCAATAATACAGTACCTAACTGGCCCATCTTCAAAAGCCAGCAGAAAGATCAAATTACAATCTATGCAATACATAGTGTATGGTAATGCTCTTTACAAAAGAAGAGCAGATGGATTATTATTGGAATGTTTAGGGCCAAAGGAGGCATTGACAGCCATGGCTGAAGTTCATGAAGGCATCTGTGGTGCTCATCAGCCTGGAGTGAAGATAAGATGGCTGCTTCGAAGACATTCCTTCTATTGGCCAACCATCCTTAAAGATTATATAGAGTATGTTAGAGGTTGCCAGGCATGCCAAAAGCATGGCACGGTAAGACATGTACCAATAACTAATTTGTATGCAATTGTGAAGCCTTGGCCATTTAGAGGATGTGCTATGGCTATGATAGGGAAAATACATCTATCCTCTTCGAAGCATTATTGTTTCATCTTAGTGGCTATAGACTACTTCACTAAGTGGGTCAAAGCTAAACCTATAAGGCTGTAGACCAAACTGAAGTTATTGGATTCATTAAAAATCTGATCCACAAGTTTGGCATCCCACAGACCATAACTGTGGATAATGGGACTGTATTTGATGGGAATATGGTAAAGTCTTTTGTGGCAGAGTTTGGAATTAGCCTTGTTAATTCTATCCCCTATTATGAACAAGCAAATAGTCAGGCAGAATCATCCAATAAGTCTTTGAAAAAAGGAATACAGAGGCCTCGTTTGGGAAGTGGCTATTTTTTAGGCTTTTGGCTATTTGCTATTTTAGTTGGCTATTTTAGTTTTTGTGTTTTGGGAAGATGAGATGAATTTTTATTTGAGTTGTTGTATTGGAAAATGTGTTGAAATGATGTTTAAAGTTAAAATGACAAATTTGTCCCTAACTTTTTATTTTTCAAAATTAACTAAGGGGCAAAATTGTAATTTAACAACTGTGGATAGCTGTCCGTAGGCTGTCCGTAGGCACAGTACCTACACTGTAGATAGCTGTCCGTAGGCTGCTGCCTTGTCCTTTAGCTTTTTTTTTTTTTTTTTTTAATAAATAGGTGAACAGTGGGCTTTTTGGCTTATTTTCAATTTGAGGCTATAATAGCCTCAAATTGATCTTCCCAAATAGCACCAGAGAGTTGTGGAAGATAACTTACTGTTGGATGTATTATAGGATTTCTCCAAGATCAAGTACAGGAGTTACTCCTTATGCCTTAGTATATGGCATGATGCAGTGTTACCTGTAGAAATTAGCATCAAGTCCTTGAGGGTGAGATACCAGGATCAGTTAGTTTGAGCAGTACCATCAGAGTATGTTTTTGGAATTAGAAAATGTGGATGAAGCTAAAATTTTCGCATTAAATAGCATACTTTTCCAAAAGAAGAAAACAACCAAAAACTATAATAAGAAAGTCAAGCATATTAGCTTTGATGAAGGTGATTTGGTATAGAAGCCAATACTTCCAATAGGAATTAAAAGCCATAAGTTTGGCAAATGGTCACCTAATTGGGAAGGACCATATCAAATTCATAGAGTCTTGCCTTGGGGAGCATATCATTTGAGAAATTTGAATGGGTATGTACACCCTAAGAAAATTAATGGCAGGTATTTTGAAGCCTTATTATCAACTGTGTGGAAACACAAGGAGTATAGTAAGTGCTAAACAGAGAAGCATGAAAACACTCAAATAATAAATAAAGAATTCATTTCATAAGGATTTAAATACATGCATTCATAGATTGGCCAAAAGTCAGTACAATGTTTCAGTTGTTCCTTTACAATTGATTCTCTACTCTTAAGAGATGGGAACAACTGGATGGCTGTAGTCATCTCCTGCTTCGATCAGCCAGTCCTTGGTTAGTGAGTTGCAGCTTGGTGGTAGTTCGATCAAAGCCAGGTTAACTGCTAATAACTCTTCTTCTAGTTGATATTTCTTCTCCAAAAGTTAGGCTCGAAATTGGGAGACAGAGGAATGTCGTTCTTAATTCAGACACCTCAGCATGTATCTGGGAAACAAATTTCTGGTCTCTCAACAATTTCTCCTCTGCAGCTTTGGCAACATGGCAAA
>JAPPVO010000036.1:57222546-57481346 GCA_030407325.1 Camellia japonica
CCCGACCCATGTCGATCCTCGTGGGTGCTAGGAAAAATTCGAGTCGAGCCGGGTCGAGCCCGGGCCATTGACAATGTGAATATTCACATTGACATGTTAACATTCACATTAATAGGAGTGTAAAATTGGCCTGCGTCCCTTGACGGCGCGAAACCCGCCCGCGGCCCGGGGCGGACCCAGTCCGGCCCGTTGACAATGTGAATATTCACATTGACATGTTAACATTCACATTGATAAGAGTATAAAATTGACCCGCGGCCCATGGGCGACTAAAAGCCCGCCCGGGGCCCGGCCCGGCCCGTTGACAATGTGAATATTCACATTGACATGTTAACATTCACATTGACAGGAGTGTAAAATTAGCCCACACCTCGTGGCTGCCTGAAACCCGCCCACGGCCCGGGGCGGGCCCGGCCCGGCCTGTTGACAATGTGAATATTCACATTGACATGTTAACATTCACATTGATAAGAGTATAAAATTGGCCAACGGCCCAGGGCTGTCCCGGCCCGGCCCGGCCCGTTGACAATGTGAATATTCACATTGACATGTTAACATTCACATTGATAGGAGTGTAAAATTAGCCCTGTGCCTCATGGCTGCCCGAAACCCGCCCACGGCCCGTGGGCGACTTGGGGCGAGCCTAGCCATTCTTTTTAATTCTTTTTAATTTTTTCTACCAAAATTTTATTATTTTCCACAAAAAAAGACAATAGGCCTCGACGTGGGCTGGGCCTTGGACTGAGCCTTGAATGGGCCTTAACCGGGCCGATGGGCGGGGCCAGGCTTCAAAGTGATGGCCCAGGCCCTAGCCTAGGGTCTCGAACTAGGCTCGAGCCTGGGCCCAAACGAGCCTTTCTCTGGCCGGGTCGGGCTGGCCCACGGGCCAAAAAAATAGGCCCAAGCCCTAGCCCTGGCACAAGGGTATTTAGGCTTTGGATGAGCCGATGGATCGAGCCTCGGGTCGGTGGGCCTGGGCCTAGCCTCGAGCTTAGGTCGAGCTTGGGCGGCCCTGGCCATTTTTTTTAATTCTTTTTAATTTTTTCTACCAAAATTTTATTATTTTCCACAAAAAAATACATTGCGCATCGGCCGGACTGGGCCTCGGATCGAGCCTTGAATGGGCCTTAAGCGGGCCGATGGGCTAGGTTGGGCTTCAAAGTGATGACCTAGGCCATGACCTAGGGTCTCGGACATGTTCGGGGCTGAACCCAAACGAGCCTGCCCCGGGCCATGGATGGGCTTCGGGCAACCCACGGGCCGCGGGCCAATTCTACATTCCTATCAATGTGCATTTTAACATGTCAATGTGAATATTTACATTGTCAACGGGCCGGGTCGGGCCTACCTCGGGCCGCGGGCAAGCTTCGGGCAGCGAGCAAACTTTACACTCCTATCAATGTTAATGTTAACATGTCAATGTGAATATTCACATTGTCACGAGTCGGGCCAAGCCCGCCTCGGGCTGCGGTCGGGCTTCGGGCCGTCCACGGGTTGCGGGCCAATTTTACACTCTTATCAATATGAATGTTAACATGTTAATGTGAATATTCATATTGTCAACGGGCCGAGTCGGGCCCGACCTGGGCTGCTGGCCAATTTTATACTCTTATCAATGTGAATGTTAACATGTCAATGTGAATATTCACATTGTCAACAGGTCGGCTCGGGCCCACCCCGGGCCGTCCACAGGCCGTATGCGGGTTTCCGGCAGCCACGAGGTGCGGGCTAATTTTACACACCTATCAATGTGAATGTTAACATGTCAATATGAATATTCACATTGTTAACAGGCCGGGCCGGGCCCACCCTTGGCCGCCCACTGGCCGTGGGCGGGTTTCGGGCAGCCACAAGGCGCGGGCTAATTTTACACTCCTATCAATATGAATGTTAACATGTCAATGTGAATATTCACATTTTCAACGCGCCGGGCCGGGCCGGACCTGTCCCGGGCCGCGGGCATGCTTTTGGTTGCCCATGGGCCGCGGGCCAATTTTATACTCTTATCAATGTGAATATTAACATGTCAATGTGAATATTTACATTGTCAACGGGCCGGACCGCGCCCGCGCCCGGGCCGCCCATGGGCCGCGGGCGGGTTTCGCGCCGCCACGGGACGCGGGCCAATTTTACACTCCTATTAATGTGAATGTTAACATGTCAATGTGAATATTCACATTTTCAACGGGCCGAGCCCGCTCCGGCTCACGGGCGGGTTTCGGGCCGCTCACGGGCCAATTTTACATTCCTACCAATGTGAATTTTAAAATATGAATGTTCACATTATAAAATTGCTAACCATTCAAAAAATATTTATAAGGATATCAAAATTAAATATAAGGGCATAAGTGTCCAAGAAAATAGTGTAAATCAAGAAAAAGAACTTTATGGAATAAAACTATACATACATGGGATAAATGGGTTAAAAAATTCCTTCATTGACTTCTTGGATTCAAACACTTCTAAATAGGATTTATTAATAATTTTCCCAACATAAATATACCCTAAAAGTAAAAAATTTGTAAAAAAAAAAAACTTTTAAAAATTCACTAAATACCAAAAATATAAAAAAAAAAAAAAATAAGAATTCAATATATTTTTTGTATTTTTATGTATTTATTAATTTTTGTAAATATTTTCACAAATTTTTTACTGTTTAGATACATCTAAATAAGGTGCATCTAGAAAAGTAAAAAAATGTTTAAAATTTTAAAAATATTCACTAAAAATAAAAAAATAAAAACAAAAACCAAAATACTCAATTTTCAAAAAACTTAATTCAGAAAACTCAAACCAAACACACTGATTGTGATTTTTTTATTTTATTTGAATAAATAAGAAATAAAAAAAAATTGATTGTGACCTTTTTATTTAGTTAGATTTTATTAGAGGAAAGAAAATAAAATATTTTATATTATATTATTAAAATAATTTTTTTATATTTTGTCAATTATTTTATTTCTTTTATTTTTATAAGGACAAAATTGGTATTATGAAAATATAAAAATTTGTTGATTTCTTGTCTCTCTCAATCTCTCCACTTTTGGGAAGATTGACAATGAGGGTTATAAGAAAAATGGGTTTTTTTTTTCATTTCTCTCTATTTCTCCTCATTTCTCTTCATTTAAGTTATCCAAACAAAATAAGATAAATTCACATCTCTCAATTTCTTTCATTTTCTCTCTAAATCACTTAATCCAAATATAGTGTTAGATTTTGAGGGGTTTGTTTTGTCAACATATGCATATTTTTGGGGAGGAAAAATTTTTATAAATTAAAAATTACTTAAAAAAAAAAAAGACGATCAGTTAATAAATTCACTTATGAATTTTTTACGCTCAAAAGTTTAAGCGCTAGGTTAGTTTGTCTAAAAGAACAAATTTAGATAAAACAATCAAATTATCCTTTTATGGGCCATTTGGGAAGCTAAAAAAAAAAAAAATTAACTTTTAATTTGTTTTAGGTCATATCATTTTTCACATTTTTTACACATAAAAGGATAAAAAAGTTAAAAAAATTTAAAAAGTAAACTTTTAACTAACTTTCCAAATCACCTCTATATATACTAATATGGTGAAACAAATCAAATCATCGTTCTCACTCTCTCTTCCTTTCTTGAAACCCATATCTCCTCTCTCCCTCTCCTCTAACTTCTATCGATCGGAGATAGTCTTCACAAATCTTAGCCACCATTGTCATAGCTGAAAAAAATAAGAGTCATCTCTGTCTCGATACGTCACGATCTAAACCTGCCCTAATAAATTTAATGTCGTAACCGGCCAGTAATCCAAAGATTACTTACGGTCTCAAAGACAAAATTCAAAATATTTAAGTATAATTGGGGCCTAAAACAAAAGCAAAATAAAAATAATGTTGTCCATTGAACTGTGCGTAGATAATCAACTGTAGTAATTAAAACACTTATATATACATATATGAAGACATATTTTATAATATATTTCATACACTTCATGAAGGACTTTTAACAAAATACAAATACCAACTCAAGCCCAACAAAATAAATAAAGCCTCTACACAGAGGTAATTCTTGGATGGCTTGACAAAGAGGCAGACTTCGGGGCAAACTCTAACATTGATCCTCCAATTACTCACCTACACATATATATATATATATATATAAAAGAGTAAGCTAACGCCCAGTAAATAATACCAGAGTAAAGAAGCTGTATGAATGAGATTCTTAATCAAGTAAATCACATTAATACATATTACATATAAATCAAATTAGAACGACCTCAAGTCTATTATTTTTATATTTATATCTATGCGTATATTCATATTCATGTTCATGAACACCTTTTCATTCAAATGACCTTTGACCCATCATAATATTCAAACGACCTTAGGCCCAATTCATTCACATCAAACGGCCTCGGGCCCAACCATCATATCAAACGCCCTCGGGCCCATCACAATATTCAAACGCCCTTTGACCCATCATAATATTCAAACGGTCTTTGGCCCATCATTATATTCAAACAGCCTTGGGCCCAAATCATACTCTTCACAGAGCCTTGTACAAAAATTAGGCATATAGAAAACTTGTAATAATCCGAAAATTTAAGTTGTTCCTTAAATTTTATTTTAGTATTATTTAATTATAAATGATAAAAACTCTAAATATTTAATTAAATATTTCGTAAGAGTAAAATAAAATATTAAATGTTATGGGTGTATGAAATAAAGTGTAATTAAATTAAGAATTATATAGTATCAAAAAAAAAAGAGGCATATAATTAGTTTAAGATTTGGGCCAAAGTATAATTAAAAAAAAAATAGAAAGGACCCTACCTTCTCCAGCCTAGCCTGTAGATTGATGACTATGCATGAATGGTTTTAAAGAATTGGTGAGTCGCCTAATCTAGAGGGACATATGGAAACCTGTTGGATAGATGGCTGGGTGGTAAGCTGGCCACGTGTTAACACTTGATTAGGGATTAAGTGGTTTTCACCAACTATAAATAGAGGGAGTAGTAGAGTGCTAAGCGGGGAGGGCAACATACAAAGAAACACAAAGTCGATATTAGGAAAATAAAAGTTAAGGATCAATTTTAAGGTGAGTTATATTATACATTGAGTCACCATAATATATTTTACGTATGTTTTAATAAGTTATGTTTTATAAATTACATTAATATTTCAATTATGTGGGTTATTTTCTTAACTCTATTTGTTTAAAATGAAACCCATGGATATGTTTGTTTACCTTTTAATGATTATTTGACTATGACCTTATATGCAATTATGTTTTGTAAGTACCACCACGAGAGTCTCACGCCTTTAAGGACTTAAATAACCATCGACTTTTGTTTAGTCACTTTGTGGCCCTCTATTGTCATGGATCTATTGACCTCTGTTCTGTGTGGAGTAATATGTTGTGCGGAAATAAGTGCTACACTATTGTAGGAGCCACCTCTATAATCCGTACGAGCCATCTATTGAATTCGTACCTCTGTTCTGACTGTCACTCCTGTGATCTCTGTTCGGTTCTGTTCTGTACCGTGGTTATGATTATTTATTTACATAATCTTAGTTTTGCTACTTAAATGATTATTTGTTAAGACTAAGTTATCTTAAATATTTTAGTTACATAACTATCCATGGTTATTTTGTGTCCCTTATACTCTTGGCGTAATATTTCTCACTCTGCCATGTGTTTATAGCTGTTTACCAATTTTCAGGAAACAAAGCAATTCAGAAATAGTTTTTGGAAAATCTTAGACGCGGGGCTACAAAATAGACACGCATAGCACGTTTATAGTATTTCTATATGTAAATATCGATCTTTTTGTTCAATAAATTTTGTAATAAAAATAGAAACTCCAATGACTCTTTTGGTACCCTCACTTAAATATTATTTCCGCTCGCGCTTATTAATTTGTTCAATAATTGGCCGAAGATAATTTCAATTACTGGCTATCACGATACTTAACCCTTGGGTACGAGAAACAGGTCGTGACAAGTGGTATCAGAGCAATGGTTTATAAAAAAAATAAAAAAATAAAACAAATCATCATTAGAGCATATGACACACGCACATTTAAGAAGTGAGATAGCTGATAATTAGTACCTAAATATTATATTTTGTTAGTCGATTTAATTATATTATAATTTTATATGATCTTAATTATATTATAATTATATATATATATATATATTTTTTTTAGTGCATAATTTGTAAAGGATAATAGATATAATTTATATTTGTTATAGCAAAAGAAGGAAAAGAAACAAAGGATGTCGAGCTCAAGCAACCACCAAAATTATAATATAATTAAATACATATAATTTTCAGTTTAGTATTAAAAAAAAATTTATTTCGACTTTTTAAAAGTGGGTTCAAATTATAAAGATACTAATTTTGAAACTATTTTCCATCAGTGGAAAGTTCACGGATAAAAAAAATGTAAACTTATCTCAAATTCCTTCAACTCTTGCATGTGATTCTTTCATTTCATTTCCAGTCGTTTGTTTAATTATGTTCTCATTTTTTTTTTTTAGAAATAAAACCAATGAAAAGTTTTTATAGTTACCGTTTGTTTCTCATTATTGGCCCAACACAGTTTTTGACAACTCAATAGTGAGTTGTTTTTGGTAATTTTTTTGAGGTAATGATTTAGCAGTATTTTATATCAGATTAATCATTAAATTTATTCTTGATAGATATATTTATCAGAGTGCATAGTGGATAGCTTATATATATGACAAATTTCGATAACGAAATTTTTAAAGGAGGGAAGATTGTAACAATCCGAAAATTTAAGTTGTCCCTTAAATTTTATTTTAGTATTATTTAATTATAAATAATAAAAACTCTAAATATTTAATTAAATATTTCGTAAGAGTAAAATAAAATATTAAATGTTATGGGTGTATGAGATGAAGTGTAATTAAATTAGGAATTATATATTATCAAAAAAAAAGAAAAGAAAAAAAAAAAGGCATATAATTAGTTTAAGATTTGGGCCAAATTTTAATTAAAAAAAAAGAAGAGAGAGGACCCTACGCTTCTCCAGCCTAGCCTGTAGATTGATGACTATGCATGAATGGTTTTAAAGAATTGGTGAGTCACCTAATCTAGAGTAACATGTGGAAACCTGTTAGATAGATGGCTGGGTGGTAAGCTTGCCACGTGTTAACACTTGATTAGGGATTAAGGGGTTTTCACCAACTATAAATAGAGGGAGTAGTAGAGTGCTAAGCGGGGAGGGTAGTATACAAAGAAACACAAAGTCGATATTAGGAAAATAAAAGTTAAGGATCAATTCTAAGGTGAGTTATATTATACCTTGAGTCACCATAATATATTTTACGTATGTTTTAATAAGTTATGTTTTATAAATTACATTAATATTTCAATTACGTGGGTTATTTTCTGAACTCTATTTGTTTAAAATGAAACCCATGGATATGTTTATTTACCTTTTAATGATTATTTGACTATGATCTTATATATAATTATGTTTTGTAAATACCACAACAGAGTCCCACGCCTTGGGGACTTAAATAACCATCGACTTCTGTTTAGTCACTTTGTGGTCCTTTATTGTCATAGATCTATTGACCTCTGTTCTGTGCGGAGTAAAGTGCTGTGCGGAGATAAGTGCCACATCATTGTGGGAGCCGCCTTTATAATCCGTACGAGCCACCTATTGAATCCGTATCTCTGTTCTGACTGTCACTCGTGTGACCTCTGTTCTGTTCTGTTCTGTACCGTGATTATGATTATTTATTTACATAATCTTAGTTTTGCTACTTAAATGAGTATTTGTTCAGACTAAGTTATCTTAAATATTTTAGTTACATAACTATCCATGGTTATTTTGTGTCCCTTATACTATTGGCGTAATATTTCTCACTCTAACATATGCTCATAGCTGTTTACCAATTTTCAGGAAACAATGCAATTCAGAAATAGTTTTTGGAAAGTCTTAGACGCAGGGCTGCGGAATAGACACACACAGTACGTTTATAGTATTTTTATATGTAAATATCGATCTTTTTTATCAATAAATTTTGTAATAAAAATAGGAGCTCCGATGACTCTTTTGGTACCCTCACTTAAATATTATTTCCGCTCATGTTTATTAATTTGTTCAAGAATTAGCCAGAGGTAATTTCAATTACTGGCCATCACGATACTTAACTCTTGTGTATGGGGAGTGGGTCGTGACAATACTCATTCATAATTCAAATCAACAAATCCATGAGGTTTATACAGAAGTAGCATTTGAAAAATAACATACTTGAAAATATCTTTACTGAGAAATTACTCACATTGTTCAAAAGCCTGGTTCACCCTTATAGTTGACCCTACACAATTCATAATACACATAGAAATCGGGTTACAATACAATTCATTATGTTTTTAACTTGTTTAATTCTCTTAGGCTTCTTTCTTACTATTTTGATTCATTTATAATGTCTAATGTATGCCTAAGAGTGCTTAGAAATAAAAGAGAACGGAAATCGGAATATGAAATAGCTTTTCAAAATTTTTGGAACAAGACTCTTCTCTCGAGCGCAACATTAGTCGCTCGAGCGAACCCCTTGGTCTGTAAAAATACTGGTTGCTTGAATTCTATGTTCGAGTGACAACTTCTTCGTTTGAGCGATGATGACGAATTCTGGGTTTTTCAGAATGTTGTTTAAATTTCAAAACACATTACCAAGGCTCCAAATTCATGCATGAGATACTCAAATATGCAGAAATATTCTCAATTAGATATATTTGAAGCTAGTTCCACTTATACTTCAAAATTCCATGACTTTATTTGAAATTTAAGCCTTAGATTTCATGTTTTAAAAATCATCTTTCAATAATTTCTTTATTTTATGAAACATAAAATTGGACTTACAAACCCCCTTTCCAAAGTATTTGCATAGATGAAGTTTAAATTAAAATCAAACTAATTGTTTAATTCTTAACATAAATTATAATTTATCTCCAAATTTGTCCAAATTAAATTAAATTTATTTTTTTTTCATATCAAGTCCAATTTTAAACCCACAAATTCTAAATCATGAATTGAACTTCCAAAGCTCCTGAAAGTTCATGATACATGTACAATTAGAGTATTAAAACTTATAAAATTTGCTCATGCATGTAGCAATGAAACTCAAATTCATGCAAGATTACAAAAATCAAATTCAACATAATTAATTCCCAAGTTTATTTCCATAACCATGAACATGCATTTAACCCATTTCACGTTCAAAACCCAATTTATTTCTAATTCTATGAATATAATCTCAAATCCTTCTCAATCTCAAGTATTATAAGAAGATATTACAAAATCAAACCAAAAATAATTCATTTCTAAATCAATTTCCAAAACATGAATCTAACTTAATTTCCTCATCTTCTTGTTAATTTCTTTGTAATTATATGAAATTGAATCCAACCATCTCTTAATTTCAGCTTTTAGGTGATTTATCTACAAAATTTAGCTTCAATTTCTTACCTTAAGCCTTCAATGGTTGAATTTCTTGAGTTCACTTATTCCTATTTCAACACAATACTTGAGTTCTTCTTCTTCCTTCCAAAATTTTCAGCAAGTGGGCTATCTCTCTCTCTCGGTTTGTCTCCAGCCGAACAGGTTGATAAACCAAAGACAATACATGTGACACCCTGAACGTTTAATTAAATACAACATAAATATTTATAGTTATGTAATTGTGGATGTATGTGATAACATATTATTAAATAATTAATAATAAATACAAAATCTAATTTAGCACTGGGTTATATGGGATTAATTAGGGATTATTATTTAGGGTCAGATTAACAAAAATATAAAATGATAATACTAGTTAGACCAAATTAGAATTAAGAAAACAAATAAATAAAATAAAATAAAATAGTAAATAAATGGGCTAAACAAATAAATATAATAAATATAATATATCTACGGAAATGATAGCAGATCTTGGAATCAATTTCATATCATATTATAAACGATTTGCTAATCTAAGTAATTAAGAGCGTGTGATGCTGGGTAAATGTATATGCGCCACTTGGGCTCTCAAGAATAGGAGAGGTTGAGTCACCCAATAGGGTGATTATATCATCATAGGGCCTGGTGGGTACATAAGGGTGGGATGGGTTGAAGAAAAACGTATTGAACGGTGGAAAAAGAAAAAGAGGAAGGAAAGAGTGAAAAAAAAACCGAGAGGGAGAAACTCATAGTAGGGAAGTTCTGATAGTGAAGTAAGGCTAAGGGTTATAATTAAGGTGAGTTATATTATACCTTGCTTTACCACTATATGTTTTACGAATGTTTTGAGTTACCATAACTTATTTTATACAAGTTATATTTATTAAGTTATATAAATAAAAGTTATGTTTATAAATATTCCAGTTACGTGGGTTACTTTCTAAACTCTTTTACTTAAAAGGAAACCCACGGATGTGTTTGTTTAAATTTTAGTATATATTTGACTATAACTTATAAACAATTATGTTTTGTAAGTATTACCACGGGAGTCCCACGCTTGGGGAACTTAAATAACCACTGCCTCTGTTTGACCACTTTGTGGTCCTCTGTTTGTCATGGATCCATTGACCTCTGTTCTGACTGTCACCTCGGTGACCTCTGTTTTGTTCTATTTTATACCGTGGTTATGACTAATTATTTACATGATTTCTGTATTCTGCCACTTAAATAAATCGTTGTTTTAAATTAAATTATGTAAATATTTTAGCCTAACTAATCATCCATGGTTATTTTGTATTCCCTACACTTTTGGCATAATATTTCTCACTCTACTGTGTAAGGGAAACCCATAACCCCACAAAATGGAACCTGCTCATAGACTGATGCTGAATCACTATTTTATCTTTCTTTTTTTTTTTATATTTTTGCTTCCTTTTGTTTCTATTCGGGGTTGGTCACTGAATATTAAAATAATGAAAGCCCTAGAAATGTATTTCCTCTCTTTCTTAAATAGTAGCATGAAATAAAATTTCTGTTTAATTATTATTATTTTTTTATTTTCGCTTGCGCAGCTTAATTTGTTTTGAATAAGAATAAGTTAGTAAGTCACGATTCCAACTCTAAGCCTCTGGGGTTGGGTCTTGACAAAGGTGGTATCAGAGCAACGGTTCAAAAAAAAAAGTTATAAATAAAATCTATAGATAAAACCATATAGCTAAGGAAAATATAGGAAAATAAAAATAAAATAATATTTACCTGTAACGTTAATTTTTTCCCTGTGTAAAATCTCACGTTTATTCTGGTATTGTAGGGATCTCGGAGATTTATCTTGATGATGCTTTTTGGAATGACCTCCAGGCCATCAATTTAGATGAAATTTTAGCTGAACACCCCGCCCCCGCCCCCGCCTCACCTGAGAGTTGGGGAGATTCTGAGGAAATAGTCAGGGGATTACACCCAGGCCTTGGCCAATTGATGGGTCGGCCAATTTATATTCAGGTTGACCCTACCGACGTCCCACACTTATTATGGAGGCACAGCCTTGTCCATACACGCAGACGTTTTCTCGGACCATCTCGCGTCCTTGGCGTCGCCCCGGGTCATGACCGCCCGCATTATATTATAGGCCCTCTACCCCCAGAGTTCGCAGCCAGGAGGGGGAACGTGTACCCCGAGGATTATATCTTCACCACAGTCCCTAACCCACTGGAGATCATTAATATTCCAAATGTTGACTTCGAAAATGATCTGTCATATGTTGAGACACCTGTTTGGATTGTCGACCGAACATTTGTGGGTCATATACGGTCTATCCCCATTTTCACGGTCCAGGTAGCATGGGTGTGTTTTGGTGTAGTCCAGTTGGGGTGGGAGTTTGAGCTTTTTATGCAGCACTATTTCCCTGGTTTTTCGGCCCATCTGACCCACCACTCTAGATCCGGATAGTAGAAAATCTTTTGTATGCTGATCTTGATGTGTTCTAATCCCTTTTGTTGACTTTTGTTTTGTTTACCGCAAGGATGGGACACTAACATATTCTGACTAATGTAATGCGAATTGAAAAAAATATATATACAAATAAATAAAAATGTGTAATGTTGGCAGTTTATATAAATATAAAGTGTACTACATATATATTGTGCTACATATATACATATATATACTGCATTGAGAATATAATGCCTCGTTTATTACTTGTAGAATGGCTAATGGTAATGGAAGTGAGTCATCAGTTAGTGGCACTGAATCGATGGAAAGAGTAATGGAAAGAGCGGTTACTAGCTTTTTGCAAGCTTTGCAAACTAACATCAACAATGGGACGCCAGAACGGCGAGAAGGGCCGGTTACTATAAAACAATTCCAGGATCTAAAACCCACCACATTTACCGGTGGCCTAGACCCAATGGTAGCAGACGCTTGGGTTAAAGACATGGAAAAGATTTTTTGTGCCCTACCTTGCACCGAGAGACAAAAGGTAACTTTCGCCACTTTCACTTTCAAAGACAATGTACAGGAATGGTGGCTTCTCACTCTGGCCAAAGAAGAAATTACGACTTGGGCAAGATTCTTGGAAGTATTCTATGAAAAATACTTTCCAGATTCATTGCGGGAACAGAAGGCATCCGACTTCATACATCTTAAGCAAGGAACCATGACGGTAGCCGAATATGAGAGCAAGTTCACACAACTCGCTCGGTTTGCAACATACGTCATCCCCACTGAAACTCGAAAAGCAAGAAAATTTGAAGCAGGGTTGGATGCTGGGATTAAAGACAGACTTGAGGTCTTGAAATTGCCAACCTATGCAGAAGTGGTGGACCGGGCGTACATAGCAGAAATGGGAATTAAAGCCTCGCGTTCCGGAGAATCAAGCTACAAGAAGCAGTTCTGGGAAAGAGATAACAGAAGACCCGGTGTTGCACCTCATAAAAAGATGAACATGGGCACAACCAGCTCAGGCCATCACGGTCCTACCAACCCCCGAGGTGGCACTATTCCAAATTGCCCCACTTGTGGGAGGGTTCATTGGGGACAATGCCATCGAGACACGGGAGCGTGTTTTAGATGCGGACAGTTTGGCCATTTGCTAAGGGATTGTCCAAAGATGGCTAATCCTACAGCCAGCCCCTCTGGCCCAGTCAGGAGACCCGCAGGACCTGGAGGAGAAAAGAAGGATCAAAACCGCCAAGGTCGGGCTTTCGCCTTGGTACCTGGAAAACCAGAAGTTACCGAAAATGTGGTGTCAGGTACACTTTTTGTCTGTGGTCTTTTAGCTCATGTCCTTATTGACTCTGGGTCAACTCATTCTTTTGTTGCACCACACTTTGCTGCCAAGTTGACATCAACACCCAAACCATTAGGATATACATTGTCTGTGTCCTTTCTTTCTGGAAAGTCTGCCTGTAGTACTGATGTATACAGATCTTGTGTTGTATTCCTATGTAGACTTGATTCCCCTCCGCATTGGAAACTTTGATATAATCTTAGGTATGGATTGGCTGGCTGCCAACCACGCCTCTATCGATTGTAAAACCAAAAAAGGTCTCCCTTAAGTTACCAAACCAACCCGAACTTGTCTTTGATGGGGCTGAAGTTTCTAACCCTTCCTGTATTATATCCTCCATGGCGGCCCAACGACTTCTAAGAAGGGGTTGTGGTAGTTATATTTGTTATGTGATTGATACACAAAAAGAGGCCCCCACCGTTGATGCAATTCCTGTAGTTCGAGAATTCTCGGATGTCTTTCTTGAAGATCTACCCGGTATTCCAGTTGATCGAGAGATCGAATTCATCATTGAAACCCAACCTGGCACGCAGCCTATATCAAAAGCTCCTTACCGCATGTCGATGACAGAATTGAAAGAGTTGAAGACTCAACTCCAGGAACTCTTGGACAAAGGTTTCATCCGGTCTAGTACCTCACCCTGGGGAGTTCCAGTACTGTTCGTGAAGAAAAAGGATGGCACGATGAGATTATGCATCGATTACTGGGAGCTGAATAAGGTTACCATCAAGAATCGATATCCTCTGCCGCGAATCGATGACTTGTTTGATCAACTTCAAGGCTCACAAGTATTTTCCAAAATTGACTTACGTTCCGGCTACCATCAACTAAAAGTTAAAACGGAAAGCATTGAAAAGACTGCCTTCAGAACCCGTTACGGACACTACGAATTTCTCGTCATGCCTTTTGGCGTCACAAATGCCCCAGCAGCCTTCATGGACCTCATGAATAGAGTGTTCAAACCCTACTTGATGAGTTCGTCATCGTCTTTATTGACGACATCCTCATATACTCCAAGTCACCAGAAGCTCACGAGCAGTACTTGCGAATGGTTCTACAAACACTACGTGATCATAAACTTTATGCCAAGTTGAAGAAATGCGAATTCTGGATCACTAGTGTACACTTTCTTAGTCACGTCATTAATAAAGATGGCATCTCGGTTGACCCCTAAAAAGTTGCAGCAATCGTGGACTGGCCACGACTCACTAATGTGTCAGAAATCCGAAGTTTCTTGGGACTAGCTGGCTATTATCGACGCTTTGTGCAAGATTTCTCAAAAATAGCATCGCCCTTGACCCAGCTAACTCAGAAGAACACACCCTTTGAATGGACTGATAAACAGGAGCGTTGCTTTCAAGAATTAAAAGGTCGACTTGTGTCAGCCCTTATACTAGCAATCCCTACCGGATCAGATGGGTTCGTAATTTATAGTGATGCCTCATACAATGGGTTGGGTTGCGTTCTCATGCAAGACGGAAAAGTTATTGCTTATGCGTTACGACAATTGAAGACTCACGAGAAGAACTACCCGACTCACGATTTGGAATTGGCTGCGGTGATCTTTGCTCTCAAAATCTAGCGTCATTATCTCTATGGTACAACTTGCGAGATTTATACTGACCACAAGAGTCTAAAATATCTATTCACACAGAAGGAACTGAATATGAGGCAACGGCGGTGGTTAGAATTTATGAAAGACTACGATATAGAAATCCATCACCATCCGGGCAAATCTAACGTGGTGGCAGACGCACTGAGTCGAAAGACGACGAGAAGTTTGGCATGCACTCTCGTTTCCCGCAAGGTTAATGGGTTGCTCGCCAATGTAACCGTGGAGCCTACATTGATTGGAGAAATTAAAGCGCGCCAATGGGAAGATAAACTCTTGAAGAAAAGGTATGAGGAACAAGGAAACACGCCTGATCCTGATTTCGTTATAAGCAATGGGATACTGAAATTTCGGAATCGAATTTGCATACCCGATATCCCGGAACTCAAGAAGAAGATACTGGAAGAAGCTCATAACTCGAGATTTGCAGTCCACCATGGCAACACAAAGATGTATCATGATTTGAAGGAACATTACTGGTGGACCGGAATGAAAAGAGATATAGCAAACCATGTTTCTAAATGTCTACATTGTCAGCGTGTTAAAGGAGAACATCAGAGACCGGCAGGGCTACTGCAACCATTCCCTATTCCTGAATGGAAATGGGAACACATTACTATGGACTTCGTGGTCGGGCTACCACAGTCTTTTTCAAAGAATGAGGCAATATGGGCTATAGTAGACCGATTAACAAAGTCAGCACACTTTCTACCAATCAAAATCATGTACCCTCTGAATAAGTTTGCCACTTTATATATCAAGAAGATTATTCGATTGCATGGTATCCTAGTATCAATCGTGTCTGACTGAGATCCTCGTTTCGTGTCTCATTTCTGGAATAGATTGCAAGAAGCTTTGGGAACTACACTGAAGTTCAGCACGGCCTATCATCCACAAATCGATGGGCAATCCGAAAGAACAATCCAGACGTTGGAAGACATGTTACGTGTATGCGTGTTGGACCTCAAAGGTAACTGGGATGAGTACCTACCTTTAGTGGAATTCGCCTATAACAACAGCTATCAGGCAAGCATTGGAATGGCACCGTACGAAGCTCTGTATGGAAGGAAATGTCGATCACCCCTGTGCTGGACGGAAGTTGGGAACAGGAAATTGTTAGGCCCCGAAATCGTGCAAATCACAAGTGAGAAAATCCAACTCATCCAACAGCGGATTCACACTGCTCAGAGCCGCCAGAAAAGTTATGCGGATACTCGGAGGCGAGACTTGGAATTTCAAGTAAGAGATCATGTGTTTCTCAAAATCTCACCAACAAGAGGAGTGATCCGATTCGGACAGCGCGGAAAGCTAAACCTACGTTACATTGGGCCATTTGAGATACTGGAAAGAATTGGTCCTGTAGCCTATTGCCTTGCACTACCTCCTGAGCTATCTAAAATCCACAATGTGTTTCACGTATCAATGCTCCGACGGTATCTCCGAGATCCAGAACATGTCATCGACTATGAGAACTTGGAAGTTCGAGAAGATCTCTCTTACGAAGAACAACCAGTGCAGATTCTCGATCGTCGTAATCAAGTTCTCCGAAACAAGACCATACTGCTAGTAAAGGTCTTATGGCGAAATCATCACATCGAAGAAGCTACGTGAGAAACAGAAAGTCAAATACGAGCCAAATACCCACACCTCTTCGAAAGTTAAGGACGTCAAGTTTGGGGACAAACTCCTATTTAGGAACGGAGAAATGTGACACCCTGAATGTTTAATTAAATACAACATAAATATTTATAGTTATATTTTTGTGGGTGTATGTGATAACATATTATTAAATAATTAATAATAAATACAAAATCTAATTTAGCACTGGGTTATATGGGATTAATTAGGGATTATTATTTAGGGTCAGATTAACAAAAATATAAAATGATAATACTAGTTGGACCAAATTAGAATTAAGAAAACAAATAAATAAAATAAAATAAAATAGTAAATAAATGGGCTAAACAAATAAATATAATATATCTACGGAAATGATAGCAGATCTTGGAATCAATTTCATATCAGATTATAAACGATTTGCTACTAAGTAATTAAGAGCGTGTGATGCTGGGCAAATGTATATGCGCCACTTGGGCTCTCAAGAATAAGAGAGGTTAAGTCACCCAATAGGGTGATTATATCATCATAGGGCCTGGTGGGTATATAAGGGTGGGATGGGTTGAAGAAAAACGTATTGAACGGTGGAAAAAGAAAAAGAGGAAGGAAAGAGTGAAAAAAAAACCGAGAGGGAGAAACTCATAGTAGGGAAGTTCTGATAGTGAAGTAAGGCTAAGGGTTATAATTAAGGTGAGTCATATTATACCTTGCCTTACCACTATATGTTTTACGAATGTTTTGAGTTACCATAACTTATTTTATACAAGTTATATTTATTAAGTTATATAAATAAAAGTTATGTTTATAAATATTCCAGTTACGTGGGTTACTTTCTAAACTCTTTTTACTTAAAAGGAAACCCACGGATGTGTTTGTTTAAATTTTAGTATATATTTGACTATAACATTATAAACAATTATGTTTTGTAAGTATTACAACGGGAGTCCCACGCCTTGGGGAACTTAAATAACCACTGGCCTCTGTTTGACCACTTTGTGGTCCTCTGTTTGTCATGGATCCATTGACCTCTGTTTTGACTGTCACCTCGGTGACCTCTGTTTTGTTCTATTTTATACCGTGGTTATGACTAATTATTTACATGATTTCTGTATTCTGCCACTTAAATAAATTGTTGTTTTAAATTAAATTATGTAAATATTTTAGCCTAACTAATCATCCATGGTTATTTTGTATTCCCTACACTCTTGGCATAATATTTCTCACTCTGCTGTGTGCTTATAGCTGTTACCCTTTTAGGTGACGAGATGTAAGGGAAACCCATAACCCCACAAAATGGAACTTGCTCATAGACTGATGCTGAATCACTATTTTATCTTCTTTTTTTTTTTTTATATTTTTGCTTCCTTTTGTTTCTATTCGGGGTTGGTCACTGAATATTAAAATAATGAAAGCCCTAGAAATGTATTTCCTCTCTTTCTTAAATAGTAGCATGAAATAAAATTTCTGTTTAATTATTATTATTATTTTTTTATTTTCGCTTGCGCAGCTTAATTTGTTTTGAATAAGAATAAGTTAGTAAGTCACGATTCCAACTCTAAGCCTCTGGGGTTGGGTCTTGACAATACATATCACTTCTTTCTTGACTTCAATCACTTATTTTATTATTAGGTAGTGGGACACTTGCCTCAGGCAACACAGTGAATATGCATACATTTCTCCCTTCAATTTATGAAATCCAGCACAATATTATGTCCCTCTACTAAGGGGTTGTTTGAGGTGTCCTAAATAAGTGCACTTTTTATTTTTTGGACTAAAAAGTTGAGGAAAAAAATATAGTTGTTTGGATTAACTTTTTGACTTTTTATGAAAAAATGTGTATTAAAAAATTGTATAAATTAGTGTGTAGGAGAAGATTAGAAGGCGAGTTGTACGGCTGTCATGTCTGCAAAGGTAGAATAGATGCTAAGAAGTAATTGTCTACTTTTTACGCATTGCACTAGACGGTGCTGTTCGGCTCGTGGGAGCCATCACGGGACCCGTTTTGATAATCTGAATTATTGAATTTGTAGAACTCGTCGAGTACTATATGCTTGTAAAAAATTACGTTGATCGGATATCGATAGCTATCTGATCAGATTTGTTTTTTTCCAACTGTTAATTATAACACCTTTATTTTTTTTTATATAAAACTGATTTGATCATATAGTTATCGATATTCGATCAATGTGATTTTTTTACAGACATTTAGTACTCGACGAGTTCTACACATTGATGGTTCAGATTATCAAAACGGGACCCGTGATGGGCCCCCACGAGCCAAACAACAGTGTGTTAAAATTGCACCCCAATTGTGCAATTTTTGTTACACAACGCAGCACAGACTTGAGGCTGTCAGATTGACGTGTTGTAATTTTGTGTGTAAAATTAATTGTTTAATATTTTTTTTGATGAATAGTGACAACTTTTAAATTTTTTTAGTAATTTTTTGACTTTTTGTCTTTTTTGTGACATGTCAAACTTGACCAAAATTCTAGAACAATCTCATATTCTCTTCACTATACACCAACGTGGTGAGTAAGTTGAGTAGCATTAGATTGGTCTATTAATTACATATTAAATTAACTAAACACCATTTAGTCTTAACTAATTATAATTAATAAGTAGTCTTAGTAAATCTTGATTAGCACATAATTTCATTAATTGCAACTAACCACAAATTTCATATAATTTAATTAGTCTTATGGACTTCAATTAAGACCCAATTAATTATATGTAATTTTACGAATTTGAATTAGATTTTTAATCACACTCCCAAAAGGCTCCAAATATTAAATTAAACTTGTTACGATCATCACTTTGAGTGTCTCAAATTGCTAAGGCCTTCAATTTCAAGTCAGACCCAAAATCCTTCTAAATAAATTACATGCTTAAATTGGACACCTCATAAATAATTTTAATTCATAATAATCATAATTTCTCAAACCTTATAACGTAATTAATTTAATTTACTCCAATTCGAACCCAATTAATCAAATCTTAATTTTACTAAACTGAATCGAATATTAATTAAGCTCCCAAATGGGTCAATACTTGAAATCAAATTCAACTAATTAATTTTAATTCCTTAAGCCATTTGGACCGTCAATTTCGAATTCCAAAATAAATCTTCAACCAACTCATATACGAATTAGACTGAATAATTCTTATAAACCCCAAATTAAATTAGAATAATGGGTGATTAAATTCACATTTCCTTAATTAATTAAATGCCACATATAATACGTAGTGGGGCTGTCACATGATAAGTACGGCACCTAGAAGTCTACCATAGAAACCCTAACCCCCGATGGATCTAGCTTTCTCTCTCTCTCTCCTCTTCGTCTTCTCCGATCTAAACCATCACGATCGCCGTCACCATCTCTGCGAAGTTAAGATCTTTTAGAAAAATAATTTTTTTAAGCTAGTGAACTGATTTTTAAGCCTCTACTAACTAAAATCTTTTATGCTATTTTATATGCCAAATTATAATAATGGCAAACTTTAAAAAATCAAATTACGAAACTTTGTAGCCTTTGTCACGAGGTGTGTACCATATAATCAAACAAATAAGATGAACTCAACTATTTTAGTGAATTTTGAAAAACTGATAAATTTTTTTTTATAAAGTGCATTGCACAACCCTTAAACCATCGTAAATGTGTTAGCCGAGTAAGATATAACTCATTACATAAAAATAATCAGATAAAACATGATATATGACTGCAGTTGAGATGAGATTTTTGTAATTGAGATGAGATTCGTCCAACTCTTTTGAAATAATGGCAATTTTTTTTTCTTCTTCAAAGAATGTAAATCGTAAACTTATCTTTAAGAAAGTCGTTACTACTCATTTAATTTATGAAATTTTAATTGATAAATCCCATTTATGAGTGTTCTAACCCAAGAAGTCCAGGAAAGAAATTTGTAACCCACTTAGTCTCATGTATTTATACTTTTATTCCATAATGTCATTTTTCTTGATTTACACTATTTTCTTAGACTCTTATACCCTTAAATTTAATGTTGATATATATTACACACAGAAAAATAAACATGGATATTGTCATTATGTTTTGGTAGTTCACATGCATCGAGATGTAGACTGTCATTATATTCACATTAATTTGAAATGAAAATTTGTCATTGTGTTGTCAGTTGGTATTAATACTATTCACACATCTATATAATGTTGAATGGTGAATACGTTTTCACTGTGTTCATTACCATAATGTGAATATTCACTTTTGTTAGCAAACTGTCATACTCCAAAAAATGAATAAAAGCTCAATGTGAATGTTCATACAGTCCATATTCCAAAATATCAATATCAAATAGACCTCAAAACGCATATATATATATATACATATATGGTGAATCAAAGTTAGCAATACAAGAAATTATATAGTATTGATTTACAAGCAAGCTAATTTGTTCCAATATGTCAAAACTATTTGTACTAAATTGTCTTAAATGTAGGTGCATCCAATAATTGCCAAAATGTGGGTTGTCTCAGGCAGGCAAGTTGCGGTTCTGTAAACTTTGTGCTTTTCATTAATTTCACCAAGCCTGTCATGTTGGATCTGCAGTTGACACGATGCATGTCAACATTTATGTGGTTAGCTGCAGGTGGGCTTTCATTTTTGACATGACATTCGTCCATTTTTCGCTTGTGTACAATGTCTGTTACATAGGGCATACACATTAACACAATTTCATGCTATACAAAAAATCAACTAAGTCTGCTATTTCCTACAATGAAAACACTGATGTGAACATTTGAAATACTGATGCGAACATTCACATATTTGAGCACAAGTGTGAACATTCACATCTTTGGGCAATGATGTGAATGTTTGCATCTATGGACAATGATGTAAATATTCACATATGATAAAGGATTGAATGGAATGAAGATGGATTATGCATTTGTGTTGGCTTTAACACAAATTTATTTCGCATGTATGTTCACATTCAGACCACAAAGGCGAAAAATTGCATTTTTTCTTTGTGTGACAACAACAGTGTTGAGAACATCCACATCATTGATGTGAACATTCACAGGGTTGTTAACATCAACATTGAAATAGAGCTTACAATACTAACGTTAACATCAATAGTAGAGATATGAATATTCACATAAATGTGAATATGAAAACAAAAGTAATAGTGAAATTAATCAATGTGTGAATGTTCACATAGGCCACTGAGACAGCACCAACATATGTTGATTTCTCATATTGACGGGAACAAAATTTTACAACATAAAGGGAACATTTGCATATTATATCAGCATCAATATTCATATAACCACATTGACCAAACCCATGTGACCATTATTTTAGCAATAAGTATAATGTGAATGTTCACACTAATATTTACATGAGTCATATTGTGAATAATGTCATAACTTTAGAAAACTCTAATTGAGCCACAATTACAGCAAGACAAGACAATTATGTTAAAATCAAGTTGGCTTACATAGTGTCAACATGTGTAGAAACACATTGAGCAATGTGAATATTCACATAAACATTTGAGACCACGAAATTGAGCATAAAGCTGATAATCAACAAACAACATAACAAACACCATAATGTAAATTTATGAAATGGCTATCCTCAGAATGTGAATGTTCACATTGGTTGTTACTCAATAACAAGGGAAACAAGAAGATATTATTATTTACAACTTACCTACAAGAATTTACATTAAACCGAAACAGGGTTGGTAATCATCCAAAATTGGGGTTGTAATTATTTGATCACCATGAATAACCCCAACAACACCAACAAGTCCGACATTGACATAAGGGGGGAGATAGAGAGTGTATTACAAAACAATAACACATGACAAGATAAAACCAACAACAGTAATAGAGAGTGTAAATGTTTACATTGGTTTCTAACCATGATGTCAATGTTGACATATGTTTTCACTTAATAACAATAGTTGCCAAAATGATGTAAATATTTACATCGTTTTAAATCATCATGTAGAGACAATCCAGAAGATAGTGGAAAATTGGGGGTTCTATTCTAATTATAAAATGACCATCAACAATCAACAGCACCAACATTGACAGATTGGGAAAATAAGGAGTTCATTATCAAATCACAATGACAAACAACATTAATAACAAGTTAATGTAAATGTATACATCAGTTTATTTGATTATTATTGAACAAAAAATCAACAACACCAACATTGACCAAGAGTAAAAATAGAGAGTTAATTACAAAATCAAATCCAAAAAACAACAATAATAAGTCAATATAGACGTATGCCTCAGTGATTAGATTAACATTGAGTGAAAGATAGAGGGTGGAAGGATGATGCTTACGTTTGCTCCTTATTGTGTGGGGAGGTCTGGAAATACCCAGAATTGAGAAAAAACAGTTGGTTGGTGGCAACCACGGAAAAACCAATCACCTTTCTTTTGATATAAACCTTCGCAGTGGTGAGACGAAGTGGAATAATAGTGGCCGGCAATGGTGGGTGGCAGAGGATGACAGTGGGATGGTGGTGAAACGATGTGAAACATAGGGTTATGGTTTGGAAGTTTTTGGAGGCAACGATGATAGTTTTGGGAAATAAATGATTTATGGAGTGAAATATGAGAAGGTATGGAATAGGAACAGTTTTGTTTTGGGAATGGAATAGGCGCATGCGAAAGGGAGGGTATTTTGGTCTTACTATACTAAATGAGACCTAATGGGATAATCAAAAAAAAATTGGGTTTTATGGTACAAAAGTCTTAGAAAGGAGATTTATCGAAAAAAGGTCCCTTAATTTATCTCAACTACTACATTTGTTCTTAACTCCCTATAGACAAAATTATTAGGATATTTTATCATAACTAACTATTAAAGAGTATTTGACGCTATCTTACATCTCGATAAATTATTTTAGTCAAGTTTACTAGACGGACTAGACATAATTGAAAACAATAAAATATAATATACAATGACATTTTCAACTTGGCTATAAATATGGGATGTTATTCAAGTCTCAAATCTTAAACCCATAAAAGCGACATGTCACTTAAATTGCTTGGTAGTTATTGGTTTTGCCAATAAATTTCAAATATCTCATAATTATATATATATTCAATATTTATTTTACTTTTTTTTTAAGCAAAATCATTTATAAATTGATATTGGAATTTAATGTACTTGCAATTTGACCCAATATCCCTAACTTGTATGGTGTTACCAGATATTACTAGGCATATCAATTATATTATTGCAATTCACTAAGAAATTTTTAATTCATAGTGTTTATCTGGCAGCTAAGTTGCATGCGAAACTTCTACCGCATAATAGAATTGTGTCAAATAAATAATTTTTTTTGTATAGACTTATTTTCAACCAATGAACTTGTTTTTAACTAACTCTCAAAAATAAGACAATAACAGTGAAATAAGCACATGAAGTTGTGAGTTAAGGGGATTTGGACTATTTTGTAGAGTTCAACATGGACTTCATCCAGTGCTTGTTTGTTTGCATCATGAGATAAGAGGATAGAATAAGGTTGGCTTTGTGTAAGTTTACTTTTGTTACATTTTGGGATTAATCTTATCCCAACCAACAAAACACGAGCTTAGGATTAACAATGTCATCCTTTTCTCATCCATGAATCACCTGAAATTGCATAGCAATGCCACAAATCACCCCAAAAAAAAAAAAAAAATTGCAAAAATTATCTCAAAGTCTCTTCCGATTGACCAGTTGGTCGATTCTAAGGTTTTTTTGGTCATCCGATGACAATTTCAAGATGTTTTGTGATACATTTTTTTGGTTATCCGTAACATTTTTTTTTATATACTAATATCAACATTTATTAACTCTCAAGTAATACTACAAATCCATACTTAACTATTAGAAATTACCAAAAGTTATCATCTTGTAATTTGGATTCATTGTACACATGGACTTCACATTATAAAAATTCAATCATAACCTCTCAAAATGTCGAGTCCAGTAATGCGCGAGATTTGACTGCGGATAGCATCTCTTAGCCTTTGATTTTGTGATCTCACTTTTGCACTAAAGATGACATATATTCATCAATGTATTCTTCTTGAATAATTTATAGACAAAAGGACTTTTCAAATTGACATGAGGAAGCCAATTTAGGATAAGATTTTTGTTTTATGGAAATTTAGGATAAGTAGTACACAAATAAATGTGTTGCTTCTTCTTTCCTTTTTTTTTTTTTTCAACATCTGAATCCTAAGCTTTGCTCCATATATAGTAGCGGTTCACAGATGTGATGTGTATGCAATTTAAATAATTAAAAATGAAACAAGACATTCATTATATATTGTGAATCACTCAAGTGTTAGGAGTCTTCTTTAGTAGATTTGTGAACACAAATTTTGTATCCTGCAATTAAGACACAAAATAAATGCATAAATATTTAATTTTATTTGATTATAATACATGGGGTACAATTCTCTGTGGTTTGCTCTATTACGAAGAACAAATCCTTTGATTCGATTTCTGAAATGGGTTGCAATCCAATGACTGTAAAAGCTTGTTGTTGAATTGAACAAGTTGCTCACCCCCGAAGAATAAAAACCAAATGTGTTTGGCCATAGCTGCTTTGTTCCACACTTCCACCGATTTAAAACCCAGACCCCCTTCGTTTTTAGGAGCACAAATTCTATCCCAAGCAATTTTAGCCCCATGCTTTCTGAGATCACTACCAGTCCAGAAAAAAGAACGAAATAAACTCTCAATATCCGTAATAATCTTTTTGGGAAGGACAAAGAGAGAGGACCAATACACTTGCATGGAAAAAAGGATGGACTGGATCAACTGGGCTTTACCAGCATAGGACAAGCATTTGTTAGTCCAACTCTTGATTCTCTTAGTGATTCTCTCCACAAGCTGTTGGCAATCAGCCGCTTTAGAGATAAGGGGAACCCCTAAATATCTAACAAGAAGCTGGCCTTTAGCAAACTTAGTCATATCAAGAATCTCATCTCTCAGTTTCTTCTCATATCCAGAGAAAAAGACATGGCTTTTGTTAGGGCTAGGAGAGAGACCAAACAATGCCTAAAATTCTTGTAAACCCTCTTTAATAGCCACAACAGTAGGAACATACCCCTTACAAAAGATCATCAAGTCGTCAGCAAAAAAAGATTAATAATCCTGTTTTTCTTACATCTCCAATGATATTTAAACTTGGGGAGGGAAGCCTTTTCAGCAAGAATCCTAGACAATATCTCCACAAACAGCACAAAAAGGTAAGGAGAAATTGGGTCCCCTTGTCTAAGCCCTCTAGCCCCTTTAAAATACCTATGTAGACTACAATTAATACAAATGGAGAAAGATGGGCTAGTCATGCAAGCAACAATCCAATTAATAAAGATTGAAGGAAACTTCATAGCCTTTAACACATCAATCACAAACTCCCACCTAACATTATCATACGCCTTCATGATGTCGACTTTCATGGTGCACTTGGGAGTGGGGGATTTTCTATGGTAACCTCTCATTAATTCTTGAGAAAGAAAGATATTATCAGAAATTCTTCTCCCTTGCACAAAAGTAGACTGTACAGGGTCAACAAGGTCCGGGAGAACCACCTTAAGTCTATTTGCAATAATTTTGGATATACACTTATACACAGTATTGCAGCAAGATATAGGTCTATACTCCCCCACTTTCACTGCATTAGGGATTTTAGGTATGAGAGCAATGGTGGTGCTGTTAATTTGTTGAAGAAGCTCACCATATTTGAAAAAGGATTTGATAGCTTCGGTTACCTCTCTACCCACCACCCCCCAAGACTGTTTGAAGAAGCCAATAGAATACCCATCAGGTCCAGGCGCTTTGTTAGCTTTCATGGACCAGAAAACATCACAAATCTCTTTATCAGTCACATCACAAGCAAGAGACTCAGCTTGGGAAGGAGTAATACAATTCTTCACCAAAGAGCTAATTTTACCATAGCCATTGTAATTGTCCTCAAAGGGTTTGCCAAACTGATCTGAGAATGTGTTAACAAAGGCAGAAATCACATCCTCAGATTTGGTGATTTTCTCCCAATTGTTCAAAACAACCTGATTAATCCTCCCCCTATTAACATTCCCCTTAATGGTGCGAAACAAAAATCTAGTATTTCTATCACCCAACCCTAACCATTGAACTCTCGACTTCTGGTAAGCCAAACTCTCCTCAACCTTACAAAGGTCCACAAACTTAGAGTAAAGAGACCTCTCCTCCTCTTGAATGGTAGAATCTAGGGGATTCTTATCAAGTTTGATTTGACTACTAACCAGCCTAGACTTGGTTTCCAAAACTCTAGTCGAAATCTCACTAAACTCTTTCTTATTTAAGATTTTCAGAATAGGCTTAAGAGTTTTCAATTTTTGGCACACTCTAAACATTGGGGACCCCTTAACATACTTGTTCCACACCTTAGACACTTTGGGAATGAAATCCTGATAAGTACCCCATAAATCAAAGTATTTAAAAGGTTTCTTGAAATTCCCCGAGTTAGGATCAATGGTGATGACAGCTGGAGAATGGTCAGATATACCAGAGGGCAAGAAGTCAGCAGATGAGTTAGGACTGATGGTCAGCCATTTATCATTCACTAACACCCTATCAATTTTTGAGGCAATAAAATCCCCTTCCCTCCTTTTATTGGCCCAGGTAAATTGGCACCCGCAATAAGAAAGATCAGACAAATCCGAGTCAAGAATGCAATTGTTAAAACACTCTTTTGCATTGTCCCAGCTAGCCCTACCCCCAACTTTTTCATGACTGTACCTAATCGCATTGAAATCCCCTAAACAAATTTACGGGGCACTAGAATGACACTTTGAGATATTCAACAAATCAACAAACAAATGTAGCCTCAAAATATGTTTATTTTCGGCATAAACAAAAACAGCAAAAAAACTGATATCCTCATCAAAAACAGTCACTTTGCAAAATATGAACTGATTAGTCAATTTAATCCTGAGAATATCACAAAAATTAGGATCCCAACACACCTATATCCTAGCACTACTATCTGATTGTGAATTTAACAAAAATTTCCAGGTCTTGAACCTTAGATCAAAGATTTTATTCTCATTTTCAGCTTTTATTTTTGTTTCCAAAATGCCCATAATTTTAATACCCTCTTTGTTCACCAGATCAAAAACCTCCCTATGTTTAGCAGGGTCATTAAACCCTCTAATATTCCAAGAAACAAGTTTGATAGTCATGGGAAACAACAAAAAAATTCACAATCAAATAACAAAATTACCTCTTCTTTTTCCTCTGGCTGCTGGAACTTTTGCCGGAGTCATGTTTTTTCGCTGTCTCCACCTCTTTTGTTGCAAGTACTATATTTTTTGTTGCTTCAACGGGTGTTTCCTGCCGAGAATGACCAGTCTCTTCCTCCACCTCCGTGATTATATCTATAGCCACTGGATTTGTCATTTGTACTATATCAATAACATTTGAATGGGATGTGGCTATATTTGTTTAAGTAAACATGACAGCTTCAATCGGCACCCTATCCTCCATTGATAAAGCAAGAAGGACAGTAACTGGGATCTGCTCTTGGTCACCCACATTTCTTTTTCCCTTATCTTTGACTTTAGTCCATCCTTCATCATCAGCTGGATTATTCTCAGAAGATTTCTGCAGAGCTATCAATTGTGCAACTTGGTTGGACACACATGTTTTAGTCTTATGACCAAATACCCCACAGCGAGTGCATCTTACAGGTACACCCTGGTATTCCACTGTAATCTTCACAATTGCCTCCTCACATTTTATAAAGAAGTCCTAGGCAAGTTTGAATTTGCCTTAATTTCAACACATACTCTTGCAAAAGAGATGCGGTTCCCAGAAGCTGTGAGGTGATCCATGAATAGAGGTACGACAATAGTACTTGCGATGCGACTAAGCCCTTCACTATCCCAGAATTCCATGGGAACATTGTAAAATTTTACCCAAACAGGAATAGTGCCCTAGTCTTCCTTAGTTAGCTCATCATTCTGTACCATTTTTTCAAAATCAAAAAAATGCCGTCTATATACCATGGACCTCCATCGATAACCTGCTTACAACTATCTGGGTTTTCAAAAATGAAGAAAATAAAACCTTCATCGTTAACCCGTACTTCCGAAAGCCCCAAATTCTTCCATATATTGAAAGCACTATTCTTAATATAGTTAAAGGAGAGGGTACGATCAATGAAATATCTAACCAGACATGATTCCCATTTAGCTAATCAAGCATGCTATTGGGAATGGTTTGAACACTTTCATGTGGTATGATAATTGGCACCCCTTTGGCGCTTTGAGTGATAAGTTTGGAGAGAGAATAATGTATGACACTAATCTCAATAGTGAGTCCAAAGTTAAGGAGATTGTTTGTGACCAGGTTTGGAAGTGGCCCACTGCCAATACTTGGGAGGTTAGGGATCTTATTGATAATACCCCTGATACATTACAGCCTGGCCATGGACCTTATAGGGTTATTTGGACCCCTGATAAGCATGGTTCTTTCTCTATCCATTCCACTTGGAATATTTGGAGGAAAGCTTTTACCACTGTTCCTTGGGCTGCGTTGATCTGGGGTCCTTGTAATATCCCTAAGACTAGCTTTGTGACTTGGATGGCTGTCCAGGGTAGACTCACAACTGGCGACAAAATTGTGTTGTTTGGCATTGATCAACCTTCTGTCTGTGTTTTTTGTAATTAGGATTGTGAGGATCATTGTCACTTGTTTTTCCAATGCCCATTCTCTGAAAGAGTGTGGACTGGCCTGCAGTCTAAGATTGTTGTTTCTTGGCCCAATATGCCTTGACCCGATCTGGTAACTTTCCTGTCTCAACAGATCAAGGGTAAGTCTTTGAAGGCCATCATTTCTAGACTTGTGTTTACTTGTACTGTCTATCACTTGTGGTTAGCTCGGAATAATAGAATTTTTAACCAAGCCTTAATTCCAGAAGAGGTAGTTATTAAATTGATTGTGGACATGATTAGGTTCCATATACTTTCTTTTACTAACTTGAAAAGCTGCCCTAGTGACAGATGGTTGTTGAATACTTGGAGTCTCCCTCAATCTATCTTAAATGACTATACAGGCATGGAAGGAGGCACTAGAAGAATGAGGGATAATGGGAGTTCTGTAAATGTGAGTTGAGTGAAAGCGAGCAAGAGTGTGTGTTTTCTAATGTTTTGTTTCTTGTGTAGCTCAGTGTTTGCTGGAATGAAGATCAAGTATAACAAATGTGGGTTGAGGGAAGTGAGCACATCTACAATACCAACCTATCACTGCCCATATAGTTTATTTCTAACATACTACATATATAGCCATAGTTTATCTATTTTGTAGGTACAGGAGGCTATGAAGGTTTATGTTGCAACCATGCTATGTGGGTTGAGTGATGAGAGCTTATATATTGTGTGCTTGTCTTTTCTTGCCAAGTGTTGTGAGCTTCTAAATAGAGGGTTGAGTGATGTGAGCATTTATGTTATCTATATTGGTGATTGTGATTTGGAAAAACTGCATATGGTAATACAATCTTGTCTAATTGAGGTGTTCTTGAGTAATATCTTATATTGGACAGGATTTGTTAATATAAAGTGGAAGGAAGCTGCAAGTACAGATGGCTGCTGGGAGCGCCTAACATGTGAAGAAAGTTTTACTAATATTTGTATATATTTGTCTAGTGCTAGTCTATGTCTAGATAGGACCTTTTTTGGCCTACCCTTGCGGGCTGTGCTAGGGATTGCTCATTTACTGTGTTTTGCTTTGTTTTGGGTGGTTGAGGACGTTAAATATGTTCATGTTCAACATACAGTCTGTATAAGGTTCCTAAACATATTAAAATCTTTTAATTTGAACAGATGGACATTTTTTGTTTTTGTTGATTGCCATGGCGGCTATGAACAGGTGATTTCATAGTCTAGTCTTTTTTGTGGTGGCAATTTGTTGCTGTGTTGGTAGTCTTGAATAGGTGGGCTGTTTTGCTTCATTTGTTTGTTGCCTGGTAATTTTGTATAGGTTCTGTTAGGGCCTGGGGCATGCCCTTTGTATTTCTGTATCCTCTTGTCTTTTTAATTTATGACTTATTCACCAAAAAAAAAGAATCGAACAAGTTGATGGATTTCTTCAAGTCTTCTAAAAGAGAAACTTGGAGAAAAGAGGCTTCATTTCGGGCTTGAACTGCTTGATCTCGAATGAGTCTTGAAATGATCTCTTTAAAAGGAGAGATCAAATTTGTATTTATAACTTGAAAGGATTGACACAAGTTTGGAGTGCTTAATAATCCTCTCTTTTTGGTTTGAGGAACATTAGAGAAAATTTTAAGAATAGAATTTGGCAGAGTCTTCAGATCGTTTAGGAGCTTGCAAGACCTTGCGCCAAAAAAATGTGTCTTTTCCCCATAATGAGAGCCTCTATTTATAGGCTTAGAAGGGAAGGGTTAATTTTGGAAACTCTAAAATTGACTATAATTTCCAAGAAAATAGCAATTTATCTATTATAGAAATGATTTGTATTGAAATTTGAATTATTTCACCAAATTCTAGCAAAATATCTTTATGGGCCCCACGCTTTTGGGTCGACCCAATGGTCAAAATATATTTACTTTTCTTTTGATGTAACCCATAATTTAAATTGGGTTAAGATCCATAATTTTAGTAAGACCTACATCCATTTGAAAAATTTAACCATATTAATTTTGATTGATTAAGAAAATTTATTTATCTTGATTAATCAAATGGTGATCAAGACATAAAAAAATTTAAGTGTTTATAAGATTAAAGAAAGGTTCTCACTCCTCCCGTTTATTTAAATGGAAAAATAAGGAATATTTAACATAAGAAGAAACAAATAAGAACTTGAACACCAAATCCAACTTTTACTTAACATGATAGTGTATAGCCTTAATTTACCATTGAATACAAGACATCCATTCCATTTATTCTTATATAATGATAGATTTGCTTCTTTCATTGGATTATTTTTCCTTTCCGGCATGGGGGTGATGGAATTTCAATGGGATGGGTTGAAAACCCTCATTAGATTTAGGGTGGAATTTGTGGTGAAAAAGAAAAACAAGAAAATATGAATAAGATATGACTATTGCAGCTCTTTAGTTCACAAATGTGAATTAGATTGTCCAGTTGGGCCTGTCTTTAATAGTTTAATAGTAGATTGTCCAAAAAAAAATCAATCTAATAATTGTAGTCATATTTTTTTTTTCAAAAAAAAAAAATGAAGGTGGTAACAGTGATTTTGAAAATAAACAACCTATTTTTGTAACGAAATAATATGACCATAATTATCGAATTAAATTTTTTTATAAACTATTTAAATAAATGCACCTAAAAATATTGAATTACCAGATTCGGGCTTATGGCCCAACTAGATAGTCTGGAAAGAAGCTATATGGTCATAAAATATCAACTCTTTTTTCGAAAATGATCCGTAGCTCGACAAATTGGCTCGAAAGAGGAGAGAGGGAGAAGAGAGAGGAGAGGTCATCGCAGAGGAGGAGAGAGGGCCGTCGTCGCAGCTCGTCGCCTCCGCCACTGCCCGATCGTGCCGTCGCAGCCCCGCCGCAGCTCGCCCAGCGCAGCCCCGCCTCCGGCCCCCCCGATTTTTATGGCCCCCTCCCTTCTCCTCCCGATCTGCAGAGCCCCTCTTTTTCTTCTCCCCGATCTGCAGAGCCCCCCCTTCTTCTTCTTCTTCACCGTTCTTTTTCTTCTTCCTGATCTGCAACAAAAACGGGAAAAAAAAAAAAAAAATTCGACACCAAATCGACGTCGTTTTGGTGTCGAGCCGCGTTTCGAGCTACGTAGCATGGTCGCTCTTTTTTTTTCCACAAATTCCTTTTCAAATTTGAGATTCAAACAAACTCTAAACAAACAATATTTACTTCACCTTAAAACCAAAACAGACAAAGGAGAAAAATAGACAAAGGAGAAAAATATTGTAATTTGTAATATTTTGAATAACAACGCATCAAGTTAAAGAAATAGATAAATTAAGGATTGATGGGGTTGTTTGGGGTGTCCTAAATAAGTGTACTTTTTGTCTTTTTAGACTAAAAAGTTAAGGAAAAAAATATGGATGTTTGGATTAACTTTTTGACTTTTTATGAAAAAATGTGTATTAAAAAATTTATATAAATAAGTATATAGGAGAAGTTAGTGATGGAATAGGCCGTACGGTTGGAAGCGTAAGGGGCAGCGTGGCAGAGTGTAGGGTAGGAGATGATTCTCTCATTTTCGGGCATAAATTGGACGGTGCTATTTGGCCCATGGGGGCCCACCACGGGTCCCGTTTTGCTAATTGGAACCGTGCAATGTGTAGAACTCTTCAAGTACTATATGTTTGTAAAAAATCACGTTGATCGGATATCGATAGCTATCTGATCATATTAGTTTTTTTTCAACCGTTAACTATAACACCATCCATTTTTTATACAAAACTGATTTGATCATATAGTTAGCGATATCCGACCAACGTGATTTTTTATAGGCATATAATACTCAACGAGTTCTACAAATTCAACGGTTCAGATTACCAAAACAGAACCCGTGATAGCCCTCACGGGCCGAACAACATAGTCCTTAAGCTTGTTTCTGCCTGTATAATTTATCCTCACCAAAGTTAGGCAAAGACGCCATCCGTTAGAGTGAGTTGTCTCACAATTTGTATAAAAATAATTTTTAAATATTTTTTTTTTTGTAAATAGTGATAACTTTTTAACTTTTTTGATAACTTTTTAACTTTTTAACCTTTTTATAAGAGCATCTCCAACGGTGAATCAGATTTTTCACCAAATCTGAGTAAAAAATGACTGATTTCACCAAATTTGATACCACTCGCTCCAACGGTGCATCAAATCCCGTATCAAATCAAATTGTGTTGTGATAACCTGACCATGGGTTCATCCATGAGAAGTGTAGCAACTGTTTTTTTTGTTGGCTTTCTCATCATCTCAACACTTCATAATTGCTTCTGCAATGGAGGCTCCAATATTATGAGATCCATGAGATGGAGCTTCTGCAACTGTCAAGGGGATGGAGTTGTCTGTGACAACTTGACTGGCCAGATCCATGAGATCCACCTTCGTAATTCACAGTGTTGGTAAGAAATCAACACAGCAATCCAACAAATATGGAACAAAAGACAAGAAGAAAAGCAAAAGCCCATTTCCTCCTACCTCTGATGTAAAACAGAGACACGCAAAACATACCCTTAATCAATTGAGAGACGGTTGACCGGTTGGTCGACCGGCCGGTCAACCGGTAAGGCAGAAATAATTTTTTTTTTTTTTTTTTTTTTATACCTGTTTGAACTTTTTTGATCGGTTTGAACCTACCTAATTTAAAGGAAACCGGTCGACCGGTTGGTCAACCGGCCGGGCAACCGGTTGGTTGACCGGTGTACCTCTTTCAACGGTCAGTAACAGTGATTTGGTACAATCTGTGTCTCGTTCTCAGTTTGATGCTTTTTTTGCTGAAATCTCATTTTGATATCAATCTGGTGCAACGGTTGGAGTATGAAAAAGGGGCTTTTTCATCAAAATTTGAATCTGATGCTGGGTTTGGTTCACCGTTGGAGATAGTCTAAGTTGTCAAACTAGCCTAACAATATTGTTTTGGCGTCTTCATTCAGACTTGAAGAGAAACACCAAAACGTCATTTTTATAAAGAAAAATTACCATTTAGCAGTAGTTTAAAAAACTTATTATGTATTCATAAAAAAAAATTAAAATTAAAATTATTAATATTTATAAAATTTATCACTTATTTATAATTATTTTTTTAAATTCTCACTGAAATAAATTCCAAATTGTCCTTTTGTCGTTTCTTGGGTAATGGAGATGGATGGTGACTGCATGGTGAGAGTGGTGCAGCAAGAACTCATTTTATATATTTAGAGAAAGTGAGGATTGGGCTTCAATTAGGAGAGGTTTGGAGGGACCATAAGTGTGGCCAGTCTAAGCTAGGTGGGTTCACCAAACAAGTTTTCCTCCCTTTGCATGATGTTGACAGACCCTTCAACAATTTTCCTAGTTATTTATTGTTCTTCATTAAAAAAAAATAAAAAAATAAAAAATCAAAATTGAAAGGCTACCAATGTTAGGTAAATTTATGTAATAGCTCATATTCAATTAAAGAAAAGTAAAAAACAAGGTCAAACATAATACATAAAGAAAAACATAGCTGCAAACAACAATATTATAGACTTACTTTTAAAAATAAAAATAAAAATAAATTGCCAAGCTCACAAGTCCAGGCACAATAGATTAAAGAAAATATACTTGCAAACGATAAAATTTAAATTATTTTTTTGTTTGCTTTCAGTTATGGAAGTTAAATTCTACATTAAGTTTTATCAATTTTTGTTTACATGGAATAATTTATCCATCATGCTAAAAAATTGAAAAAAAAAAGTAGTCAATTTCATTTACCAAAATGCATGAAAACTCACAAAAAATAATAATAATAATAATAATAACTAGAAAATAGCGTTCAAAATTTGAAAAAATGACGTGCATTTAAATTTGTTTTTTTTGGTATGTAACACTTATTTTTAGAAAACATGCTATTTCATATGTATTAATGCCTAAATTATAAACGCTTTAATTCGTTCTTAAAATTTTCTTTGATAATTTAAATTTAATAGATTTTTTTCTTCTAATTTTAGTTTTAATTTTTAATTTATTTATTTCATTTATTTTGGGTTTTATTGGGTGAGGGTAGGAGGTGAAAAGACCCAACAATTCCATCCATGAGTAAGGGAGCTTCTATTTGCACATCCCTCATCCTCTTTTTACACACACTAAATAAAAATTATTTTTATTTTAATTTTATTTTTAAGTGAAATTACTATTTTGGACATAAAATAAACACATTCGGAAGTTGATTGTCGAAAAATTGAAAAATATTCGGAACTCAACTTCCGAATAAGTTATTTAGTTTCGGAAATCAACTTCCGAACCAATTGTTTATTTCGAAAATCAACTTCCGAACCAATAAAAGATGTGTAAAGAAGGAAGGTGTCTGTGCAAATAGAAGCTCCATGAGTAAGAGCCAAAAGCATAATATTAGTTGGCCCATCAACCATCTGATTCTTGGGGACCCACATTTCATGAGTAAGGTAGTCCTACTCTAACGAAACATTTTCTTATTTTCGGCGCCAAGCATCCCCTCCTTTTCTTCGTGAATTTTCTCGCCTCCCAAACACGCAATAAAATCACAACAATCCTCCCTCTCTCTCTCTCTCTCTCTCTAACTTTCTCTTTCTCTTTCTCTTTCTCTTTCTCTTTCTCGATCTCCAGAAAATAGAAAATGGTGATAGATTTAAGAACCTGCGTGGTCATAGGAGGAAGAGGCTTCATTGGACGATCGCTTGTCCTCAGGCTCTTGAAACTCGACGATCGGATCGTCCGAATTGCCGATTCCGCTCAGTCTCTCCGACTCGACCCCTCCGAGACCAACTCTCTCCTCTCCCAAGCCCTCTCTACCGGTCGCGCTTCCTACTTTCATGTCGACGTTCGCAACAAACCTCAAATCATCAATGGTAATATTTATATATATTTGAATGTATATACGGATATTTGTTTGTTTATATATATATATATATATATATGTGTATGCTGTGATGATCGTTGTTCTTGGTCTATTTGGAGTGTGTAAGTTAATCTAATTTGGGTTGTTTGGTTGCTGAGAAACTGCAAGAAAAGCAAAGAAAACAGAACTTGAGTTATACTGTAAAAACTAAACCTGATTGATTACGACTATAGGGTTTTGAGTTTGGGGATAGAAACTAAATGGAAAGATGGGAATTTGTAGATGGTGTATTTTGCAAGATCATGTGTTGGTAATTTGAAACATCTACTACTAGATGGTTGTTCTTTCTCTATATGGAGTAAACAAGTTGGTTTAATTTAGGTTTTGTTTAGTTGCAGAGAAACTGCTGGACAAGAATTGAATAGAGAATCTTGAGTTGTAAGCGGGATGCTGGTATAGGGTTTAAGTTTGAGTAAAAAATCCAATAGAAAGTATTAACCTTCTCAAGATTTTTTATTTTTATTTCCCCCTTTGTTTTCTTGCAACCAACAAAAGTGAGATTCAGGGATCTGGAAATTGCATAGTTTGTAAATGTTTGAGTTATAATTAAAACAGCTACTGTATGTTTGTGCACTTAATAAGTTTTCTCAAATTTATTCTTGTACTGTATATTTGTATATTACCAATCAACATTTACATACTTCACAGAATGAAATTTGGGGTGGTCTAGTTGATTGTTATATTATGTGATTATCATTTTATGCGAGTTTCTTTTTGTAATTCAATCTACAGCGCATAGAATGCCCTTGATTTGAGTCTAAATTTCTACCCCTCACCCTTTGTTCTTCTTGATGAGATATTTGAGGAAAATGATAGGAAAAATAGAGTTTGAATGCTACATTCTTTCCACACAAAAAAAGAAAAAAAGAAAAAAAAATAAAAAGAAGAAGATTATTTGGCTGAATGGTTGTAATAGGTTCAGTTGAGTAGAGGTTATACTTTTATTATTGTCCTTGTGTATGCCAATTAGTTTTGTTGCCGAAATAACTCTCTTCTCTGTTTGCTATATCTTTTACAGTCTTTGTTTCCTTATCTTTCTTTCTTTCTTTATGCATTGTGCAGTTATTTATATACATGTCTGTCTATACGTGTGTACGTACCTTTATGTAATGATGTATCACTGTTGTACTTTCTTTTATGCTCCATTTACACAGAGGTTTTGTTATTTGCAGATAAGCCATCATAACTTCTTTTCTTTGCAATTATATGCCATTTTTAAAACATAATAAAAAGAAGTCCAAAATTGCAACTTACAAGCTTAGTCTCTATGAGCATTTGTGATTTTAAAATTTATTTTGGGATTATAGAAACCTCTGGAGTCAATCCATACAGTCAGGCTATGTTCTCCAATACATTCTCACCCAAATTATTTCACCATTATTAAAAGAGTGTTGGCATCAACGCCTGATATGCAGGACAACATCATGTGCTAATTTGAAATCAACTAAGGCTGTGTTTGGTTCCTGTATTTGGAAAGGGAAAGGGAAAGACAAAAGGTGTGTGAAATGCAGGTGAAATATAGTTATCTTTCATTTACATTTCACTTACTTTTTCCCTTTCACCTACCTTTTCCATTTCCCTTTCCAAATCCCTACCTAAATCCTTGAACCAAACATAGTGTACGTGTTGGCATCAGTGCCTGAATTTTCTTGTCCAAATCAGTTTTTCTCTTAGATGGCGGAATGCTACAGCATCCTTTCCTAGTTTCATTCCATACCTTTGTGGTATCATCATTGTTTTCTTTGTTGATATTAGCGTGCCAACCATACTTTAAAAATGTGCTCTCTGACTCATCTTTTCTTTGTCTCGGACTCTTCTTTTCTTTGTCTGTAATTGAAACTGATTTACTTTTTTATCATGCACTGTTGCTTTGTTTACCTTTTTTTCTTCATTATTTATATCGTTTAACTTCATTTTTTAATCCAATGATTTCTAAATTGGGGCTGGAAAACTCATTGCATGTGCCATATACATACTTTGCAGCTATTGAAGGTTCCTCTGTTGTTTTTTTCGTGGAGGCTGGTACCTCATCCACACATGATTTCTATGGATGCTACACACTCATTGTTCAAGGTTAATGCTCTGATTTTTATATCTAGTCTTGTTAAGTGAGCTTTTTGGGCAGTGAAGCCTTAAGAGGCAATCGTGATTGCTTACTGTTGGATTTCTCATTCAGGTGCAAAAAATGTCATCAATGCTTGCCGAGAGTGCAAAGTCAAGCGACTAATTTACAACAGTTCTGCAGATGTAGTTTTTGACGGTTCATATGATATACATAATGGAGATGAGTCCTTGCTGTATGCTTGGAAAGTATGCCTCTCTTTTACAGTTCTTCATATGTTTTATAGAATATCTCTTAGGATCTTTCCTCCCACTAAGCATCATCCTTTTTCCTCCTGGTCATGTGTACCTTGTTAAAGTTTGAGGACATGTTGACTGACTTAAAAGCTCAAGCAGAGGCACTGTTCCTGTTTGCTAATGATATTGATGGCCTTCTGACATGTGCACTTCGTCCTAGCAATGTATTTGGACCTGGTGATACAGAGATTATTCCGTTCCTTGTGAATCAAGCAAAATTTGGCTGGGCAAAGGTTTGAAATTTTCTTTTGTACTTCATTTATATGTGGTTTTGTTTTCTTAATATTTCACGTTGTTTTGTAAACTTTGTTTTGCTATTGAATATAATGGACTGCATATTAAATTTTGGTTGAAACATAATTACCCAATAATAGCAGAGTCAATTTCTTCCTTCTATCTTTTTGTTTTACCCTTTGGCCTCCTGGATGAAATTTTGGTTGGTGGTGGTGAATGTGATTGTATGCTTAGAAACAACAACAAAATGGGAAAAACACAAGTTACTTGATATTCTAGGTGTTATGCACTCAAATTAGTTATCATTCTCTGAACTGCTGCTGATGGCTGCCTTTTCTCCATGGAGTTTGTTTTTTTTCTTTCCCCAACTTTGTTCTGGATATTTTGTACCTTTTTTGCTTGTGCACATAGAACTTTTTTACTTAGTTGTCTTTGAATAAGTAATAGAGTTTCTCATTTCAGTTTATTATAGGAAGTGGTAACAACATGTCCGACTTTACCTACGTTGAGAATGTTGCTCATGCCCTTATCTGTGCGGATGAAGCTCTAGATTCTCGGATGGTTTCAGTATCTGGAAAGGTATCCATAGATTTTGAATTTTATTTCGATATTTTTTTCCTGTTTTAAATTTTAGTTAGATTTATGTAAAAGGAGAAAATTCTTTTATGATAATTTGCAGGCATTTTTCATCACAAATCTTGAGCCAGTGAAGTTCTGGGAATTTGTCTCTCGCATATTGGAAGACCTGGGTTACCAGAGGTAATGAATTGATTGTTTAATGTGTTGTTTTTCCAGACTGGGGGGTGGGTGTGGATTGTTTGGGGGAATGAACTCTGTTGTAAGAGAATTTGCATTGTGACAATGATTTTGAAAGCTGCCCATGTATTTTGGAATTTATATTCACATGGTTGTTGGATTTTTAAATATGCTATCACCTTCCCTGTTAATTTTATTTTTATTTTATTTTATTTATTTATTTTTGTAATTGAACCAACCATCAATGTGTCTTGATTTCCCTATTAAACTTTCTTTTTTCTTCTGCGGGTTTTTCCCTTCTTCCTCTGTCTTTCTATTTGTTATTATTATTATTTATTTTTAAATTGTTGTTCTTAGTATTATTATTTTATCAGCTGGAGGTCCTTTCATATACAGGCTAATATCGCATATATGTGGGTTAAACTACTCAATGGACGATGTTATGCGGTCTCAATCATTGTTTGACTCAATATTTGCATAGCTTTTAAAGATTGTGCCTAATTGCTTGTAACACATAAGCAACATTTTTATATTTGTCTACTGTTGCTCTTCTGACTAGCCATTTCCTTTTTGAAAAATGCCATCATGCTAGAATATTTACTGAAGCAATGACAAATCCATATTGACCTCATTTTTCTTTTTGAATGATTATGATGGTTTTCTCATAGTGCTCCCTGAACTTGATTTCCCCTCTTCTGCTTACAGACCCATGATAAAACTTCCAGCTACGTTGGTCTGGTATACTGTTTTGCTTGTTAAATGGATGCATGCAAAAATGGCCTCCACAAAGCTTAACGGTTCTGCACCATTGCATGGTGTTGTTCGATTAGCATTGCGCACAAGTACGTTTAACTGCTCTGCAGCTCAAAAACATATTGGATACTCACCAGTTGTCTCCTTGGAAGTAAGTTTCTTGGTTGGGTATTTCATGATTATCTAACCCTGCTCTCCGCAATAACAATGATGTTGCTCAAGCTCCATAAGAGACTGGAATTCAAATCTAAGCCGTTGCATATTTTGTCTTGTATAAAGTTATATCTGTTGATTCCTCTAATTTATGCTGCTTCTTTCCTGATTAACATATGGCCAGCATATGAATACAGCTTTTGCAACTCTATTTGAAGAAAATCTGCAGGGATTTTGCTTCTTTTTAAAAATAAAAATAAAAATAAAAATAAAAATAAAAATAGGGGCGGGGGCGGTTTGGTGTTGGACTCACCATATTTATTGTCAGGATGCAAGTGTTTCCAGTATAGTACTTTTTCTCATACTTGGGTAAATGAAAAGCATATGCATTGATTGAGGAAAAAAATGTTGTTTTTTATTTTTATTTTGATACTTTGGTAAGAGTCTACCATTTGACGGCTTCTGCTTTCCAATCTGATAATGTAAAGCTTAGAAACTCATTAAGGTAGACTCTATGGATAAATCTTAGAACCTCATTAAGGTCTTCTTGAAGTCCTTCCTAAAAGAAGTTAATTGAGTTTCATAGTTGAAGAAGGAAGCAAACATTTAAGGAGCAATTTTGTAATCAACATGTTCAATTGTCTCTAAAAACACTTGCTTATGTTACTGAATAGAAACTTCCATACTAGATGAAGGATTTCATGAACTTATTAAGACTTAACCATTCCAATACAGAAAAGACTTGACAGAACATAACCAAAAAACCCCACAAAACTACACTGTGAAAAATGACAACTAATTGGTAAGATTTCCAAGTACCTCTAATTTAACAAACTATGACTTTGCCAAATCAAATCAGGTGCAGGAAAACATTAGGTGGATTCCCACACCCACTTTAAGTAGTCTTCAAGCATGTTGTATTTATGGTGGTGCTGGTGCTGGTGCTGGTGCTGGTGCTGGTGCTGGTTCTTTCTTGGGCCCCATATGGCTTCTTCCATTTTTCCTCCTGGGCATATTCCAATTTCCATAATTAGAATTAGTTGGGGTTGATTGCTACTTGAACAATTATATTAATTGCCTTTCAGAATGTATTTTAAGTATAAATATATTCAAAAAAAAGATGTCAGAAGATTGCTGACACTGATATAAATGCTAATTTCAATATTTTATATGCATTGACTAAACATAAAAACAAATTCTGTTGTTATTATGTTTTAACATATTAATTATAATTATGGAATCTGTGTATCTGAATGAGTCTTTTGTGTGTGATTGTTGAATATACAGGAAGGGGTCACGTTGACCATTAAATCATTCTCTCATTTAGCCAGGGACTCATCTTTTGGAAGACATAGCAATTTTGATGAACATTTAAAAGCAGAAAAGCTGCTAGGCAGTGGGAAAGGTAGGTCTTGTTATGCTTTATAATAAGCTCTGTAATGATAGTACTTTTACATTTATGAAAGAAGCTTATGTTTTAACACTCCAAATTGCAAAAAGTACACTTGGGTGGAAGCTTCATTGAGCTGAACTGGTTGCATTTATTAATACCTGTGACTCTGAATTTTATGTGCTTCATGTGGACATAATTTGACAATAAACATATATACAGGTTAACGCATATTATTAGGTCAGCATTGTCCTCACTAGTCATAACCCTGGCTAGCTGTAGCTGGGCCCTACCCCATGTTAAACCAATCTGTCTGTGAACCCTTATGCCTGAGCTTGGCCAAAAAAAAAAAAAACCATTTAAAATCTTACACAATAAGGAACATCAGGGACATTGTTTTCTATTGTTCCTGAGACCCACATGTTTCAAGCTACGTTACACGGACTCTCCAGTTTTGGCGAAGTACCCGTGTCGACACGACACGACGCGGGTATGGGTGCGGAATACGGACGGGATATGGCATATAGAAAGTGGATATGGTGGCATACCTGCGATTAGGGCTAAAACTGTAGGGCTTCGATCGTCTTCGTCAGTCTTTTGTGCCGCTATGAACGACAGCCGAAACCCCGATCTGGATTGCGAAGCCCACGCCGTCATCCACCCTTCAGATCTGTGATCGTGGTGATCTGTGGTCGCACGATGTGGTCTGGTTCCAGATCTGGTAGAGAGAGAGAGAGAGAGAGAGAGAGAGAGAGTTTTGCTTTAGGTTTGTCGCCGCCACCGTAGAGGTTCAAATCGACGTAAAGGTAAAGACGAAAGAAGATAGAGAAGAGAGAGAGAGAGAGAGAGAGAGGGGTTTGGGGGAAAATACTGTGAATATGTAAGGTAGTGTTACATAATAAATAAAATAAATAAATTAATAAATTAATACGCCAGTGTTATCATTCTTTCTTCTCTCTCTCCTCGTCTCTTGTTTCAAATATAATAAATAAATCATATAATTTGTTATATAATAATATCTAATTAAATCATATATAATAAAAAAATAAAAAAATTTATAAATTACAGTTTTTATTTTAACATAATTTGTTATTCCTTATTTATTATATATTTTTTATTTATAATATATATATGTCAATTAAAAGTAAAAAAATAAATTAAAAATATTATCAATAAAAATAATACATAAAATAATAAATAATAAATATATTTTAAAAAATAACTATTTAACTCATCTTTATATAATAAATATATTTTAAAAAATTAACTATTTAACGTATCCCCGTACCCGTATCCAAGTTTGGATTCATATCCACGTATCTTCAATTTTTAATTTTGAAGTGTCCGACCCCCAAATACACACCCGCACCCGATACCCATAGCCGAGTCCGTGTAACGTAGGTTTCAAGTTACATAAAATTAGGACCTTAGCAAGAAGCATTTCATGCATCAACTCGTTCAGCTATAGTAAAACATGCCAAAAGAGCATTATGGTAACATCTCTAAACAAGTTTTTGAACAATGCAACATTTTTATTGCATTCAAACATTTTCTAGGTGATGCTTAAAAGTTTCAATTATATGAACTCGGAATATGCTTTGCATTATAAAATTCTTCACTTGTCTATGTACATACACACATTTTCTTTTTCTCTGAGGAATTACCTTTTATATTGTTGCAGTTGCAAATATTTTGTTGTGGAGGGATGAGAAGATGACCTTTACATGTTTTCTTGCTCTGGTTCTGCTATATTACTGGTTTTTCTTTTCTGGAAGAACTTTTACCTCGTCTGCAGCGAAGCTTCTTCTGCTTGTTACAGTTACCCTATTGGGTCATGCCTTTTTGCCATCAAATATGTGAGTATTTGATTTATAAAGGTTTTCTATCATGGGTGCACTATTAAGGCTTGAGGACAGATATTTATGCTTTTACATTTGTAACACAATGATTTCTCAGAGGCAAACCTTTTGCTCAATGCTTGTTTTGTTGGTGCTTCTTCTTTGTTTTCTTTTTCTTTTTTTCTTATCTTTTGTGGCAGTCAAAATTTGTAGTTTTTTTAAAGGCTGCTCATGAGTTGTTTTTACTCTTACAGATTATATGGTCTTCGTCCTTGTTTTATTAGTCATGCAAATACATCATCTCAACTTAGCATATTACAATCTAATCAAATAAAATAGTTAATAGTTAATAGTTAATACAATAGTGTTGAATAGGATGCAATCATGTGAGCCTAATAGTAGCATTAACTTTCTTGTATTTTTGGCTTTTGAGGTTTCCAAGCTTAATTTTGACCTATGGCTGTCTCTTGATTTGTATCCTTGTTTGATAGTGAAAATGCACTCTTACAAATTATTGGCAGTTTATTGACTAGATGCTTTTGCAACAGACTTGGTTTCACTGTTGAGAGGATTTCTTCATCTTCTTTTGAGATCTCAGAAGTGGATATGACAAATTTAGTTACAGCCATAGCATGTATGTGGAACAGAGTGGTTCAAGTCACAAGAGCATTGGCCCAGGGAGAGGATTGGAATCTATTCTTCAAGGTATGTAATGGCTTCCTCAGTGTGTGTTCAATGTTGTCTAAGTCTGCATGCCTAGTGCCTACACCCTCTACACTGATTTCATATCTTCTTCCTCTTTTTGTAATTTAATGAAATGATCTAGGCCATGATGATATTCTGAAATGCAGAGTATTGCTTTCTATTCTGAAATAATTCCAATTATATTCATATTAATCAGGAAAAATCTGAGAGGTGCCTTCTTGTGGGTACTTTATTCAAGTAGGAATACAGCACAAGAGGGTGCCATTTGTTGTGTACTTATCTAGACACTAAAATTGAATAATGTTTTCGTGAGGGTTGAGAAAGCATTTGCTTGGCTGTTGAGTAACTGATTCCCCAGCTGAGGTTATTGGGTTTGATGCAAAGAGAAACATGCCCTAGATGGTGTGCGTTTCTTGGTCTTGTAATCGCTTACCTGGATGGACTCTTCCTGTCTCAAAATGCCCTTAAGAATGTGATTAACAAGTGTCTGGCTGCATGACACATGATGGAGGCATCGTCTTTGACTTGTTTTCTCATGCTCTGCCTGCTGAAGCAGAGTCTCTAGATTGTCTTGCCATGGAAGATGTAAGCAAAATAGATTTCCAAGAATATCCGAGGAAGGGGAGAAAGCAAGGATGGAAAGCGTTTGAAGTAGGAAAAATAGAGAGAGAGAGAGAGAGAGAGAGGATCAATCCAACCCAGCAGTCTTTTATTTAATCCACCATACCTGTCAAGTCTGATTGAATTATTAAGTATACAAAATGGCATTGTGGCTGCTACAACTCAATAGGTGATCTACCAAAATACCTATGACTCCTAACAGCATAAGAAAACTTACTTGTAGCAATTTAACTTATAGGACCATAAATATAACTCAATTATTTGGACAAAATTGTCTTAATTTGTAGAATGCTTTTTATAATTTTTCCTCATAGTGGAGAAACCTTGAGCTCAACTTTCGTTTTGCTAAGCTCGAGAGTTCCACAACTTCTAACTTGAATCCAAGTGTGAAATTTTGGAGAAACAAAGACCATCCTGAGTTCATCTTTTTCGTTGTTCCATTCATTTCTCTGGAATAATGAAATCAAATATTGGAATGGCTTCCATGTCACAAAAACAATTATAATGCTCATGAACATTTATGGTTGGTGCTGCGAAGTCTACGAATGTTTGCTGAAACACTTTCCAATCTCCATACTGCCAAGTCTAGTGCATCATTTCTCTTGTAATTTCCTTAAGGTTGTGTTTAGTTCATGGATTTTTTTTTTTTTTTGGGGGGGGGGGGGGGGGATTTGAAAATGGAAAGAGAAAAGTTGTGTGAAATTAGGTGAAATGTAGGTATATTGTATTCACATTTAACCGTCCTTTTCCCTTTCCCTTCCCTTTCCAAATCCCTCCCCAAATCCTTGAACCGAACACAACCTAATGAAATGTTTTGTAAAGTTTTAGAAATGGCTGCTATTTGTGTATTAGCTTCTAAGCTATAATTGGGATAAACGAGTCTTTGACTGAGGAACCATCATCTTTTCTTTTTCTTTTTTTGTTTTTGTTATTGCTGATGTAATAATGATTTTACTGGAAACTGATGTGTTTACGGAGTTTTAGTTGAAGAGGCTTAAATAAACTACTTAAAATCTGTTTACTGCAGGTGGCCATATCTCTCTATTTTCTAAAGGTGATCTCCTCCCATTACTTAATAGAAGCTATTGGTGTAGGTATGGAATATTGGTCTCACCATTTCAGAAATGCTTGATGATTTATATTTTTTATTCTTTAGTTGACTATTTTAAAAATAAAATGTAGGACTGGTCCTTGCATTCACCTCGTTCTTTGTTTATGAGCAATACGAGGAAGAAATTGACGGAATTGTGAACTTTCTGCTCAATGCAATGGGGACAGCTATGGAGTTGTTGATGGATAACCTACCCGTCTGTGTGACCTCATTTCTTCGTAATACCAAAATGTTGCATGAAAATAGAAACCGTGCTATGGAAAAAGATCAACAATAACTGGTTGAAGGAAGTTTATTTGCAACTGTAAATATTTGAACATGCAAACTGATGATGAAGTCCTTGTACAAGATATATATAGGTGGGGCATGATAGTAAAATTGCTGCTTTCTTCATTTGCTTAGCCTGAGTAGTTTAGTTTGATTTCAGAAAACCTCATTGTCATTGATGTGGATATCATACAACAATTTTTTGTCACTTAAGCTACATATGTGATCTAACTTCATATATATATATATGTGTGTGTGTGTGCGCGCGTGCGCATGTGTGCCTATGCATTTTCTTACACGGGATTTCTCTCTTTTCTCTCTGTGTGCCTGTTCACTCTATTCAGTTTTCAGTTCATTAGATGTCATTGCCCTCCCAAATTTTATAGGATTTGTTCTCAATCTCATTGTTATCGTGCCTGAATTTTTGTGATTTTAATCTGATTAATTGAAATATGTAATATTTTTTTCTAGGGTTTTTATTTGATCATTAATGATGCTGACGGCTAATGTTTGATCAACAATTGATATCTTCAAGAATTGAAAAAAAGTAAGGGAAATTCATTTAAATTATAGTTGTAATAGTAAAAATTGAAATATCTTATTCAAGTATATATATGAGAAGCTTTTTTGTATACATTCTAAAATGTTTGTAATATATAGTTAATCATGAATTATGCACAGCCTGTCATAAATTTGTCTTTTTACTTGTGCTGCACATTTTAGTATATATTGCCCCCAGATACCCACTAATATGGTGTCAAGTCAAGTGGCAAATAACATCTTGAATTGAAGTAAAATCTTATCTGTAGCAAAACTTATTGATCTTTATGAGTTCTACCTATAATATGTATTGGAAGGGAATGGGATAAAAAACTACAATTTTATTCTTAAAATATGTTCAGGTGTCGAGCAAGTAAGCATTTTCTGTCAAAAAACACAAGATGCCCATTTTCGATTGTCCAGGATTGACACTATTTACAAAATTCTTGGTCAAATTAACAATGTGTAAATTATAAGGGCCAACAATGTAATTTGCCCTTTATATTTTATTAAAATTTAATTTAATTTTATTATTGGGCAAAACACCAATAAATCCCAAATTTTAATATGTTAAACCATTTGGTCATTCATTTTATTTTGTAGACTAATAAGTCCTATTTGAATGTTAAAAGTTCACTATAGGCTTTTTTTAGATTTATCTCATTTTCGAATATCAGCAACATTAACTATACCAACAACATCATCAAACATCAACTACATCATTAACATCACCAACATCATAAAACATCATCAACATTGATCAAACATCAACTATATCATCAAACATCATCAACATCACCAACATCATCAAATATCGACTACATCATCAAACATCAACTACATCATAAAACATCATCAACAACACCAACATCATAAAACATCATCAACATCATCAAACATCAACTACAACATCACCAACATTGTGAACATCATCAAACATCAACTACATCTTCAACCTCACCAAACATCATCAACATCACCAACATCATAAAATATCATCAACATCATCAAACATCAACTACATCATCATACATCATCAACATCACCAACATTGTGAACATCATCAAACATCAACAACATCTTCAAACTCATCAAATATCATCATACACCTATATGGGAACAATATATTGATGTTTATACAATATAACAAATAAAAATACCATACCAAATATAAAATATAATAAACAAAGATAACATACCAAATATAAAAATGACTAAATAGTTTACAAAAAAATACTCAGGACTAGATAGAGCAACATTTCCCAATATAAGATTTATGAGTAATTTTTCCTTTTTTATTTCAATCAAATTTATATATTTATTTTACTTCTAAAGTTATGTTTGGTACGCAAAAGTGAAATGAGAGTGAGAATTAAATATAAAGTTTAATGAAAAGTTGAATGCTCATTATCATTTTGTTTCTAATATAAAATCTTAGTCCCATGTTTAGATATATCTATTAAATTGATGGAATGAAATGAATTTTTTATTAATAACCTTCAATGATTACTCATTGTGGTGGTGATGATGAGGTGGTACTGGTAGCAGTGGTAGGGTCAACGACATTAGTTTCGTGTGATGTAACGATGGAGATAGGATGATAGTAGTGGTTATGGTTATGGTTGTGACTGTGGTGGTAATGTTGATGGTGGCCATGATTACGATAATCGGGTGGCGGTCTATTTTAGAAGGTTCAAAATTTTCACAGTTGTGTTTGTTATGTCAACTAGCAAACTTTGGTATGGGATAAATTATAATTATTAAAATATCTTCAAGTATAGTTAAAGGTCATGACTAGAAACCACGGATTTCGCTTGGTGGGCCGAAAATGCCCAACTTATCAATTCCTCCTCTAGGTCTCGTGGATTAGTCCGCTTGAGCGTGGAGCAACGGAAATATTTTGATTCCAATCAATTTTCCTCTAAATTTCATAATTTTTCTAGTAATTAGTTTTAAGAAATATTTTGATTATTTGCTCAAAATCGTGCATAGCATCCATTTATGCTAGTTTGTCATTATACTTGAAGAAACTTTGTTTGTCATTATGGTAGAGGAAACTTTTTGGTTTCGGCTTAAGAAATTTTTGTTTTTTATCATAATATTGGTACATGTAATACGTGTGCAATTCAAAAAATAAAAATAAAAATAAAAATAAAAATAAAAATAAAAATAAAAATAAAATAAATGATAAAAAAATTAATATTAGAATATGTATAGTAATTAATTATTAATGTTCAATATCATCGCTAAAAATATAACAATAACACTTTTGCCAACTAAGATATTTTCTTTCTAAAAAATGATTTCATTCATAAATTTTTGTCTCTAAAACATTAATTTCTTCTTGTACTAGTTGCTACCTTGAAACTAATTTGCTAATAGTTATATTAGTATTAGCAATTGTGAGGGTGATGGGGGTTACCAATTAATCAAGTTCAAAATAAACACACACATCATGAAGTTTGACAAGCAAATTCAGAATAAAAATATTATGACACATTGTGATATCTGTTACAGTGTGTACCATATTGTCATGACCCGAACCCGCCTCTATAGATTAAGGTCATAACCGGCCAGTAATCATGAGATTATCTACGGCCTCAAATCAGATTAGAATATACTCCATCAGAGTTAAGGGGCCAAATGGAAGCAGACTTAAAAATTTTGTCCAATGAGCTATACTTACATGGCATGTCAAAACATTTCACATATACTTAATAATAACTCACACCACATATCAGTAGTTAACATCTTGTATACCTAGACTCATTCAAACACATAGTCAGCCATGCCAAAAGCTTATATACATAAATGGTCCATCATGACCAATAGAAGTAGCAAAAGAAATACAAAAGATCATAAACAAAGCCTTTTGCATGAGACACCTGAGCTGACTTCACAAAACTCGGGTTCTTTTCTTAAATTCCACTAAGGCTGGAGTTGAACGTCCCTTTGCTCACCTACATACATATAAATGAGAGTGAGCTAACGCTCAGTGAATAATATCAAAATAAAGAGGTTAATGAATGAGATTCGTTCATAAATGAATCATACTTATAATGTACATATTTGAACCACTATTCTCATTCACACAAGATTTACAAATCTCAACAAAGCAAAACGACCTTAGGTCTAATTCTTATATAAAACAATACGACCTCAGGTCCATTTATACGAAACGACCTTTGGTCCAACCAACTCTCTATTCAGAACGACCTTTGGTCCAATTCAACATATCAAATGGCCTCGGGCCCAATTCAACATATCAGGCGTATCAAACGGCCTCGGGCCCATTCTCTTTATATACATATCCATGCGTATTTCAATATATCAAATGACATATTCAAATGGCCTTTGGCTCATCTTTGCATTCATGTCTAATAGCCTTTGGCCTAATCGTTCATATCCGACGGCTTTGGCCCAATCATTCACGTCCAACGGCTTTTGGCCCAATCATTCATGTCCGACGGCCTTTGGCCCAATCATTCATGTCTAACGGCCTTTGGCCCAATCATTCATGTCTGACGGCCTTTGGCCCAATTATTTATGTCCGACGGCCTTTGGCCCAATCATTCATGTCCGACGGCCTTTGGCCCAATCATTCATGTCCGACGGCCTTTGGCCCAATTCAGATATATCAAACATATCAACGGCAAACGGCAAATGGCAAACGAAAAATAGCAAACGGCAAACGGCAAATGGCCTTAGGCCCAATTCAAATATATCAAACGTATCAAACGGCTTTATACAAATTAGGCATATAGAATACCCATTTATATTTCAAATCAACAAATCCATGGAGCTTATACAGAGGTAGCATTTGGAAAGTAGCATACTTGAAAATATCTTTACTAAGATATTACTCACAGTGTTCTGCCGGTGGATTGCCCTCGAGCTCGACCCTACACATTACATAACGCATATGGGTCACAAATGATTCAATCTGTTCTTAACCTGTGCATTCCTCTTAGGCCTCTTTATTATCTTCTTAATCTATTTACAATGTTCAACGCATGCCTAAGAGTGCTCAGAAATGGAAGAGAACGGAAAATGAAACACAAAACATCTTTACAAATTTTTTGAAACAGGGCTCCCCACTCGAGCGTGGCTTTGGTCGCTCGAACGGACCCATTGGGTCTACAAAAATACTGGTTGCCTCATTTTTACGCTCGAGCGTAACTTCGGACGCTCGAGCTGAAAGTCAAACTACATGGCTCCCCGCTCGAGTGTGAATCTTCCCGTTCGAGCGGACGTCCATGTCTGCAAAAGTTTTGGGAACTAGCATTTCACGCTCGAGTGGCCCCTTCCACGCTCGAGCGGACATGCCGAATTCTGGGTTTTCTAGAATTCCCTTTGAGCTTTAATCATGCATTCAAGTTGATGTTTTTTGCATTTTACAGCCCATATTTCTCATATATATATACTAACATGATACAAACACCAAATTACAATATTATGAAACTCAAATCCCATGAATCAAATACATGCATGCTCCAAATTACACCAAACTCCTTTCCAACATAACAAATTCATGCATTCAAAACTCATACTCTTATGAATTGTACATGCATGTGAGATATAGCTCTCATTCTCAATTTAAATGATGAAGAGACGATCAAAAGCATGAACTTCAATTAAAGATTCAACATGGATCATGTATTTCATGCTCAACATACAAATTCATGGCAATTCCTTTCATGCATGCATTCTTTGATTTCAAATTCATCAATTACAACACAATTCTTGTTCTTGATCACATATTCTCTTTGAATTCACAATATTACAAATTAATTCATAAATCTTTGCTCAAATACTCACCTATGAGCTTCAACTCTTCCAAATTATAGCAAATTCTTGAGCCTAGCCTCTCAAAGCTTGAGCTCCTTAGCAAGATCTTCAAGATTGGCCCCTCTCTCTCTCTAAACTCGGTTCTTTCTCTCTCTCTAAGGTGTGATTTCAGCCAAATGGGTTCAAAGAGAGGAACTAAGTGTATATAAGCCTATTTATAAGCTCTCTTAATCACATTTCATTAACACTAATTAATTGAGCACTATTACATCAGTTTAATCTAATTAATCTGATCCAAATCAATTTTCAATTAAATTTCATCGTAGGCTCTAAAAATTACACTAATCACAATGGCGTAATCAATTTTGGGTTCTGTGGCTGATAGGGCCTTCAATTTAAATTCTAAAGCAGATAGTCAAACAGATTTTTCTATTGTGAACAGATAGAAATTCAAAACCACATATATTCATATAAATAGCACTCAAAATCATATCAAATACATAATCACAATCATGATTAAGATTAATTAGCATAACACGGACCATGGTTATCACACATATAATCAAACAAATTAGGTGAGACTCAACTATTTTAGCAAATTTTGAAAAACTCATATATATATATATATTTACTTTTTTTTAAGGTGCATTGCACAACCCTTAAACTATTTTTATGTGCTAGTCGAGTAAGAGGTAACGTGGTACATAAAAACAGTCACATAAAACACAATATATGACTATAATTGACGACTATAATTTAGATGAGATTTCTGTAATGTAGATGAGATTTATCTCACTCTCTTGAAATAATGGCAAGAGAATCCTAACCTTATCTTTTGTTAATGCTCATTTATTGTATCCCAACTATCCCTTTTGTTCTTAACTCTCCATAATAAATTTATTAAGAGATTTTATTGTAAGTAACTATCTGTTAAAAAGAATTGACGTGATCTTATATCTCAATAAATCATTTTAGTCAAGTTTGTCCCCAAAAATAAAAATTTTGTTATAAAAAATAGTAGAAGACCCAGTTCCAGTTGTCACGAAAAAGTCATAGGGTGGTTTGGAGTTTGCTTATTTAAAAACTTTTTGAATTTTTATGAAAATATGTGCAGAAAAATAGAGAGGTGATGTAATAACTTGTAATAAATAAGCAAATAAGTTGCTTATTTAGCTTGTCCCTAAACCATTAAAAAGTAATAAAAAAAAAACAAAAATACAAAAATTATTTTAGAGATAAATTTGGAACATGACACTAATCAATACATTTTTGGAGATAAAACAATTTTGTGCCTTGTTTATTGTTTTAGAAGAAATTTTTGTTCCAAAAGAATAATAATTAATTAGTAGTATCCAATTTCGTTGCTAAAAATATATTAATAACACTTTTGCCAACTACGATATTTTCTTCCTAAAAAATGATTCATCCCAATTTTTTTTTTTTTTTTGTCTCTAACACATTAATTTCTTGTGTATTAGTTGCTACCTTGAAACTAATTTGCTAATAGTTATATTGGTATTAGTAATGGTGGCTGTGGTGATTAGCAATTAATCAAGCTGAAAATAAATAAGCACATAAAAACACTCATTATGAAGTTTGGCAAGCAAATCTAGCATAAAAATATTATGAAACTTTGTGATATGTGTTACGATGGCATGCTTCATATAATCAAACTCAACTATTTTAGCGAAGTTTGAAAAACTCATATATATATTTACTTTTTTATAAGGTGAAGTGCACAACCCTTAAACTATTGTTTATGTGCTAGACGAGTAAGAGAGATCTCGTTACATAAAAACAATCAAATAAAATACGATATATAACTATAATTGATGACTATAATTTAGATGGGATTTCTATATTCTAGATGAGATTTGTCTCACTCTTTTGAAATAATGGCAAGCGAATCCTAACTTTGTCTTCTGTTAATGCTCATTTATTGTATTCCAACTATCCCATCTGTCCTTAACTCTCCATAGTCAAAATCGGACAAATTTATTAAGAGATTTTATCGTAAGTAACTAGCCGTCAAAAGGTAGTTAACGTGATCTTATATCTCAATAAATCATTTTAGTCAAGTTTGTCCCCAAAAATGAAAATTTTGTTGTAAAAAACAACAGAAGACTAGTTCCAACTGTTTTATTTAGTGACTTTTTATAAAAAAAAATATGTAAAAAAATAGAGAGATGACGTGACAACTTGTAACAAATAAGCTGCTTATTTAGCTTGTCCCCAAAACTTTAAAAAGTCAAAAAAAAAAAAAAAAAAATTATTTTAGAGAATTTTTTTTAACATAACACTAAACAATACATTTTTAGAGGTAAAACAATTTCGTACCATGTTTACTTTTTTAAATGAAATTTTGGTCTCAAAAGAGTAGTAATTAAATTTTAGTATCCAATTTTGTCGCTAAAAATATAACAATGACACTTTTGCTAACTAAGATATTTTTTTCCTAAAAAAATATTTCATTCCTAATTTTTTTTGTCTCTTAACACATTAATTTCTTATTGTATTAGTCATAACCTTGAAACTAATTTGCTAATAGTTATATTACTAATAGTAATGGTGGCTGTGGTAGTGGATAGCAATTAATCAAGCTAAAAATAAACAAGCACATAAAAACACTCATCATGAAGTTGGCAAGCAAATCCAACATAAAAATATTATGGAACTTTGTGGTATGTATTACGATGGTATGTATCATATAATCAAACTCAACTATTTTAGCGAATGTTTAAAAACTCACATATATATATATATACTTTTTTATAAGGTGCAGTGCACAATCCTTAAACTATTGTTTATGTGCTAGACAAGTAAGAGATAACTCGTTACATAAAAACAATTAAATAAAACATGATATATGACTATAATTGATTACTGTAATTTAGATGAGATTTCCGTAATTTAGATGAGATTTATCCCTCTCTTAAAATAATGGCAGGAGAATCCTAACCTTATCTTTTGTTAATGCTCATTTATTGTATCCCAACTACCCTATCTGTCCTAACTCTCCATAGTCAAAACCAGACAAATTTACTAGAGATTTTATTATAAGTAACTAGCCGTTAAAAAATAGTTGATGTGATCTTATACCCCAATAAATCATTTTAGTCAAGTTTGTTACCAAAAATAAAATTTTTGTTGTAGAAGACCAGTTCTAGTCGTCTTATTTAGTGACTTTTTGATTTTTTACGAAAAAATATGCAGAAAAATAGAGAGGTGATATGATAACTTGTAGCAAATAAGCAAATAAACTCCTTATTTAGCTTGTCACCAAACCATTTAAAAGTTAAAAAAAAAAAAAAATCAGTGACAAATTTTAAACGTGACGCTAACCAATACATTTTTAGAGATAAAATAATTTTGTGCCATGTTTACTTTTTTAGATGAAATGTCGGTCTCAAAAGAATAGTCAGGGACAGATCCAGGATTACGACTTTGGGGGGGCTACTCTATAGTTTAAAAAATTAGGGGGTTACTCTATATAATTTTAAAATTATCTAAAAAAAACTTGGGGGTGCGGCCGCCCCCTAGATCCATCATTCAGAATAATAATTAATTATTAGTGTCTAATTTTGTCGTTAAAAATATAGTAATGACACTTTGCCAACTAACATATTTTCTTCCCGAGAAATGATTTCATCCCTAATTTTTTGTCTCTAAGTGTCGTATTAGTTGCTACTTTGAAACTAATTTGCTAATAGTCGTATTAGTATTTGTAATGGTGGTTAGCAATTAATGAAGCTGAAATTAACAAGCACATAAAAACACTCAGCATGAAGTTTGACAAGCAAATCCAACATGAAAATATTATGAAACTTTGTGGTATATGTTATGATGGTATGTATCATATAATCAAACTCAACTATTTTAGTGAATTTTGAAAAACTCATATATATATATATATATATATTGTGGGGACATATTTTTTGAATGACAACACGTGGCCAAGGTTGCACCGAAGTACTAGCCGAGGTGCCACGTGTCCTGGTCATGATGCCGAGGTAATCTCGGCTAGGCCGAGGTTACCTACGAAGATACCGGAATCCGGGATAAACGGATAAGGGACAAGAGTCATAGAATGGGAGAGGACTTCAGTTTGGATAAAGATAAGACTCTTAGAGAGTTTATCCCAATCTAACTGGGAGTCCAAGATTAGCATTGAGCCAGAGTCCATTGAAGCTAGGCTTCTATTGGGATTAGGTCAGTGTTGGCTATAAAAGAGAGGCACCCTCGTGGGTCTAAGGTACGCTTTTTGTATTCTAAATAGTGAGTTAAGCACTTTTGCTATTTTTGAGAGATAACTGACTTGATCGTCGGAGTGCCCGGGTGGACGAACCACCGCCGGAATCTTTTCTTTTTGTTGATAGGTCGTTCGGGCTTAATCTATTCTACCGGTGTTCTCTAGCTGAGTACCAGTTTGGCAGTGTGGTCGGAAATTGACACACACAATTTGGCGCCGTCTGTGGAACAATAGAAGAATAGATGGCCAACGACGGACAGAAAGAGAAGGTTGGAGACGACTTCCCTACTGGGAGTGTGTAACAGCGCCCGCGTGGGACCTCGCTACAGCTCGGACTCTTCCGTTTTGTTTTGTTGCGGTTCTAAATCTTGAACCAAAGAGTCCACCTCTGGCAAATCGTTTTGAAGAAAAACAGATTTTTGAAAAAGTAGTGCCAAATATGGACTGCTTTGCCAGATTTACAGAGTCGCCACCTAAATATTTTTTATGGGGGAATTTAGGAAACCCTGACTCGGTGCCGAAGGCCACGTGTCCGTCATCACCAAATGTCTTGGCTCGGGAGCTTGGGTACGATCGGGGAAGGTCAGCTATGAGCACCCCCTTTCGCCCGGTCCGAAGACCGGCCTCTACTAACCGTGATATCCGTTTTTGAAAACTTTATGCGTTCTTAATCCGGTTATTAGCCTAGAATTACTATGTTGTGCGCACAGCAAACAAGTATAGACTAGATCGCCTAATTTGGAAATAAGCATTGCATATCCGTCTTGTTTGGAAAAACAGTTTGAAATTGCTACTCGCGAGTAGGCTAAAACACGGATTTCAATGAGTATTCCCAACTCAAGTAATCCAACCTCCACCCACAGGCATTCAAGCAGTTTATCACATAAGCACTTAGCCGCATGGCAGGCATACTGTCATGTTACCATTCACACGCATGCGACATGCTAAAGCATAAAACTTACATCGTACTCCGTGCCAAAACAAGAAACCAGTTAGCAAAACATGCATGACCTAGTTTATGTTAAGTGACTAATGCATCGCATACGGAATGTAATCTAGACAGGCTCGGCTATCCTAAGCATGGCACATGAAATGCAACAACTATCACGTATTCAATTTGGAATTGAAAGTACGATGCAGTTTGTATGATGTACCGAGCCCGATGTATGTAAACAAATGCATGGATGCACGCATGCATTGCATAAGGTATGCTAATTTAGATGTGTCCTAATCTACCATCATAAGCAGGTAAATAAAAGGGTAGAAAGAAATGGGGGTTGGAAGACATGCACCCACTCACACACACTTATTACAAATTTACCCTCGCTCGGAGGGACCAAAAGAATAATACAAATTAATTAACTACGCAAGCTAATTAATTATTACAAATTAACTAAATTAATTAACGAATTAACTAAGTTAATTAAAGCAGTAAACGCCTCGGGAAGAGGGCTCAAATGCGGCGCGCGCTCGGAATTGGCTCGGAATCGCACTGCCATGCACGGATTGCCTCTGTTTCCCCTGCTATCCTCCTCTGAAAATTGCCAAAGTCCCAGGAGCACCTCTCAGGGCACTGGGGAGTACCACCGGCTGGGGCAGAGCACCACCGGCTGAAGGAGGAGGCCACCGGCACTGAATTGTTCCATCGGCTGGGAAAACGCTGCCGGTCGGCACTAAAAAGTGCCGGTCGGCACAAAATGTTCTGCAGATCCTGCAACTCACAGCAGCAGAGGACAAACTATGCATGGCAAGGTAATTCAAAGCATGTATGCACAAAACACATCCCACATCATGTTAATGACTCAATGGGGCATGTGCCTCGATCCTCGGACCACCAATCGCGCATTTTCATGCACGATGGCCCTAAGAATCAAGAATACAACTTTACTATAAAATGCATGCAAACCAAATAATCAAACAAGGGTGCCAAACCTCCATCAAACTCACTTAAAGGGGCTTGGCATGCATGTCAATATGATGAAGCCCTAAGCATGGCAAACTAGTATGCAATATGGACAATGCAAGGTGCTCATGCAAGCATACAAACAAGCATATGAAGCAAGCATGCAAACCAATGGGATAATGGATTTAGACATGAGTTAGGCAACTCAAAAAGACCTAAAACCAGTGACTAAAGTGCCTAGAAATGGAGACTAGACACGCACCCGCATGCACATATTAAGGTACCCACTCCAAGGCACAAACAAAACGACATTCAAGCACACTTGAGATGATTCAAACATGGACTATTATCATGCATTAAAAGCTCTCAAATTCATTTCAAACATGATGCCAAATCATGCAACAAATCAAATCAAACAAAGCATGCAAATAGCCTAGGCTCAAGGCAAGCTAATAGGGCATTAAACCACACTTTGCACAAACATACATGGCATGCACTAATCAACCTAAAACAGGTTTCTAGCATGTTAAAACAAAGCCAAATGGCTACTTAGATGGCATCTAAGAGTCATTAAATCAAAGGCATGCATTGAAGCCAAAACAAGGGGCATACAACACATGCTCCTAAAGCATTAACAAGGCCACTAAGGCAAGCATACAAGCACACCAAGGGGACTGAAATTGCATGTCAAGTGGCCCCAAACCACCAAAATAATGCAAACAACACATGCTACACATGCACACACTTGAGACCAACAAGCCACCATACAAAGGAGCTATATTAAGCATGCTAAAATCAAACCAAATAACTATGGTCAGACCTAAAACATGTTAAAATAAGCACAAAAGCTTCATGAATCAAGGCCTAAAACATGCTAAAAATGAAGGCATACAACCTAGTGCATGTTAAGGCATAACAAGGCATTACATGATAACTATGCTAAGCATGCATAAGAGACCAAAACCAACTTGAAATCATGTTATAACATGGAAATATAAGCATGGAAAACAAGTCAAACATGCTCAACACACACTCAAGCATGAAGCTCCATAAGGAAGCAAAGTTTGCCCTTTTCAAGGACACCAAGGAGAGGGGGTGACCCTCCCCTTTCTTGAGACTTCAAGGCATGCTCTTCACCACTGAAATCCCTCAAGATTTCAGTGATGAAGAGATCCTATCACCAAAATCTCGGATCTCTCACAAAATAGCACAAAAAGTGACCTTTTCAAGGCCTAAGGGTGGTCAAACCTACCCAAACCACTAAACACTCTTAATATACAACAAAGAGGGTTAAAAATCAGAACTTTTTTGTGCCAAACACTAAGCTCAAAAAATGTTTTAAACCAAGTAAAAACAAGGTACAAGAATGGGGTAAAAAGGGAGTTAAGTTCTTACCCTTGTAGCCTTCTTCAACAAAGATGGTGTGATGGCTTCTTTGAGCTTCAAACCAACCAAGAATCACCAAAAACCAACCTCTAGAACCTCTGTCCCAAGAGAAAGGTGAAACACTAGGTGCTAGTGTGCAAAAGTAAGGCACAAAACACCTAGTTTAACAAGAGAAGGATAGATATAGGATAGATATGTATTCTCTAACCTAAACCAGAGCTTCCTCTCTGTCTAAAATGGCTGAAAACCTCTCAAGAAATCCAACCCTAAGCCAAGAAGAAGAGCCTTCCTCTTATAGAACTTGTAAGACTTACAAGCTAAGCAACCAAGGGCTCATCCCTCCATACACGTGTATGGAGGGGAAGCCAATGGCACACAGCTGTCTGAAAATATCTCAGAAAACAAGTGCACAATGTCTGGCCGGCAAAAAATGTCATTTTGACAAAATTGAGTGCCGACCGGCACAAAAGAATGCCGACCGGCACAATATAGTGCCGATGGCAACTCTAGCCAGCCGGTGGCCTCTAGCCCCAGCCGGTGGTGTGTAGGGATGCCTCACAAAGCATTCCCTGCCCTTCCACGGCAAAACACAAGTGTTTGGTGCAAAACCAAACACAAACGGTCGAGTCCGGAGGTCCTGAGGCACGGCGCGCGAGCCGAGAACTCCGGGAACTCCAAACGAACACAAACATGGATAATCACCAAGTGTTCCAACGGTGACGTCCAAGTCTTGAGGACGGTCAAAAATGGGGTGTCTACAGAGTGGGAAGCATGTTGACCTTTAACGCAGAGGAGGATAATTGCAACGAGGAGACTCGAGATCAGAATCATGGGGATAAAGACGTTGGCCAGGAGGGCGACGTACCAAAGAAATCAGACCGAAGCAGATATTATAATGAGGACGACCTCCAGGTATGGAAGGATAGATGCCTGCGGAGGGACGAAGAGATGAAAGGAATGACGAACAAATTGGAAGACCTACAAACGGTCGTCAATTTCATGATGCAAAACAATGTCATGCAGCCACCGTTCCCATTACAAGACACGCCGATTCTAGTGGCCACCAACAATGCCCAAAAGGGAGGGCAAAAAGCAGTCCCCGTAGCCCCCCAGCACGACAGGATTAAGGGACATTCTCACCGGCCTTCGCGGGAGGTTGGGCACGAGGAATCAACAAGGAGAGAATCCCAAAAAACACGTCGAACCAAAGAAGCCTGCACCAAAGAACATTGGGATGTTCAAGCAAAGGAACTCTGTTTCGACACAACCAATGGAGGGAGGTCCAAAAGGACTCACAATGACACTGGAAGCAGCGCGCCGAAAAGGCTGAAATCCAGAGATAGCCGAGCTCCAGGACGGACCAAGGAGGATCTGAGGGATTACCTCCAGAGGAAGCAACAAAATGCCGAGGTAACCTCCCCGATTAAGCCGAGAACGTCGTTCTCGGTAGAGTTGGACAAATTTGAAACCCCGAAAAGGTTCAGTATGCCGAGGTTCTAGATATACGATGGAAAGTTGGACCCCAACTTTCACGTCGGCTTGTACCTGAACTCGATGGCACTATACACCGGGAACGAGCCGTTGCTCTGCAAGGTGTTCCCCTCATCCTTCGAGGAAATTGCATCGGATTAGTTTCACAAGTTGTCGAAAGGAACTGTGAAAACCTGGGAAGGCCTGGCCGAGAAGTTCATGGCTAGGTTTGTGACAAACAAGCTACAACCATTAAGGGTGGACTCTTTGATGGCTCTGAGAATCAGTGAGGATGAAAGCCTTAGGGCCTATGCCAAGAGGTACTATGAGGTATTCAACCGGATACCAGGATGCAACCAGGAGGTGGCGGTTGTGTCTTTTAAGAACAGCCTGAAAGATGATTGTTTGCTTTGAAAATCATTGGCAAAGACACTGCCAAAAAGTATGGAGGAACTGATGGCTAGAATTGAGAAGTATGCAAGGGCCAAAGAAGACACGCCAGGGACAAAGGCGTCGAAACAAGAGAAGGGAAACGGCTCGCCGAAGCGAGGCCGAGGTAATGGCGGGTATAACAAGCAAGAAACAGGATTAAGGGCTGTGCAGGCAGTCACGACTGTATTCCGAATCCCAGTTTACAAAGTCTTGGAGAAAATCCGAAACTAGCCCTATTACAGAGCACTAGTAAGGGTTCCGGGCGAATTTATGGGAAGAATCCTTGGCAAGCACTGTGCTTACCACAACGAAGATGGGCATCTGACTTAGGGGTGCAAAGCCCTGAAGGCACATCTGGAAGACCTGGTAAGGCAAGGTCATTTAAGGGACCTTATAGACGAGGCCAGGACAAGTGAAGAACAAGCAAGACTGCCTCAGGCAACAGTAGCGCTGCCTCCTCCAACACCACAACCGCAGGCAGGCGGACCTCGGGTGATCAATGTGATTCACTCAAAGGTTAATGAGAACGAAATACGTGGGGAGACTCAGAAGGTAAAACACTTGCAACATGTGTACCAGGTCAGGCAGAAAAGACCTAGGGTAGACGAGTGCTAGGGACCAGTGATGTCCTTTACTGAAGACAACTTAGAGATAGTGCAGCATCCACACAACGATACCTTGGTAATATCCCTCCAGATTGGAGAATGTCAAGTGAAGCGCATCTTAATTGACTAAGGTAGCTCTTGTGACATCATGTATGTCAAGTGTTACAAGGAGCTTGGCCTTCACCAAAATGATCTGGAATAATCCAATGGTCCCATGGTCGGGTTCAATGGAACGCCGACATGGCCCTTGGGAGCAATTGGTTTGGAGGTGCAGGCTGGCACCAAGAAGATAAAAACTGAGTTCACAGTAATTGACACTCCCTCCCCCTATAATGTTATCTTGGAAAGGCCATGGCTGCATGCAATGGGGGCTGTTCCCTCAACATTGCACCAGCTGTTGCGATTCCCAACAGAGCATGGAATTGAGGAGGTCAGAGGGGATCAAGTACAGGCAAAGAATTGCTCCATGGCAGCAATGAAATTCACCTTCAACATACGAGAAGCAGAAGTAGCAGAAATCGAGGATGAGGACATGGAAGTCCTGGAAGACGTCGGCAAAGAGCCAGCCGAGAGGAGTGAGGAAGTCCTGAAGAAAATCCTTGTCCAGCAAGGGGATGAAGAGCGCTTTTTCCTTCTCGGTTTGGGCTTGGCCGAGGAAGAGGTAAAAGAGCTAGAGGCGTTCTTGAGAGCAAACATTGAGGTGTTTGCCTAGACACCGTACGAGATGCCTGGCATTGACCCCGAGGTCACTTGCCATAGACTGAATGTGGATAGGTCGGCTAAACCTGTCATCCAACGAGTAAGAAGGCCGACGTTAATGCATGTCGAGACAGTGGAAGAGGAAGTGAATAAACTTCTGGAGGCGAGGGCCATTCGAGAGGTAAATTACCCGACATGGTTATCAAACACGATGGTTGTGAAGAAAAAGAATGGGAAGTGGAGGGTCTGTGTGGGCTTCACCAGCCTGAACAAGGCTTGTCCCAAAGACAGTTTCCCACTATCCAAGATTGACCAATTGGTAGATGCAACTTCAGGGCATGGAAGGATGAGCTTCCTGGATGCATACAGGGGGTACCATGAGATAGCTATGTACCCCCCAGATGAGGAGAAGACTGCATTTATCACCCCAAAATGGCTGTATTGCTACAGAGTGATGCCTTTTGGGTTGAAAAACGCAGGAGCAACTTACCAGAGATTGGTGACCAAGATGTTCAGGCATCTAATAAGCAGAACAATGGAGGTATACATAGATGACATGGTCATGAAGACTAAGGAACCTGAGGATCATCTGGAAGACTTAAAGGCAGTTTTTGACATCCTTAAAACATATCGGCTCCGACTTAATGCATCGAAGTGCGCATTTGGAGTTGGGTCTTGTAAGTTCTTAGGATATCTAGTTACCAGAAGGGGCATTGAAGCTAGCCCGGATCAGATCAAGGCCATTTTAGAATTGAAGAGCCCAACGTCGGCAAAACAAGTGTAGATACTAACTGGAAGGGCTGCAGCCTTAAACAGATTCATCAGCAGAAGTTCTGACAAATGTAAACCTTTCTTCAGCTTAGTGAAGAAAGCCACAGACTTCTTATGGACAGAAGAGTGCGAAGTCGCCTTGGCCGACTTGAAGAAGTACTTGACCACAGCTCCAGTTTTCTCAAATCTAGTACCTAGAGAGGAGCTGTTCTTATACTTGGCAGTTTCAAAGCATGCAGTGAGTGCAGTGGTACTTAAGGAAGAAAAGGGAGAGCAAAGGGCAGTTTACTACATGAGTAAAACCCTAGCTGATGCAGAGACCAGATACCTACCCTTGGAGAAGCTAACACTGGCTTTAGTAATGGCTTCCAAGAAGCTGAATCATTACTTTCAAGCCCACAAAATTGTGGTGTTAACTGAGCATCCCTTGAAGTCCCTGTTGCAGCAGGGAGATTTGACAGGCAGAATAGCCAGATGGGCAGTGGTGTTAGGCTAATATGACCTAGAATTTAGACCCAGAACAGCAATCAAAGGCCAAGTATTGGCCGACTTGGTGGTCGAGTTCACACCAGGCGCTATCACACATCGGGCTCCGTTGAGCCGAGGTCTAGACGAACAAGAAGAAACCCAGTTGGGGACGGCCAAACAGAGGAAAGATGAGAAACTCAGGCCATGCAGTATTTACATCGGCGACTCCTTCCGGCTATTTGTTGATGGGAGTTCAAACCGACAAGAAGCAGGGGCAGGAGTGGTGCTAGTATCGCCAGATGGGCAGATACTGGAACAATCCATTCATTTGGGGTTTAAAGCCTCGAACAATGAAGCAGAGTATGAAACACTGATCGCAGGACTAAAACTGGCAGTAGCAATGGAAGCTGACGAGGTAATAGTCTTCTGTGACTCCTAGCTTATCGTCAACCAGGCAACAGGCGAATACGTAGCCCGAGATGAAAGGATGTCGGCCTATGTAAAAGAGGTGGGCAGACTAGTAGCCTTATTCCAGAATTACCGACTACAACAGGTTAGCCGAGATGACAACAGCCATGCTGATGCTCTGGCCAACCTGGCTAGTGCAATGAAACTTGGAGAGGCAAGGGCGATAATGGTGGACTACTTATCAGGTCCAAGCATAGAACCATTGAACACAGAGCATGAAGCAATGTGTGTGGAGATAGGGCCAAGCTAGATGGATGCAATAATAGTATTCCTTAAAGAGGAAAAACTGCCAGATGATCATAAAGAAGCACACAAGATCAAACTGAAGTCGGCAAGATTCAGTCTGACAGCAAAATGACATCTCTACAGAAGATCTTTTACTGGACCCCTTTTGAGATGTGTGCATCCTTCACAAGTTGAAGACTTCTTGTATGAGATACATGAAGGAATATGTGGAAGCCACACTGGGGGCAGGTCACTTGCTCATAGGGCCATTACTCAGGGTTACTAGTGGCCCTATATGCAAAAAGATGCTGAAGCCTATGTCAGAAAATGTGAGAAGTGTCAGAGGTTTGCACCTTTGATACACCAACCAGCAGCGAACTTGAACCCAATGTCCAGCCCTTGGCCATTTGCCCAGTGGGGCATGGATCTTGTTGGACAACTGCCTCAAGCAACTGGACAAAGGAAGTACCTGCTAGTGGCAACAGACTACTTCACCGAGTGGGTGGAAGCTGAACCCCTTGTAAAGATTCGAGATGTTGATGTGAAGAGTTTTATATGGAAGAGTATCATCACTAGGTTTGGGATCCCAAGGGCAATAATAGCAGACAATGGTACACAGTTTGATAGTAAGCTAATCAAGAGTTTCTGTGCAAAGTACAAGATCAAAAACTATTACTCTACTCCAAGCTTTCCTTAAAGCAATAGTCAAATAGAAGCATCCAACAAGGTCATCTTGGATGGGATCAAGAAGAGGCTGGAAGCAGCTAAGGGAAAGTGGGTGGATGAGTTACCCAGTGTACTCTGGGCATATCGGACTACGCCGAGAAGATTAACTGGGGAATCCCCATTTGCCATGGCTTTTGGTGCAGAAGCAGTAATCCCACTGGAGATTGGCATCCCTGGGATCAGAACCCAGGCAGTAGAAAATGGGACTAATGATGCGTTCTTAGCTCGAGATCTGGACCTACTGAAAGAAAGAAGAGAGAAAACAACAATTCAGCTGGGGGCATACCAGCAACAGCTTGCCAGGGCTTATAACAAAAAGGTTAACCCACGAGAGTTCCAAGTTGGGGACCTCGTCCTAAGAAAGGTTGTTGGTAACAAGAAGGATCCCAGAGAGGGCAAGCTTGGCCCAAACTGGGAGGGACCTTATAGAATCATCTCGGTCTTGGGCAATGGGGCATATCGGCTTGAAGACAGTGAAGGCAAAGAGTTGCCAAGACCCTGGAATACTTGTAATCTGAAGTTTTTCTATCATTAGATTTTTTTGTTCTTTAAGTTTCTTGTTATTAGTCGAAGTAATAATAAAAGTCTTAGCCTAATTTTTCAACTTGTGTAGTATGATTGACCAGTCACTTGGTGATGTTTCTGATTGAAACATGACGAATAATTTAGACTTATTATATGACAGAGTTTCTACTTGCATATAATAGAGTTAAACTAAGTTGGCGATATTTCCGATTGAAACATGACGAATAACTTAGACTTATTATATAGCAGAGTTTCTACTTGCATATAATAGAGTTGAACTAAGTTGAATTAACCTATATCAGTTAGATTAACAGGGAGACCGAGGTTAATGACCTCAGCCAGCCTCTGTTTGAATCTAATCTCGACAACAAGATCAATGCCACATGCTTAATGAGAACCCAAGTGGAACTTAGGTTTATATTAAGGGGCAGATAGCTGGAGAATAATGCTTGGGAAGCTAAAGCTGATTTAACACTTGTTGAAATTTTAGAATTTACAAGTTGCAGTTAAGCCGAGGTTATTTGGAAAGGAGATTGGTTTAACACTTGTTAAAATTTTAGAATTTACAAGTTGAAGTTAAGCCAAGGTAATGTTGAAAGAAGTGACGAGTTGTAAATAACACTTGTGAAAATATTTTTTAGTATTTTCAAGTGTTAAGTCAACGTCGAGATAGACAAGTCAACAGTTATCTCTGAGGTATTTTATTCTGAGAAGATTACACAGTTAAGGTGTACGTTGAAGACATACAAATTACTAAGTATGGAATCATACAAGATAGGAAAAAGAAGACAAACATGCAATCAAATTGAAAGAAGAAATTTGAGGGTGCATTCAGATAAGGAAAGAAGACACTTCGGCCTGACATTGAAGAGTAATTGTTCAGATTACAAAGGAGGCACATCGGCCAAATTAAAGCTTACATTGTTTCAAAAGTAAGAAAAGAGTACTAAGTACAAAGAAAAAAGATAAAACATTAAAACAGACTACTCGGCGTCGGCGACGGACTGTGTCTCGGCCCCAGAAGACAGTTAGGAAGACTTCTCGGCAGCCTTCTCAGTTTCGAGCTCAGCATCGATCTCCTGTAGGGTTTGATCGGGGCTCTTCTTGGCGATTGGCACCTCGGAAGTTGTCTTCTGGGAGAAGGCATCTTTGGAGACTTCATCCTCATCTTGAGTCAAGTCCAAGACTTGCTCATTCAGAGTTGGGGACTTGGCCCCAGCAGCTTCGGACTCCTTGGTCTCCTTGGCCTCGGCTTCGTCTTCGGATTCAGCTTCGTCCTCGGACTGGCTTGGAGAGTGAGGGAATGGCAAGACGAGGCTGCTAGCATCCTTCAGAGGAGAGTCCTCGGGGACAGCCAACGCCTTCAGAGCAGCCATCCAACCAAGGGTATAGCCCTTGTTGCATGCCTGTCTGACTTGTTTCTTGTAGTTTTCTTTGATGTCGGCTGCCCCCTCGGCGTATGCTTTTTCATCCGCAGCTTTAATCTCGGCCTCTTTTTTGGCCAAAGCAGCAATGAGCTCGGCCTGGGCTTTAACAGTCTTTGCTTCGGCCTCCTTCTTTTAGGCTTCAAGGACCTTGGCAATGGCCTCGGCAGCCCCTGCCCTCTCCTCGGCCTTGTCCTTAGATTTTTTGGCTTCCTCGACCTGGTTTGTTAAAGTCTTCATCTTGGCCTCAGCCCTATTGATGGTCTTCTGCAAGTTAGCAACCTCCTTGGTTTTGTTGGCCAACTCCTTTTTAATGTTGAAGGCTTGCATCACGAATGAGTGACCATGTTGGATCACCTAGAAGAAATGAAAAAGAGCAAATGTTAGTAGAAACTCTCTAAGTATGGAAAAACAGAGAGAATGGAGTACTAAGTGATGGGGACTTACCTGAACGGAGTGTTGCAACATTAAAGCAAAATTTTTATACTCGCTCATCTCAGCGTTGCGATCGAGATCTTTGGGAAAGAGCAAGGCGGTAGAGAGAGCAACGCTGACTTTAATGTTGTCGGCGCTGTCACCAGCTCTGACCAGCTTGTCTTCAATTGTAATTGGGGGAGCCCAGGGAGCATCAGACTTCAGAGAGCCTGAGGTTGTTGCCGACTTGGACCTCGGTCTCTTTGACCTGGTTGATTCAGAGGGTGCGGCCTTGGCGAGCCTCTTTTCGGCTAGGGAGGCACTTTTTTCTGCCTCGGCAATTTTAGAGATCGGCAAGGTGTCCTCAAAGTCGATCTGAGTCACCGTTGCCTTGGGTTGTGCTTTCTTCAGCCTTTTGGGCTTTGGCTTCGGCTGGGATTGGGATGGTGAAGGTTGAGCTGTGACAGTGTTGGAAATGTCGGCTAGAAAGTCGTCTGCAACAGCTTTCTTGCGACCCATATCGGCGGCGATGGCAGTTCTACGTCGGTGTTTGCGTTGAGATGGAGGGATCAGTTGTAGAGCCGAAATAGATGGCTGCTCTACTGGATCAGAGGTTGATCCCTGATCTGGCCAAGGAGAGGAAGTTGTAGCGGGAGTTGTAGCAGAATGAAGAGACTTACTCTTCTTCGGGACGTCGGGCAACGTTGATTTGTATGTTGGGATAAAATTCAGAAGCAAAGGAGCCTTGCGCTTATTGATTGGCAAGTTCAGTAGCTTCTTAAAATCTTTACTAGGAAAGAAGTTTTTGCAGAAGTCCTTTGGGGGCTGGGGAAGAACTGTAAACAAAACCAAACAGACGTTAGAAACATATAAAAATATCAAAGTAAAAAGACTTGAGAAGCAAGTAGAAGCAAACACTTGGCTCTTGCCATCTCCATATCTGAACAGTGTACGGCTAAAAAGGTAGAGGTGAAGGTCGTTATCTGGAAGGAACTCCCAGTTGCCCGAGACGATGAAATAATCGTCCTCGGCGCCCTTATTGGAATCAGGAAGGTCGGCAATGAGTTTGTATTCTGTTGACCTCGGCTTAAGGTAGTAAATATAGCCTTTTTCCGACTTGAGGCCACACATGGTGTAGCAGTACTGGATGTCGGCAAGAGTAACCCTAGCGTTCTCTTTTTTGGCTAAGGCAATTATACCGTTGATAACTCGGTAAGAGTTAATGGCAAGCTGCATAGGGTTCAATTTGTAGTAATGGAGGACTTCTTGGAAAAGAATACCGAGAGGAAGCCGAATGCCACATTCTACGAAGGCTACGACTGGAAAGGGCATGGAATCGTCCTTAGGCATGATGGAGTCATCCTCCCTAGCAAGCTTGAGGTGGACATCGGCAGGGATTTCAAACTCCTGCCTAAATATTCTAGCTTGGGTGGGGTGTCCACCTTTCACCTCTACATACCCATAACGTCGGCTTAAAGGGAAAGAGTTGGATTGTAAAAGGAAGTGGTTTGTTAGGGTTTAAAGGACTTTGGCAAAACCTAAACGGGTGCTGGGGCAAGGGTTTTTGAAGATCTAAAGGGAATTTGTTTCGATTTTTCCTAAAGTTTGTAAGTTCTAGAACAAGTCCCAAACCTAAGATTGATGGCAAGAATCTGGAAAAGACACAGAAAACAGAAACAAGAACAATGATTCAGAATCAAGAAAAGTGATGAACTATCAAGAACACTGTGACAAAGTGTGTACAAGGGTGCGAGGCCAAAAACATTGGTAAAATGAACAGTGTGCGTGTGTATGCCAATAACAGATTGTGCAAGAGTGGAATCGTGAAACGGATGACAAATGGTGGAAATCAACACACGAGTAACAAATTGAGAGCATGAATAAAAGCATCATGGCAGTGTACAAACATAGCAGTTTGAAGCGAAACAAGAAATCAAAATAAGAGGAACAGTAACTCACCGAAGAAAATGGAGCCGGTGTGAGGTACGCCGGAGTTGAACGTGGTTGGAACGAGTAGCAAGATGGTGAGTGTTTCGCCGGAGGAGACAAACGGAGTAGTTGCAGAGAGCTTTGAGAAGACGATAATGGCGGTTTGGGAGAAAGAGGCTTAGAGAGAGAAAATTTGCGCAAAATCAAAGATGTAAAGTGAAAAGACGGAAAGAGAGAAAGGGTTTTTTTTGTCAAAACACGCAGAATGGCGGCAAAATCGCAATTAGCGTGCCTCGAACGACGTGCTTGTCAAACGGCGCATGCAAGTGTGATGTGACTTAATGGCACGTGTCAGGTATGATCTAATGAGGAAGCAACGCGTGGCAAAAACGATTGAAATTACTGTGCGTGACAGCTCATACGTGTGTTAAAACACTTGGAGTTCTTGATTTAATAAAGCAAACACCTCGGCTAGGATGACAATCTCGGCTAAATGACTTGAACAAATTAGGTTATTGGTTCTAAAGCCTTGATGAAACAGATTACAGGTCTTGGTCATGTGAAGCCGACGAATGATGACCTCGGAAATGAAGAATAAATCGAGTTTAACCGATGTGCTAAGTGGAAGGAATGATATAGGTTCCATCACCTCAGGATGCCGAGATAATAGAACCTAGGGGGCAGTTGTGGGGACATATTTTTTGAATGACAACACGTGGCCAAGGTGGCACTGAAGTGCTAGCCGAGGTGCCACGTGTCCTGGTCATGATGCCGAGGTAATCTCGGCTAGGCCGAGGTTACCTGCGAAGATACCGAAATCCGGGATGAACGGATAAGGGACAAGAGTCCTAGAATAGGAGAGGACTTCAGTTTGGATAAAGATAAGACTCTTAGAGAGTTTATTCCAATCTAACTGGGAGTCCAAGATTAGCATTGAGCCAGAGTCCATTGAAGCTAGGCTTCTATTGGGATTAGGTCAGTGTTGGCTATAAAAGAGAAGCACCCTCGTGGGTCTAAGGTACGCTTTTTGTATTCTGAATAGTGAGTTAAGCACTTTTGTTATCTTTGAGAGATAACTGACTTGATCGTCGGAGTGCCCCCGGGTGAACGAACTACCGCCAGAATCTTTTCTTTTTGTTGACAGGTCGTTCGGGCTTAATCTATTCTGCCGGTGTTCTCCAACTGAGTACCAGTTTGGCAGTGTGGTCGGAAATTGACACACACACACACACACATATATATATATATATATATTAAACTTTTTAATAATGTGCAATGCACAATCCTTAAACTATTGTTTATGTGCTAGACAAGTAAGAGATAACTCGTTACATAAAAATAATCAAATAAAACACGATATATGACTAATTTAGATGTGATTTTTATAATTTAGATGAGATTTATCCCACTCTCTTGACGTAATTGCAAGAGAATCCTAACCTTACCTTCTGTTAATGCTCATTTATTGAATCCCAACTATCCCATCTGTCCTCAACTCTCCATAGTCAAAATCGGACAAATTTATTAAGAGATTTTATCATAAGTAAATAGCTATTAAAAAATAGTTGATGTTATCTTACATCTCAATAAATCATTTTAGTCAAGTTTGTCCCCAAAAATAAAAATTTTGTTGTAAAAAGTAGTACAAGATCAATTCCAGCTGTTTTATTTAGTGACTTTTTAATTTTTTATGAAAAAATTTATAAAAAAGTAGAGAGGTGATATGACAACTTATAACAAATAAACAAATAAATTGCTTACTTAAACCATTAAAAAGTTAAAAAAAAAAAAAAATACTGATAAATTTTGAACATGACACCAATCAATACATTTTTAGAGATAAAACAATTTTGTGCCATGTTTACTCTTTTAGATGAAATTTTGGTTCCAAAAGAATTGTAATTATAGTTCAACAAAAAAAGAATAGTAATTAATTATTCAATTTCGTCGTTAAAAATATAACGACAGCACTTTTGCCAATTAAAATATTTTCTTCCTAAAAAATGATTTATCCCTAATTATTATTATTATTATTATTTTGTTGTTATTGTCTTTAACACATTAATTTATTGCCGTACTAGTTGCTACTTTGAAACTAATTTGGTAGTTATATTAGTATTAGTAACGCTGGCGATGGTAATGGTAATGGTTAACAATTAATCAAGTCGAAAATATACAAGTATATAAAAACACTTATCATGAAGTTTGACAAGCAAATTCAGCATAAAAATATTATGAAACTTTGTGGTTTGTGTTACGATGGTATGTACCATATAATCAGACTCAACTATTTTAGCAAATTTTGAAAAATTCATATATATATATATATATATTAATTTTTTTATAAGGTGCAGTGCACAACCCTTAAACTATTGTTTATGTGCTAGACGAGTAAGAGATAACTCGTTACATAAAAACAATAAAATAAAATAGGATATATGACTATAATTGATGACTGTAATTTAGATGAAATTTATCCTACACTCTTGAAATAATTGCAAGAGAATCCTAATCTTATCTTTTGTTAATGCTCATTTATTGTATGCCAACTATCCCATTTGTCCTTAACTCTCCATAGTCAAAACTGAACAAATTTATTAAGAGATTTTATTCTAAGTAACTCGCCGTTAAAAAGTAGTTGACGTGATCTTACATTTCAATAAATCATTTTAATCAAATTTTCTCGACCGACTAGACATAATAAAAAATATAAAATACAACATATATATAATGAACTTTATATTATCCAACTACATGATAATTTATTAATTTTAATTTATCCATAAGAGCATCTCCAACCCAATCCTCTCACCAAGAGGATGAAAATAATTTTTTTTATTCAAAAAGTAAATATAGAATATGTCCCTATTCATTCAAACTCCAACCACAAACCTTCACAACCCTTCATCCTCCCTTTATCAAAAAGTAATTTTTGTTTATTAACAAATATTTAATTTTAAAATTTTTGTAAAATATATTTAATATTATACTCATTTTAAATGTATGATTTCATACTTTTTAATGATACAAATTTTATAAAAATTAAATTTACATATTAAAAGTTATTTGTAATATAATAAAAAATATAGAATGAATAGTGTTTTGGAGGGAATTCTCTATTTTTCATCCTCCCTCCAAATATGGAGGATCAACTCATTCTCCTCCCAAATAGAGATGGATTTAGAGGATGGATTGAAGGAGCAAATCCTTCATATTTGAAGTTATGGAGGATGCATTGGAGATGCTCTAAGTCATGGTTTTAAAAATAATCAAGGGCTTGTAGCCATGTGATTTGAAATTTACGACTTAGTTACAAATACGGGATGCTATTTAAGTTTCAAATCTCAAATTCATAAAAACGACATATCATTTAAATTGCTTGGTAGTTATTGGTTTTGTCAATAAATTTAAATTATCTCGTAACTAGATATGATCGTTGTATGTTATTAGGTATATTAATTATATTATTGCAATTTATTGAGAATTTGTTTAAGTCATATTGTTTATGTGGCATCCAAATTACAAGTGACGTTCAAACTTCTATCATATTTATGCGCAATGATTGGTTGACTTCCCAACATCAAAATTAGTTACAAAATCAATCATTACAATATCGTACAAGCCATCATTTTATTTGTAAAAGCAAGATTGCGGATTCATCTTATATACCTTAATTAATATGCAGAAATATGTAGTAATGTCATAGTACTATTTTATGCTATTTAGGTTAAGTTGGGCATCTTCAAAAAAAAGTCAAAAAGTTACTATTCTATTTAAGTCACATCATTTTATTTAAATCACATCACATTTATCACATCAATCACTTCAAATCCAACTCATATTTCATAAAAAGTCAAAAAATGAACTTATTTAGAATATCCCAAATAATCCCTTAAATTAGGACACTTGATCAATCATGTAGTCAAAAATAGCATTAAAAAAAAAAATTTCACAGTCTAAATCAATAAAAAATTTAATTGGTCTACCCATCAACAACTAATACACATTTAATGATTACGCATTTAATGATTGCCATTCAATCCTATTCACACTTACACTCTTCTCTCTCTTTTCCCTCGGCTTTCTCTATATCTCTATATCACTCGCATTCATATATTACTAGACATATCAATTATATTATTGCAATTTATCGGTAATTTTCTTAATTCATATTAGTTGTGTGGCGGCTAAATTATATACAACATATCAACATCTATCTATTGCATAATAATAGGTAATGTTTGGATGACTTTCCATTACCAAAATTACTTACAAAATCAATCATTACAATATGGTATAGGCTGTCATTTTTATATGTAAAAACAAGATTAAGGATTCCTCTTACCTTAATTAATATGCAGGAACATGTAGTAATGTCGGAATATTACTTTACGCTATTCAACTTAGGACACTTCATTGGATGTGTCGTCAATAGTATCAAAAAAATGATAATTTTCACAGTCTATACGAACTAATTGGTATACCAATTAGTGTACTAACGGATGGTAACATAATTTTAGAGGTTTTGGATATTTATAATTTATATAATGGGTAAGGTCCACAATTTTAAAATGGTAATGTCATACATATGCTGATATACTACCAATTGGTGTATATAGTACCATTGATAAAAAAATTAATTGGTCCACCCCCATCAACACCTAATACACATTTAATGATTGCCATTCAGGTCAGTCTTGTTCACACTCACACCTTTATCTCTTTATATCTCTCTTTTCCCTCTTTCTCTATATCGCTATATCACTTGCATTCATATATTACTAGGAAAATCAATTATACTATTGCAATTTATCGATAATTTTCTTAATTCATATTACTTATGTGGCAGCTAAATTATATACAACGTATCAATATCTATCCATCGCATAATGATATGTAATGTTTGGATGACTTTCCATCGTCAAAATTACTTACAAGGACTATTATTACAATATGGTACACGCCATCATTTTTATACGTCAAAACAAAATTAAGGATTCCTCTTTATTACAATATGGTACACGCCATCATTTTTATACATCAAAACAAAATTAAGGATTCCTCTTACTTTAATTAATATGCGGGAATATGTAGCAATGTCGAAATATTATTTTACGCTATTCAACTTAGGACACTTTATTGATTGTGCCATCAAAAGTAACCAAAAAAAATAAATAAATTTCACAGTCTAAATCAATTAAAAATTTAATTGGTCCATCCCATTAAGAACTAATCCGCATTTAATGATTGCCATCCAGGTCAATCCCATTCACACTCACACCATTTTCTCTCTATATCTCTCTTTTCCCTCATCTTTTTCTATATATCTATATCACTCGCATTCATATATTACTAGGCATATCAATTATATTATTGTAATTTATCGACAATTTTCTTAATTCATATATTACCATTTCAAAATTGTAGACCCTACATATTATAAAAATTATAAATACTCAAAATCTCTAAAATTATATTATATCATTTATTAATACACTAATTGATATATTAATTAGTATATCAATTGGTGTATGTAGTATCATTGATAAAAAATTTAATTAGTCCACCCCATCAACACGTAATACGCATTTAATGATTGAAATCCAGGTTAGTCCCATTCACACTCACACCCTTTTCCCTCTCTCTCTCTCTCTCTCTCTTTATCTCTCTCTTTTCCCTCATCTTTCTATCTCTATATATCAATATCACTTGCATCATATATTACTAAGCATATCAATTGGAAATGTTGTGCCTCAATTTGAGGTGTATTATGGGCTTATTTTTGACATGGGTAAGCCCATAAAGATTATAGTCCACCATTTAGGGCCCAATATATATCCCAAATACTAGAGCCCAGCACTGCTGAAGCCCCATGTAGCAATAAGAACCAATGACATCAAGACACATGGCAAGAGAAAGGCAAGCCACATCAGTAGACAAAGATCTGCAAAGTTATTGCCACTGCACATCACCATTAATGAGACCTCCTTACAGCGTTTATTGCGATAACACCTCTCCGTCGGGACAGCACACCCTCACCCTGAACAAGGTAAGCTACAGTGTAGACTTTCGGCCAAGGTGACAGGTCGGAAGGGACAACGAAATGATTATCAGAGGATATAAGCAGACGTTGAAGACAAGAAGAAGGTTAAGTTCTCTATCTCTAATCCATATCCCTACATTCTACTTCTCTAACTTGCTCGTTGGAGGGTTCGCTGGGGGACTCCCCGTTCCCCGTTGAACTTTTGTGCAGGTTCTCTGGTGGGCTTGATCACCTGGATACCAACTCGAGAAGCGTGGATCAGTCCGACCCGTCATGCCTGGAATCTGTTACTTCCTAACAGTATCATCAGTTGGCGCCGTCTGTGGGAATTCGCTTTGCTCCGCGCGCCAGTTGTGCTCATTGTCGCCGGAGACCTTGTCCCAATAACCCTTTCCTACTACCCATCAAAGTGTATGGTCATGACTAGATCCATGGCTTTCCACCATAATGCTGGTGACCATCAAGCCGACCCCCCCAATCCAAACAACCCCTCACAGTATTTTATCGAGCTTACCAACAGCATTAATCGCATGGCCGAGCAAAACCAAGCCCTGATTAATGCTCTACTCCAGAGAAACCTACTTATGCCCCCTTCACCACCTCCAGACATTCCCCCCAACTAAGAACGAGCCCCGAGCCATACTATCCCGTAGCCTAATCCCCCCAACTCAGAAGGCTTGCAACCCCCTCCCCCAGGTATGAACCTACCACCATGGGGCCCACAATCATCGATCTCGGCACCAACCCCTGAAGGAGAAGCCAGCAGCGTCCAGCCCCCGCCCTCCTCCGGTGGTGACAACATCCCTCTCTGGGACGCAGAACTATGAGCCATGAAGCTCCAGCTCCAAGGGGTCACGCAGAACATACAACAAAAACCATCTGCCACAGCCAACTCCCCGTTTGTTGCTTCCATCAGAGACAAACCTCTCCCTCCTAAGTTCAAAATGCCCACCATCGACTCTTTCGACGGTACAACAGATCCAGTCGATCACTTGGAAACCTACAGAACCCTCATGATCCTCCATGCATTCCCCGACGAAATCATGTGTCGGGCTTTCCCCGTAACACTCAAGGGGTCAGCTCGACTTTGGTTTAGTCAACTCCCAGTAGACTCTGTCTCCACTTTCCAGCACCTCAGTGACTCATTCCTCAGCCATTTCATAGGAGCCCAGCGCCAGCGACATCCAGCAACCCAACTCCTCAATATCCGTCAGACCGAGGGGGAGTCGTTGCGCAGTTTCGTTACTCGTTTCAACACCGAAGCCTTGTAGGTAGCGAAAAACGATGACAAGGTCATCCGTACGGCCTTCATGGCCAGCCTACGATCATCTGATTTCCTTTTCTCCCTCTCAAAAAACCCCCCGACCTCCATGGTAGCCCTACTCTCTAAAGCCCAAAAATACATGAACGCAGAAGATTCCCTAGCCGCTCGCCAAGACCCTACAGCAAAAAACCCGACCTCCCGAGAAAAGCGAAAAGACTCAGAAACCAGAAATACCCAGTACAATAACCAAACACCGCATTATACCGACCGACCCCCCGAGCCGACCGGTCGGCACCAGCCCGACCGCCCGGTCGGTTCGAACGGTACACACCCCTTAATTCCCCCATAGAACAAGTCCTCAACCAGATCCAGCGGGACTACCCCCTCAAATGGCCCCAACCATCACGAACCCCTTCCAGTCGGAAAGACCAGTCCAAATATTGCCGTTTTCACCAAGACCACGGCCATAATACCGATGAGTGTGTTAACCTCAAAGATCAGGTCGAGACCTTAATACGTCAGGGACGTCTTAGCCGGTTCACGGACACCCGCCCTCAGCAGAGGCAAAGGACTGAGCCCATCAGAAACAACCGCCAACGCACCCCTCCCCGGCAGCCAGCCCAACCTAACCAAGGCCATGACCGCCCTCTACAGTAACCTCGGGCGCAAGGTAATCCCGCCCCACCTGTTGGAGAAATCAGAGTTATTTCCGGAGGACTTGCTTGTGGAGGACCATCCCGCTCGGCTCAGTGGGCAGAACTTAGGAAAATAAGGCAAGGCTCAGACAAAGAAGTTGCCACATTGGATCGACCCTCCAAATAGCCCAAGCAGTGGACGGAGCCTATTACATTTACGGACGCTGGCTACATAGGCATCCATTACCCTCATGACGACCCTCTCGTCATCTCCACCCTCCTCTCCAACTACAAAGTCAGAAGGGTTCTCGTCGACAATGGCAGTTTCTCCGACATCATTTTCTTAAATTGCTTCTGCCAGCTCAAGATCGGAAGAAAGCCTGTCCCCTCTCCAAACTCCATTGGTCGGTTTTACTGGTGATCGGGTGACCTCCATCGGCTCCATCGATCTTCCCATCACAATCGGAGAATACCCCAGGCAGACCACAAAGCTGCTCACCTTCCTCGTTGTCGACTGCCCCTCTGCTTACAACATCATCCTTGGCCGCACCGCCCTAAACGCCTTCCAAGCCATCACCTCCACCTTCCATCTTGCCGTCAAGTTCCCCACCGATCTTGGGGTCGACACAGTCAGGGGAGAGCAGACTATAGCCAGAGAATGCTATGTTGCCTCACTTAAAGCAGTTAAGCTTAAGGAGACCATGATCATTGAAGGACTTGACGTCAGGGATGGGGATGAGCTGGTCAGAGGGAAACCAGTGGAAGAACTTATCGAGGTCTCCATCGACCCCACCAACCCGGCAAAAACTGCCAAGATTGGCAGCCAACTGTCCTCCCAGGCCAAGGCCGACCTCACCGCCCTCCTGATTGAGCACAACGACGTCTTTGCCTGGACTCACTCCGATATGCCAGGTATTGACCCCTCCTTCATCACCCACCGTCTCAGCATTGAGCCCCATTTCCGACCCATCCGCCAGAAACAGCGCATCTTCCACCCGGAGCGCAATAACCTTATTGCTTCTGAAGTAGACAAGCTTCTTGAGGCACAGTTCATCACAAATGTGGACTACCCCAAATGGCTGTCGAATGTGGTTCTGGTTCGTAAGCACAATGGTAAATGGCGACTCTGTGTCGACTACTCCGACCTCAACCGAGCTTGCCCCAAAGACAGCTACCCTCTTCCTCGCATAGATCTGCTGGTTGACGCCACGGCCGGACATCAAATGCTCAGCTTCATGGATGCTTTCTCTGGGTATAACCAAATTCTAATGCACCCATCCGACCAGGAACACACCTCCTTCATCACCGACCGGGGCACCTACCATTACCGAGTGATGCCATTCGGGTTGAAAAATGCTGGAGCCACTTACCAACGGTTGGTCAATACTGTTTTCCATCATCAGATAGGCCGAAACATGGAGGTATATGTTGACGACATGCTAGTCAAGAGCAAGCTCTCCACTGATCATCTGGCCGACCTGCGAGAGACTTTCGGCACCCTACGGAAGTATCAAATGAAGCTCAACCCGGAGAAATGCGCCTTCGGCGTAGGATCTGGGAAGTTCTTGGGTTTCATGGTCAGTCAGCGGGGCATCGAAGCTAACCCTGAAAAGATCAAGGCCTTGATTGAAATGCAGTCACCCAGAACGGTTAAAGAGGTTCAGAGGCTCACTGGTCGAGTTGCCGCCCTCAACCGTTTCATTTCCCGCGCAACGGACAAGTGCCTACCCTTCTTCAAAATTCTTCGGCAAACTTTTGAATGGACAGCGAGTCTGAGGAGGCCTTTCAACAGTTGAAACAATGCATGGCCAACCCGCCCCTCTTCTCTCAGGCAATCACGGGCGAACCCCTCTTCCTCTATCTAGCCGTGTCAAGCACCGCGGTCAGTGCAGCCCTCATCCGGGAAGACAGCTCCGTCCAACGACCGGTCTACTACATCAGTCGAGCTCTCAGGGGAGCGGAGCAGAATTACCCGTTGCTAGAAAAAATGTCTTTGGCACTGGTCACCACCTCCAGACGACTCCGCCCTTACTTTCAAGCCCATTCCATAGTAGTCCTCACGGACCAACCATTAAAGAAGATAATGCAACAACCAGAGCTTTCTGGCAGACTTATGCAGTGGTCGGTCGAACTCAGCCAGTTTGACATCTCCTACCGGCCTCGGACGGCAATTAAGGGGCAGGCTGTTGCCGATTTCATCTTGGAATTCACTAATCCCACCCCAACCACAGCTCCTTTGCCTCCACAACCAACCGAGCCAGAAGACCCCCACTCTTGGACCCTCAACGTCGACAGATCATCCCGCAAAGAAGGCAGCGGGGCTGGTCTTATCCTCACCGCCCCTGACGGTGGTTATTTCAAATGTGCACTCCGCTTCTTGTTCGACGCAAGCAATAATGAGGCCGAGTATGAGGCATTGATAGCAGGTCTCCGCCTAGCCAAAGACATTGGGGTCAGCCATATCCAAGTGTTCAGCGATTCCCAGCTCATCGTCGGCCAAATCACGGGGGAATTCGATGCCAAGGACGGCACAATGCGGGCTTACAGGGACATTGCACTCCCTCTCGTTCGCCTCTTCAGTAATTTCCACATCAAGCACATCCCTCGGACAGAAAACTCCAAGGCAGATGAAATGGCTCAGTTGGCCTCAGCAGACCAGTCAGACCTCAGCCACGGTGTCCGCCTCGAGTACCTGACTCACCCTGCCATTTCCCCAAACTACCAGCAAGTCTACGTTCTCCAACACGAACCTATCCCCTGGGCGGCCGATATCTCTCTCTTCTTAACAACGGGGGAACTGCCAACCGACAAACAGCAGGCCGCTAAAGTCAGGGCCCGGTCGTCCAACTACATTCTTGTCGGCGACCTCTTATACAAACGTGGTTTTTCACGCCCATACCTCAGATGCCTCAATCCCGCTCAAGCAACCTACGTGATGAGGGAAATCCATGAGGGTATCTGTGGTAATCATTCAGGCGCCCGGTCTCTAGCCCACAAAATCCTTCGCACTGGTTATTTCTGGCCTACTCTTAATCAGGATGCGACAGACTTCGTGCTCAAATGTGATAAGTGCCAGCGTTTTGCCAACATTCCCCATGCTCCTCCTACAGAATTAATCACGCTTTGCAATCCCTACCCATTCGCCAAATGGGGGATCGACTTAGTTGGCCATTGCCCACTGGCCGGGGCCAAACCAAATTTGCCATTGTCGCCATTGATTACTTCACTAAATGGGTGGAAGCAGAACCCCTTGCCACAATCACCGAGCGGAATACAACCAGGTTCATTTGGCAGTCGATCGTATGCAGATTTGGCATCCCTCAAGCCATCGTCTCCGACAACGGCAAACAATTCGACAATGCCAAATTCAGGAAATTCTGTGAAGAGCTTCGAATCCAGCCATGTTTCTCTTCCCCAGGTCATCCCCAAGCCAATGGCCAAGTTGAGGTCACCAACCGCTCTCTTCTAAAGATCATCAAAACCAAGTTGGAAGCTGCTAAGGGACTTTGGGCTGAGGAACTACCGAATGTACTCTGGGCCTACCGCACTACTGCTCGAACTCCCACTGGGGAGACCCCCTTTCGCTTAACATACGGCGCTGAGGCGGTCATCCCAGTGGAAGTCGGTCTTCCTACCCCAAGGGTTCTACATCCGAATCCAGAACTGACTGAAGAGCTGCGTCGGGCAGACCTAGACCTAATCGAAGAGCTCCGAGAAACCACTGCAGTCAGACGGGCCTCATACCAACAGAAAATGAGAGCCCACTACAACCGCAAAGTCCGACCAAGGGAGTTCGCCGTGGGGGACCTTGTTTTGCGAAGTAACCCTCGCCACCAAGAATACGGCTGAGGGCAAGCTGGCAGCCAAATGGGAAGGACCTTACGTTGTTAAAGCCAGACCTCGTCCAGGCACTTACCGACTTCAAGACATGGAAAGCCGAGATCTTCCCCACCCATGGAACGCCGAGCACTTGAAGCGCTATTTTCAATAAAAGTCCAATTCTTGTATCAACCTTTTGCTGTATTTCCTTTTTGGCAATTTGCACACTTCATTGTTCTCATCCTCCTCTCATGTGATGTAAATTTCCGATCCAATGGGCTACACTTTAATGACAACAAGCTTATATCCCAAATATCTGTGTAATCTTTCAAATAACACTTTGATTGCAGCCTCAGCCAGACTGAGCATGACAAGCCTCAGTCAGACTGAGCATAAAAGCCTCGGCCAGACCGAGCATACAAAGCATCGGCCAGACCGAGCATACAAAGCCTCAGCCAGACTGAGCATACAAAGCCTCAGCCAGACTGAGCATGCAAGCCTAGCCAGACTGAGCATAAAGCACCTCGAGACTGAGCATAAAAGCCTCGCCAGACTGAGCATACAAAGCATCGGCCAGACTGAGCATAACAAGCCTCAGCCAGACTGAGCATGACAAGCCTCAGCCAGACTGAGCATGACGAGCTCAGCCAATCTGAGTTCCTTAAGGCCTCAGCTAGACCGAGCACGAAGAGCTCGGACAAACTGAGTTACATGAACCTACTGAATTACTTAAAGCGTCAGTTAATCATAGCCTCACCCAAACTGAGCACGGATGTAGAGCCCGGTCAAGGACATTCACGTAAACTTCATGGTTGTGGCATACTAACCATACTTAGTCAAATTCTAGGTCCATGTTCCTACGACACTCTTTACGCTTTTTCTCTTTGACTTGCATTCCCCAAACCAACCTATTATTTCTTAACACTCTTGCAAAATATTTTTGGGCATAATTTGGAACTTCACATTTTTGACATTCTCACATGTCTCCTCCACAAGTCAGATTGTTTTCTTACTTATCAACTTTTGCAAGTTAGCTTCTTTCCTTCCAAGTCAAGCCTAATTTCAACAAACCATTCTTCATTCATTTCAAACTCACAAAAATGAAGACAGCAATTCAACAATTATAGCAATTCAACAATTCATTTCAGACAAAGGAAAATATAGCTCATAATCTTATTCATTCACAACTTGTACATAAGTTTATTACAGCATTTCAAAAAAAAAAAAAAAAAAAACACCACCAAAACAACTCTAAGTACAAATTTTGTTCACTTCCATTATTCTTCGTCACTTGAGACAAGGTCTTCTTCTTCAACACCCTCATCTAAGGGGGTCTGGGCCACGTCGTCTTCATCAATTCGCACACTGCTGAAGTCCAACTCTGGGAACAGCTCTTCTGCTTTGCGCTTAAACATCTTCCAGCCACTGTCCCAGAACTCAGCCATCTCGTGTTTGTAGAAGTCCGACCGCTGGAAGCTTTGGATTACTTCTTCTTCACTCTTGCTCCCAACGGTCGCCCCCGACGGGCCAGCCCCCCCAGACACCTCCTTTGCGAAGTTGCTGGCAATAGCAGCATCGATGGCCATCTGAAAGTCAGCAGACCCCTTAAATTGCTCTACTGCTGCGACGTATAGATCGGGGTATGCTGCCCTTTCAGAGGCTGCCTTGGTTTTTTCCTCCTCCAACTCCTTCTCCAACCTCACTTTCTCCTCCATTGCCCTAGCATGCTCCTCTTCCAGCTCTTTCTGCAGCCCAGCAATCTTCAGGTCTACTTCATCATTTTCTTTGATCTGCTGGGCACGTAGCTCTTCATTGTTGGTCATGGCCACTTCAAAACGATCGTTGGCGACCGTGCAGGCATTTTTAGCATCTTCCAGCTTCTTCTGCTCACCAGCCAGTTGGAACTCGAGCGACACTACCTTGCGACGTTCGTCTTCTAGCTCCAACTTGGTCGCGAACAGCTCAGCATGGGCTCGAGTGGCAACATTGCGCTGCACGATCGCCAACACTTCCATTATCTTCGCCTTCTCAGCCTCCTCCCAAGCCCTGGCACACGCATTTCGCGTAGCCTTCTTCCAGCCTGCACTCTCCTTCTTGAAACTTGCAAGTTGGGCCTTCGCATCCTCCAACTTGGCCTTCGCAGCCGCCGCCTTTCTCAGCAAAGCCCCTGCTAAGGTGGTTACCTCCATTTGGGCAGAGCACAATCCCCTAAGCAGCTCAGCCTCATTGAACCTGGCCACTGAGCGCACGGCTGCTTCGTCCACCACCCCCACAAGACGATCTGCAGCTGGCCTGGCTGGGCCTTCTTCTCCCTCCAATCGCCCAGACACTGCGCGAGCATGGTAGATAGCAGTCGTCAGCCTGACCCCTTCTCCTTGGAGCGCAGGACCCCCCTTAGATTGCTGTTCCACTCCCTCTTCAGGACCAGCTGACCCACTCTCCATTGGCACCTTGGGCACGGCACTCAGGTGCTCTTCTTCCCCCTGGCCCCCTTGACTTTTGTCCCCTTGCACGTCTGGGAAAACCACCCCTTCTGGGGTCGCCTCCACTCCCTTCTCCCTTGCCTCCCCCACCATGGGGGCAACCTCCCTCCCAACCATCACCTTCTTCAACCCAGGCACATCTGAATCCCCCTCAGGGGGAACCCTCCTCTTCTTCTTCTTCTTCAAAGCCTCCGCCTCCTTGTTTGCCCTCTCCTTCACCGGATCAACTGGGGGCGGCCGTGGCTCAAAACTGCCCAAGTCTTTTTCCCCCAGCGGCTTGGGGCACGGTCAGATTCTTTCCCTCGCGACCGGTTTTGGTGGTGGACCTAACTGAGCTTCTTTGAACTTTTGCGCTTTGGCAAAAATGGTCCGATCATCCGCCTCCTGTCCTTTCTTCTTGCCTCTAATTCCGCCGGTGCCAGATCTCCACCGGTCGGTCGAGGGCCCAATCCTGCGGCAAACAAAGCTGACGGCCGCACGAGATCGTCCCATTTGATACCCTCCTTCTCCCTCCATGCCTTCACCTTTTTCACCCTCTCCTCCGCTGCGGCCTCCAGCTTCGGCTCCATAGACTTGGTGGGCACTTTCCACACTGTGCGCACTCCAACTCCCCCGTTTGCAGACACTTAGAACCACCGCGGCCTCCATCCCTTAATCGATGACGGCAGCCCCGCCTGCAAAGTAACCCAAGTTTCTTGCTGGCCTGACCTTGTAGCAGGCAAAAAACTCATCCACTGTCATAGCCTCCCCCTCGTTCGCCCTTGGCCACGCACTTACACAGGCCAGTACAATGTTCCACGCATTGGGCATTAGTTGGCCCGGTGCCACTTCCAGTCGGTTTAGGACATCCACTACTACCTGCGGAAGCGGCAACCTCAACCCTCCCTTCAACGTCTCCTCGTAGAGAGCAAACTCTCCCGGCCGGGCGTCGGATGGCCTCTCCGTTGGTGTTGGTAACATTAACTCTATTTCGGCGAGAACTTGATATTTTTTGCGCATACCCTCCAACTCCTCCGTGGTAACGGTTGACTTGTCAGCCTTCGTATGCCAGTGATCTGGCTCAGCCTGGCTGATTGGGTTCGGAGCCGCTATCATTGTCAACGAACGAGGTCGCCTCATCGGTTCCCCTAACCTCTCCACTTGCCGCTCCGTCCTGTACTGCTCCGCCAACTCCACCGCATCGTCGTCCCCAAGCGGATCAACCCTGGCGGTTCCAGCTTCTTCCTGGGCCATTCCTGTCGTGTGTGTGCGAATGGCTTCGAATGCGGGTGCAAGAAAATTCACAAAGTGTTGCAGGGGTGTGTTGCTAGCAACGAAGGAGTTTACACTTGGAATATTTTGGTTGTTTGCGAAAAGGTACGTAAAATGGATAATACCAAAAGCCCAAGGTTTGCCCGTACTCCAAGGGTCACAATTAAATTTCGCTAGTTTGAAAATTTTCAAAAAATCCGCAAAAACCGTCTTTTCAGCACCCTATAATGACCTATCGTTTCACTTATTGCCCAACGCCTAACCTCCCCCACTGCGAGATCCTGCCACGTGTACGACCACAATCTACTGCCCTTTTCCACTTCCCTGTCTCTTCCACTTCACTTCAGCACGTGCCCCGCTGCCTCTCGAGCCCCGCGCCACACCACTCGGCCACCCTTCGCGGTCGGCCGTTCTCATGGTTGCTCCCTCCGCTCGTCCACCATTCGCGGTCGATCTTCACCCTACCGGTCTCTCACATCCCTCATTCTCTTAATTATTCCCTTCGTTGGACTAAAGCTGCACTTGGGAATGGGGGACTACTGACATGGGTAAGCCCATAAAGATTATAGCCCACCATTTAGGGCCCAATACATATCCCAAATACTAGAGCCCAGCACTGCTGAAGCCCCATGTAGCAATAAGAACCAATGACATCAAGACACATGGCAAGAGAAGGGCAAGCCACATCAGCAGACAAAGATCTGCAAAGTTATTGTTACTGCACATCACCATTAATAAGACCTCCTTACAGCATTTATTGCGATAACACCTCTCCGTCGGGACAGCACGCCTTCACCTTGAACAAGGTAAGCTACAACGTAGACTTTCGACCAAGGTGACAAGTCAGAAAGGACAATGAAATGATTATCAGAGGATATAAGCAGACGTTGAAGACAAGAAGAAGATTAAGTTCTCTATCTCTAATCCATATCCCTACATTCTACTTCTCTAACTTGCTCGTTGGAGGGTTCGCTGGGGGACTCCCCGTTCCCCGTTGAACTCTTGTGCAGGTTCTCTGGTGAGCTTGATCACCTGGATACCGGCTCGAGAAGCGTGGATCAGTCCGACCCGTCCTGTCTGAAATCCGTTACTTCCTAACAGTATCATCAATTTTTATGATCAAAATCGTAAATTTTGTAGGGTTTGTTGAGTGCTTTATGCCTACCAAAATCATATTAATCGAATATCAATAATTATATGATCAAATTGCATATTTTTTATACTATTTCTCAGAAGAAAAACTTATTGTTTATTTTTTTGGTTATCGATCATATAGTTATTGATATCCGATTAATATAATTTTTCGTAGGTATAAAGTACTCAACAAACCCTACAAAATAAATAGTTCGGATCATAAAAATAAGCCTATAATACACCTCAAATTGAGGCACAACAGTCACTGCTGTGTCTTTAGCATAACAGTGACCCCATTTCCATATCAATTATATTATTGCAATTTATCGATAATTTTTTTAGTTCATATTAATTATATAGTGCCTAAATTGTATACAACATATCAACATCTATCTATGGCATAATAATACATAATGTTTGGATGACTTTCCATCATCAAAATTACTTACAAAATCAATCATTAAAATATGATACACACCGCCATTTTTATATGTAAAAACAAAATTAAGAATTTCTCCTGCCTTAATAAATATGCGAAAATATGTGATAATGTCAAAATTTTATTTTACGTTATTCAACTTAGGACACTTCATCAATTGCGCCATAAAAAGTAACAAAAAAGAATATTAATTTTACAATTTAAATTAGATAACAATTTAATAATTGCCATCTCAGTCCACCCCTTTTCACACTTGCACTCCACTCTGTAATCTAATCTGTATCTATCTCTCTGTTCCTCCTCTTTCTTTCGCTATATATATCTCTGTTTCCTTTCTATCATTCTCATTATCATTCTCATTCTCACTCTCACTCTCCGCTCACTCTATAATCTCTATATCTCTTTCTTTCTCAGAATCAAGAGAGCTTGAATCTCTATCAATGGCAGACCCAAGAGAGTACACCATCATGGAAGAGAGACAAGAGCAGATGGTTTCTCCAAGAGGTGAAAACTCAACTCGCAGAGTTGGCCATTTCTTGAAACCTTCCGTCACCACCATTGAAGAGAAAGTCTTCAATCTTCCATCAGATTCTCTCTCCTCTGCAACTCCCACTTCCCAGGCCAAGAAATCAACATTGAAGGTTGAATTCAATGGTTGGAAAGGCTCACCAGATACATGGATAGAATGGGTCAATCACATGTATCCTCTGCACCAAGAAGCTTGGAAAAGAGCCGGAATTCACGATGCAATACTGAGCACAACAAACAAAATCCGAAGTGACCATGATTTGGTTTGCAAAGTTGCCGAAAAATGGTGCCCGGAGACCAATACATTTGTGTTTCCTTTCGGGGAATCAACGATCACTCTCGAAGACATGATCGTTTTGGGGGGTTACTCTGTTTTGGGTAACTCTGTTTTGTGTTCTTTTGCATCCAAAGAAAAGGAAGAAATCAGAGATAAATTGCTCCGCGAGAGATTAAAACTCGGAAGAAGTTCAAGCAAAAAGGCAGCACAAGCTGCTTGGATAAAAAAATTCATGAAAACGGGCAACCAAATCGAGCACGAAGCATTTCTCGCCGCCTGGTTGTCGAGGTCTGTTTTCCCATCACGTCCAGTTGATACTGTTGGAAAACATGTATTTTCCATTGCTATTCTTCTGGCTTCCGGTAATAAAATTGCTCTCGCCCCGGCTGTTCTTGCTAGTCTTTACAAAGATTTGAAATTGTTAAAACAAAGGATTGTAACTGTTTCAAATAATTTGGAGACTAGTCAACTACCTACATTGGTACTCTGGGCTCCTTTTCAGTTGATTCAGATTTGGGTTTGGGAGAGATTTTCAAATTTGAGACCAAGCCCGAAATCAATTAGAAATGGTTTGCCCAGATTAGCAAAATGGGACAAGGCGAAGAAGCTGAATCCCGGGCGTGTGGGTAATGTTATATTATGGGATAGAAAGTGTTTTCAATGGCGCCCATATGCAATGGATATGAACAATAGGCTGTTTCACAAGTTTTATAGTGAGAAGGAAGAGTGGTGGCTGATTGGTTCTGGTTTAGATGAAGATTTTGAGTCTTTCGCTAGGTGTTTGAGGGTTTGTGAGCTGATTGGATTTGGCTGCATAGAGCAGTATTTGCCACATCGCGTGGCAATGCAATTTGGAATGGATCAAGATCTTCCGGGTTTTGTTGCTCGTGCTAATGCGAATCTTAAAATTGCTTGGAAAAATTACACCAGGCCTATTACGGGTGAAAAGTTGTATGTTCCATCACGATTTTTTAAATCCGCTGTAACCACGCGATACCTGTACTGGTGGGAAAGTTCAGTAGTTAAGCGTGTTGTCAAAAAGGGAGATAGAGAAAGGGAAAATTATTATGAAAATCTTCAGTCAGTGGAGCGGTTGATGAACCTGGGGAAAATGGTTGGGACCAGCGAACTAGTGGTGGAACGATCAGATAGAGTTGTGGTAGGTGAAAACGTAAGTAGAGCAGGAAACACCGAAATTGTATCTGAAATATCGGAACAGGAACTTGAAGCAAGGCTTACAAGGCTTGAGAAAAAGCTCGCTAAGCTGAAGGAAGAAAGATTGGGCAGAAGTTTGGAGTTGAAATCTGCTGAAGGATCTTAATTGGTGCAGCATTGCAATAGACTAGATTTGTATTTTATCTTTTTATTGTCCAATAAATAGTTCTCAGACTTAAAAAAATAAAATTGTTGTCATCTTCGTCCAATAAATAGTTGTGATAAAACTTTGTTACTCCAAAAAGATGCTTTGTGAACTTCATGTTGTTTGTGTTTGAACTGGTTGAACTTTGATATATTCAGTTTGTTAATTCTTCTGCTTTGCTCTTTTAGACAACTTCTATGGCCCTATCTTAGATACCTAATTTTTATCCACCAAATAAAAATAAAGACAATTGAACAGAGTGATCAAAGAACTTCCACCCATATTTCTTCTCTTCTTTACTTATCATGCAAACTTCTCCTGCTTTTTTTTAAGCAGTGTTTTCCCTTAGTTTTCTTTATTGTTTTCCTACTACAGCACTTCTGATTTATTCTTGTCCTACCCTTCTCTCTCCCAAAATAAGTAATTGTATCCATTTTTTTTTATATTAATTTTTTGTATTCTTTTTCAAGTCTGATTTCCTTTATGTATACTTTATTTGTGATTACCTACTCTTTTTTTTGTCATGATTGCTAGTATTTTATACATCATTCTTAATTCCATTGTTTTTGCTAATTTTCTCAGTAGTCTACATTTGACTCTATTTACTACAGACATGCATTGTTCCATTTAAATTCTAGTTCTGTTCGAAGAAATACGATCTTCAAACCCACAATCTCTATATAAATTATATAGAAAGCCCTTGTCTTTCTTCATGAGATTGCTTAGTAGAAAAATATGACATTTCATTGAAAACTTGAATCCAATTTGCCTCTAATCTGATTTCTAGATCTTTTTTCGACCACATTACCAATAGATTGGTGTCTCAGAAATATGCATCATGTGAACCCAACTATGTAGATTTAAAATTTAGAATAATGATAATTTTTTTTTTTTCAAAGAATGTTATGAAGTGAAACTTAACCTTATCTTTTGTTATCACTCATTTAATTTATTTCAAATAACTCTCTAGTTAAAACCTGGCAAATTTAATAAGAGATTTTATCACAAGTAACTAGCCGTTAAAAAATAATTGACATGATTTCACATTTCAATGAATTATTTAAGTCAAATTTACTCAATCGACTAGGCATAATTAAAAATAATAAAATATGAACACAACGTGTAGATAATAAACTTTATATTATTCAATGACATGTTAATTTATTAATTTTAATTTATCCATCAGTCGTGGTTTTTAAAACAATCAAGGCTAGTACCACAGGAATTGAAATTTCCAACTTGGCTATAAACGTGAGATGCAATTTATGTCTCAAATCTCATCCCCACAAAAATGACATGTTACTTAAATTACTAGGTTATTTTTTATTTTTTCAATAAATTTCAATTATCTCATAACTAGATATAATTTTTATCATATGTTATCAGGCATATTATATGTACTGATTGGTTGACTTCTCATTATTAAAATCACTTACAAAATCAATCATTACAATATCGTACAAGCCACTATTTTATAATAAAAACAAGATCAAAGATTGCTCTTATATACCTTAATATGTAGTAATGTCGATTGCTCTTATATACCTTAATATGTAGTAATGTCGGAATTTTATTTTACTCTATTCAACTTAGAACACTTAATTGGTTATGCGGTCAAAAATAACATAAAAATGATAAATTTTACAGTGTAAATCAATAAAAAAATTAATTGGTCCATCACCTCATCAATAACTAATATGCATTTAATGATTGGCATCTCAGGTTAATCTTTTTCACACTCTCTCTATATCCCTCTTTTCGCTTGCTTTTCCTTTCCCTATACCTCTCTTTTTAGATGGAATTTCTGTAATTTAGATGAGATTCTCTCTTCAAATAATGATATTTTTTTGGTTTTTTTTTTCAAAGAATGATATAAAGTGACACCTAACCTTATCTTCTGTTATTATTCATTTAATTTATCTCAACCATCCCATCTATCCTTAACTCTTTGTAATAAGTAATTTTGTAAATATGTTTTCAATTGAAATTTAAATTGTATTAATTAATTAATTCCATAATGGGTCAAAACATACTGTAAATACATTTTCATGAAAAAATATTGAAATTTAAAAAAAATTAATTAAAAAACAAATTTGTAAAACGTATTGATTAACTAAAACGTATCCACCAAATACATTTTCTTATTATTATTATTTTTTTTAATTTCAACGGAAAATGTATTTACAAAATACATTTTCATGAAAACGTATTTTTCAAATATGTTTTTGACCCATTTTGAATTTTAATTTTCAAAGCAACCTAATTGTTTGAATTGTGAATAAAAAAAGCCAAAAGGGTTTATGCTCCCTCTCTTTTCCGAGCAAGGATTCCCTCCTTGACTCCCTACTTGATGGGTTATTGGGTCCACTTTTGGGCCCAATTTCGACAATCCGAACCGTTCACATTTTAGAATTTGATATGTACATCATACCTGTAAAAAATCAAATTGATCGAATATCAGAAAGTATGTGTTCGGAAAACTAACTAAAAACTATTTTTCTTAAAAATTTAATAAACAGTTTTCGGAACACATACTTTTTGATATCCGATCAACTTGATTTTTTACAAGTATGATATATTTAATAAATCTTAAAATGTGAACGGTTCGGATTATCAAAATTGGGCCTAAAAGTAGGCCTAATGGCCCAGCAAGTAGGAAGTCAAGTAGGAACCTCAAGGAGAGGATCCTGATTCCTCTTTTCCCTCTTCCTGTTTTTGACATCTCAGGTCCACTACTCATTGTCACGCTGGCACTCCGCTCTATCTGTATCTATATATCTCTCTTTTTCCTCCTCTTTCTTTCTTTATATCTCTCTCTTTCCTTTCACTCTCACACTCCGCTCACTTCGTAATCTCTATATATCTCTTTTCCCTCCTCTTTCTTTCTCAGAATCAAGAGAGCTTGAATCTCTATCAATGCCAGACCTACGAGAGTACACCATCATAGAAGAGAGACAAGAGCAAATGGTTTCTCGAACTGGTGAAAACCTAACTTGCAGAATTGCCCATTTCTTGAAACCTTTCATCACCACCACGGAAGAGCCAGTCTTCAATCTTCCATCACATTCTCTCTACACCAACTAGATTGGAAAAGAGTTGGAATTCACGATACAATCTCTCACTCTTTTTTGTCACTCTTTGCTCACACTTGCTTGCACTCGTCTTGCACACTACTTGCACCCCTATTTGTACAACAATTCTTGGAGACAAATTTGTACTTTGAAGTATTGGCAACTTGCCAACTTGTTCTTTGCAGTCAACTTGTGGCTGCAAACAACTTGTCCACTTACTTGACTTCTAGGATCTGAGCCAACACAAGGCAACACGGACAAAGCTATAGAATGGAATAGAAAGTGTTTTCAATGGCGCCCATATGCAATGGATATGAACAATAGGCTGTTTCACAAGTTTTATAATGAGAAGGAAGAGTGGATGCTAATTGGTTTTGGTTTAGATGAAGATTTTGAGTCCTTTGCTGGGTATTTGAGGGTTTATGAGTTGATTGGATTCAACTACATAGAGGGGGTGTTTGGTAAGACTTATAAGCTGCTTATTTCAATTTTTAGCTTAATTTAAACTAAAACATTGTGTTTAGTATAGCTTAACTCATCAGATTATAGCTTAAATTAAGTAGAAAAATAGTTTTTTCTTGAAGTGGCTGAGGGGGTGCTTTGGAGATTATAGCTTAAGCGGGAAGTTGGTTTAGAGGGGCAAAATTACTTAAATGCCCCTAATCAAATTCCGAAATTACCAAATACCCCGTATATAAACCATATTTTCACATTGTTCACTTTGAGAGAGAGAGTGTGGCGACTTCCGGCGAGGGTGGCGGTTTCTGACGTTTTTAGTATCCAAATACCACGTCTCTTCTCTCTCTCTCTCTCGATCGACCTTTTACCGTCGCTTTCACAATTGAGGGGCAAAACCTTAACCGTCGCAATTGAACTCAAACCCTAAAGACGAAACCCTAACGCCGCCGGTGACATCTGAAACCCTAGCGCGATCAATCTCAAAACCTATGTAACGCCCTCGCAATCATAACATTAGAACCCATCAATTTAGACATGTATTGACATAAAAGATAAATATTCTTCTATTCATCAGAGTAATTCTTACAACAGTATTACATGTTAACAACAAAAGCAAATGCCCTACGGGCTTACAGCTTTCCAAGTTAACACTTGGTTGCACAAAATAAGAGTACTAACTCTATACAAAAGAGGCCCTTGGCCTGATATACATGTAATACAAACAAAATAAACAAAAAGAGTCTTCAACTCTCATCATCATCCAAGCTATGTCCTTGGAGGTGGCATGCTACCTGTACCTGAAAATGATGTCCCATATAGGGTGAGCCACAGCCCAATAGAAATACACTAAACCAGCTATGAACAATGACTAAAAGATTAGCAGTTGATAATGGTCAACACAGATACATCCACTTATATCCCATTCCGGTTTCATGACACTAAGTCCATGTTACGTTTCATTTCCCATTTCTTTCTCAATTTTGAGTTTGAAAACAAGGCTCGACATTAGCCGAATAACTTAATGAGATTTAGACTCATCTTTAAAACACTTTCAAAATTCATGGTGGATACACATTTCAATGCTGTATCAATAACACATAAACCATTTCCACACTTTACGAGAGATACACATTTCGGTGCTGTATCACATAACATAGAATCACTTCTATTCTTCACAATTGATAACGATATACATTTTAGTGCTATATCAAATCAATTCAAACACTTCCATAATCAACACTTGATACACATTGTAGTGTTGTATCAATGTCACACGTAATCCGGTTTAGAGGTCCATCCCCTATCTTCCCCTAAACCGTGGAGTACATCCCCTATCTCCTCCCACACAACACATGTATATAAACATAGATCATATACAATCAATCAATACATAAAGTTAATGTATTATTCCAACCGCTATATTCAATAGCATACTCAATCGATTAGTTTTAGTTTGCCTAATCATCATGCATTGTCTACAACAATCAAGACTATCCTCCACCGATAGCCCAAAGCAGTTATTTCTAAACAAAAAATAAATGCACCAATGGATAAATTATCAACATTTCAATTAGGTGAGTGATAAATGATCCAACTACACCCTTTAATCCCACACATTCCCAATCCCTACATTCTCAATTCAATTCTTCATTTCTCCAAATTAATTATACAAATTAATTAAACTATGTAATTAGGGCATTCTCCCATAAGTTACATACCAACCCTAAGGTTCCATTTTCTTCCATAATCCATCATCTATCTCGTTTCTCTATGCCAATCATGCATATAGGTTTATCATAAATAAAACCCCATCTTTTGTAAAATTACACAAAGACCCAAACTTTCTCAAAACTACAAACAACTCCCAACATATCAAAAGACTAAAATTTAAAGACAAAACTATAAAGAGGAGTAGGGTATCCCTACCTCGAAGATTGAGCTCAAACGGAGAAGAGACCAAAATCAAATGCTCCAAACTCCAAACTTTTTGGATCAAAACGACGCCCTCGACGATCAACACAACTTTTACAAAGGCCGAAGGAATGGAGAACACTCTAACTAGATCAAACCCTAGAGAGGAGGAAGTTTCTAGAGAGAGAAGCTCTCAAAATGGCTTTTTGAAAGTAAGAGAGAGAGAGGAATTGTAAAAAGTGATTCAAAAATGCCCAGCTGTCCTCTGTTATACGACAGGTCCGCTCGAGCGGAAAACACAACGCTGAGCGTAAAGAACAAAAAGCTGGGTCCGCTCGAGCGCAATAAGGCCCGCTCGAGCGCCAAGACACAAGAGTGAAACACATCCGCTCAGCGTGAAAAACCAGTCCGCTCGAGCGTGAATTATCCCATCCTAGAACTTTCACCAAGGATGTACTAGCCGCTCGAGCGTGACCCGTTCGACGTAGGAAACCCGCTCGAGCGTAGAAATCACACCTGCAGAAGTTTTGCAGGGACACAAAATGCTGGAAGGGTGTAAACCCCGCTCGAGCGCATGAAGACCCGCTCGAGCGGAACGACCAAAAACAGAGCTTCGTACGCAAACTCATCAACAACATTCTCAGCATCACCGGTTACACGCTTGATACTCTTCAGCCACTCGCACATAATTGCTGATGTTAATCTCTGGTTCTCAGCATCACTTAACAAAGCTTGAATGATTGTTAAACCTTCTGTGGAGGGTTTTGAGATCTTTCTTGAAACCCCAAGCCAGTTGGATCTGTTTTGTTGCTAGTGAAATCAAGGGATTTAGGATCACCTGAGCAACAGAGATGAGAACAGGGACAATCATCTTTGATATTTCTTTTTCCTTACAATTCCGAAAGAAAAATTGGATTAGATTGAAAACAATTACTAGAGAATACAAAACAGATTTTTGAGTTGTGAAGCTGAAAGGTGCTAGGAAGCTTCAAGCTATATCATTTCTCAAATAATTGAGAGATGAGAACATGGGGGGTGATGGTGCTATCTATGTTTCTCTATATTCTATTCACAAGTCTTTGATTATTGGGAAAAATAAACAGGACAAGACTGTTTGGGTAGTAATTTACCAGGGTAAGACAGATCACTGGTTAACGGTCTGAAATTTGAAATTTCAAAAAAAAAAAAAAAACCACTAAATTATAGATTATAATATCAATTTTTTATTAATATAAAAAGAACAAAATAATATTAAAAATATATACAAATAAAGATATTTTCTTCAAGGCCGGCCTAACACTTGATGGAGCCTAAAGCCAAATATTGTTGAGAGGCTTTTAAATTTAATATATAAATATAAATTCATGTAATATTATTAATTTTGAACTTTTTTTTTTTTTTAATTTTGAACTTTTTTTTTTTTTTTTGCAAGGGTTATAAAATGAAAAGAAATGGAAGTTGCTATAAGTTATCCGGTAATTAGAGCTTACACATAAATAAAGTCTAGGGAGAAAACAATTTGAAGACTAATAAACTTCAACATATTCTAAGTTGGTGGAATTTTTTATATATATTAAAGTCAGTCTTTTTATAATTATAGATGAGACATTTTTCAAAATATGTGTAATTTGTTATTTTAAATTATAGATGAGATATTTTTATAAATATTTTATTTTTGCTTATGCCTAGAGACTGTTGTTAGTATGACCCTTATTTAAATTTAAAATAACATTTGTGAAAAATTGAAGATGCTCTTTACTTAGTTGTCCCTACATCGAGATTATTTCATTTTTTCCTCTATACTTTGTCACGATTTTCAATGATCCCCCCAAACTACTCTTATTTTCACGCGTACCCTTATGCTATTTAAGTTACTATCAATTTTGCCCCTGCCGTCAGATTTGAAACTGAAAAAGTTTAAAAAATTACATTTTGGCCCCAAATTTCAAAAGAAAAATGCAGACCTACCCTTTCCTACTAGCAAACCACCACTTCAAGCCCTTCTATCTCCTTCGTCATAACTCCCTTTCGCCTCATTTTTACGTCGTTGAATTCAACTCACCGTCTAGTTTTCGTATCACATCTCACACATCTCGTTCTTCCTCTTTTTTCATGCTATCGGAGCTCCAAAAGTTGATTTAAAAAAAAAAAAAAGATTTTTTTTCTCGTTTTTGACTTTTCTTCGAGCCATCTTTCGAACTTCATATCTTTCTCGATTCTTGACGGTTCTACTTTATTCTTTCGCCATTCTCTTCACCTCATTTCCTACTTCGCCCTACACTACTTCGCTTTCTCACTTCACCGTGTAATGGGCAATTTTGGTATGCCAAAACTTGTCCAAAAACTAATTTTGAAAATTTCAAAACATTTATCTTTTCTTTCTTTCTCCTTCATCTTCCTCATTCTTCTTCTTCTTTTTCACTTATAACATGATATGAAACATGGTTCTAGGTGGTAACGGAATTGGTGATGGTGGTGGTGGTGGTGGTAATGTAGTTTGGTGGCAGTGAAGTTGGTGGTTCGGGTAGTGATTGGCCATTACCTACACATCAACCCAGACTTGGTCATAATTGCAGAATATTCATAGACACTCATCCAACTCCCCTATACAAATATAAAAATCCTCATAAAAAAACTCCAGTTGTGGTACTAATCGATACTCCTCATTAGTAAGATCAAATGCAGCCACCAAAAAATTAAGGCCTTCCTTCTGCCTGTATCCCCTAACAACAAGCCTAGCCTTGTATTTATCTATTGAACCATCTACGTTTATTTTTCTCTTAAATACCCACTTATATCCAACAGGTTTACACCCTGGTGGAAGATCCACCAGTTTCCAAGTATGATTTTGTAGAATAGATTCAATTTCATCATTCACAGCCTCTTTCCATAATGGAGCTTCTGGACCTGACATTGCTTCCTTCAAATTTTGAGGCTCATTTTCTAACAGGTATGTTAGAAAATCTGGACCAAATGATTTAGAGATCTTAGCCTGCTTACTACATCTAGGTTCATCTTCTTCATTATCATTTTGGTCTTCCGTACTACCCATAGCAGTATCAAAAGTTCTTTTATTTAAACTTGTCTCTTCAGCTTCGTGAGTTTTAAACTCTTCAACTTTCTTGCAAGGAAAAATGTGTTCAAAAAACAACGCATTCCTTGACTCAATAATAGTATTTACATGCATATTAGGATTTTCAGATCTATGAACTAAGAATCTGTATGCATTACTATTGTGAGAACCCGAATATACAAATCAAATAAATAATTAAATGATAATTATTTTACAATCTCAAATATTTTTCTTGTGAATCTTTAAGTGCAAATTAAATATTATTGGAGGGTCTTTTAATTAATTTTAAAACCTAAAATAAATTTATGGTGAAAGTCTTTAAGTTAGAGATAAGATTTATTATTTAAAAAAAAAAATGGGGGGCAAGTTAGTAAGTATATTTTGTTATAATAATAGTTATATTTTATTTAAATTAATGGGATAGAAAATAAAATAATATAAAGAGATAATAATTTAGAGCCTTTGTTTAGATATATAAAGTAACCCTAGATTGCCTAATACAATATATAGCAGCAGCAACAGCAGGCATAGGGAAAGAGAGGTTGAGAGAAAAGAAGAAGAACAAAAAAAGGGTTGGAAACAAGGAAAGATTTTTGAGTGTGTGGTAGGCCTCTATCTTTCTTCTTTCTTTTGCTTTTGTTCTTTATTCTTATTCTATTATTATTTAGTTCATTAATGGAGAGGTTGTAGGTTTATGTATTTTGTACATATATACACTATTAAGAAACCTGAGGAAATAAATTGTGTGTAAAGAATGTGTGTAATTCTTAATTCAAAAATTCTGCACAGAATCACAAACTTTAAAAATCAAGAAACCATGTCAAACGCATGAATTTTGAACTGAAATTTTTACGGTAACTTTATTAAATAGGGGATTTTTTTAAGGTCACTAGTATTAAGATTTTATAGTATAAAGGACACTCAATATTTTCATAATGTTTAAGGTCCCTCAACATCGATCTAGAGAAAATTCGATCCAGAGAATTCCTCTAGACAACTCACAGAGAAAATTCTAAATTTCTCTGAACACATCACAGAGAAATTTTACACATCATCCACACCAAATTTCTCTAGACAAAAATTCTCTCCTTGGCATTTCATAAAACACATTCTTTGCTAAATCCATGTCCCCAGTATTAATTGTCCTTTATAATATGCTATTCATTCTGATGCACTAATTGATCAGAGAGTTTTTATGGGTAATGATCACCTATTTTAAATTCTAATTTGGTAGAGAGCCGTTCCAAGAACTTCACAATGCTTTCTCTTTTATTTCCTTTTTGCTTTATTCTCGTTGTTCTCATCAAATGGAAGAAGCAATAAGAAGGCTAAACGGGGAGAGAGAGAGAGAGAGAGAGAGAGATTTGATTTGCGACACTCAAATTTTTCTGTGATATATGAGTGTGGAGTTGAGGAACCTTAAACATCATAAAATAATGTTGTGGATCTTTTCCATTATTAAAAATGGGAGAGGAACCATAGACTAATTTTTCCAAACAAAAAAGCACAAAAAAATAGAAAACTCAATTTTCAAAAAATTAAATCAAGAAAATTGAAACCAAACACAATAAATAGGTCTTTTACCTTTTTTTAAATTATAATGTTTTGATTTTTTATGCTAATCTAGGTCATGACCAAACAATGTCTGAGTGTTAAAAAAAAATAATAAAACTACAGACTTAGACATAAAAATCTAGAAATCATTCAAAATTTTACATCAATAACTCAAATTTATTTTATATTTAAATTTCACATATTATCAATTCAATTTCCACCGTTCAAACCCAATTCTGAGTACATTCGGATCATAAATTCCAGGACCCTAACTTTTAAAAAAAATAATTCATACGGGCACAAGTCAAGGTCAAGACCCACACCAAAGTCTACAAGATTATTAGAAAATTGCATGCTAAGCTTCAACCATTGTTCTACTTACACATAAATTAATTATATAATTTTTAATAATTGCAAGCAAAACTTTAATACCTGTTTTTATTTTCATAAAGTTTGACATAATTTTTTCATATATAGATGTGAGACTCAAAAAAAAAAAAAAAAAAAAAATTCATAAAAATATAAAATTCACCTTACAGATTTTTTACCTTTTTTTTTTATTTATAATGTTTTGATTTTTTGTGCTAATCTAGATCATGACCAAACAATGCCTGAGTGTTAAAAAATAATAATAATAAAACTACGGGCTTAGACATAAAAATCTAAAAATTATTCAAAATTTTATATTAATGACTCAAATTTATATCATATGTAGATTTCACATTTTATCAGCTCAATTTTCACCATTCGAACCCAACGAACCCAATTCTAGTAAAAAGTCAACTTTTAACTTTTTACCTATTTTGAGTCACATCACCTTTCACATAACTTACTCACAAAAAAATAAAATAAACTAAAAAAGTCAAAAAAATTAATTTTTTACCAACTTCTCAAAACACCCATAATAATAATAATAATAAATCGTTGAGAAATCATCCGTCCACTTATTGACGCACAAGTCAAGGTCAAGACAGACACCAAAGTCTACACGCTTGTTAGAAAATTGCAGGCTAAGCTTCAACCATTGTTCTACTTGCACAGAAATTAATTATATAATTTTTAATAATTACAAGCAAAACTTTAATACCTGTTTTATTTTTATAGAGTTCGACATAATTTTTTAACATATAAAAAAAAGAAAATTCATAAAAATATAAAACTCACTTTATATAAGATGATTCAGTATATTTAGTTTCAATTTTTTTAATTCAATTTTTTAAAAATTGAGTTTTTATTTATCGTATTTTTTTATTTTTAGAGAATATTTTTAAAATTTTAAGTAATTTTTTAAACTTTTTTAGATGTACCTTACTTAGATATATCTAAAAAGTAAAATATTTGTAAAAAATTAATAAATATACAAGAATACGAAAAATATACTGAATTTTCATTTTTTTTTATATATATTTTTTGTTATTAAGTGAGTTTTCTAAAACAAAATTTCACAAATATTATACTTTTTAAGTGTATTTACATTAGGTGTATCTAAAAATTAAAAAAAAAATTACTTAAAATATTAAAAAAAATTCAGTAGAAAAAAAAAGTCAAAAAAAATGATCTTCTGAAAAGTGAACCCTGAAAATCAAAAGCAAACAAACTAATTGTTCCTAATTTTGTTATTGATTTATTTTTTTATAAACTTTTTCAAACTTTAATTTGAAAACATTTATCGTACTGTGTTTGGTAGAGTTTTTGAATCGTAATTCTACACCTTGGTTTGAGTGATGTGCTTGGTTAGAGTTTTCAAAAATTGATTCCACACCCACTTTTGAAAACATGTCTACCCAATCATCCTCCCAGACGTCCAACCGGTCGTTCAACCGATTGACCAAAACAGTGTTTGTTTATTTTTATTTTTTTTGTCACCTGTTATTTTTATATTTTAAATAAAAATATTTTTGGAATTTTGTTTAAATTTTTTATGAGTTTTAAATAGAATTTTGGATTGTGTGCTTGGCAACAAGTTGTAAGTTTTTGAATCAAATATCATATGTCACATCAAAAATTTTGAACTCTTTTCAAAATTCATAACCAAACAAATTTTCCACTCAAATTATAATTCTAAAACTCACAAACTCAAAATACAACTCTATTCTCAAATCATAATTTCAAAACTCTACCAAACACTACCCCACATTTTCCATTGTACAACTATAAATACATGTCTCTCTCACCTTAATTTCATCCCACAATACACAGTCTTCCATCAACACATTTCTCTTCCAAAATGGTACCCCTCAATATCAACAACGGCTTACTAACAATCATTCTAGTCAGAATTCTCACCGGTATCGTACCAAAAATTGTATTGGGTCAAAACTGCGGTTGTGCTGTAGAACTATGTTGCAACCAGTTACGGTACTGTGGCACTAGCGACGCCTACTGTGGTGCAGGGTGCCAATTAGGCCCTTGTACTAGCTCTGGCTCCAACGGTGCCTTGGTCCCTAATATAGTCACACAGGCATTTTTTGATAGCATAATCAATCAAGCTCCTGCTGGATGTGTAGGGAAAAGCTTCTTCACCCGCTCTGCATTTCTTAATGCCCTCGGCTCTTACCTTTCAATTGGCACCACTGGAACTGCTTGTTGAAGATTGGCTCTGATTTTTTCTTTGTTAACAATAGTTGTTGATTGAAGACAAATGAAGAAGCTAAAGATTTGGGCTAAAGATTCAGCCGAGCTACTCAATGGTAGGGTGACTGATCTTCAGATACTTTTGGTGCCTGCCATAAATGTTGTCGGCAGCTTGTTAAAGACTTTGGCTCTTCTATTACATCTATAAATGGTTAGTGAATGAGAGGGGTTCGGTGTGGCAATCAGAAGAGAGTGCGAGCAGAATGTAAGCATCTGAGTGAGTGTGAGTGTGGGTAGAGTGAGAGTATTATCTCCTCCTCCTCCATTGTAATCTTTGTATTTCTCTTTGAAATTCCTAAGTGATTCGTGATTAGATCAAGATTAAAATATTTCAAATCCCAATAATCCAAAAACACAGAATCTAAATCAACAAGCACTTACAAAAGTGATTTAGATTGTTTGTTTTTCGGAATAAACAATAAATCGACACAAACAATTTTTACGTGGAAAAAACCACAATTGAAGAACCTTCAATTGTAATCAAAAACCATGGGCGAAACACCACTAATCAATCCACTACTGAAGAAAGAAAGATTACAAAGATAATACACAAATTACCCAACTCAGTCAATTTGCCTTTGAATCTTCTGTAGCTCTTTCACCAAGCCTTCGTCTCGGAACTGATCCACCTGAAGTTGAATCCACAACTTCACTTGTCGAATTAACGGCTACGTACAGAATCAAACGCCTTTTGAAACTCTATGTTTGAATCTTTGGAATCCACCGAAGAGAACTCTCTTGAATTATAAAGTAACAAACTCCTTGATGTATGAATCTTAGATCATGAGTGAAGAACTCTCTCAAAATATCAAGGAAAACTCTCAAAAAACTCCAGAAGAAAACTTCAAACAAAACCCAGGACTCTTGAATAAGATCTAGGAAAAGTAATCCTAGAAAAAGACCCAAAACGCGAATTTATAGAATCTGTGTTCGCGCGGTCCGCTCGAGCGTGGGAATGCCCGCTCGAGCGGAGGCTTCAAAATTGTGTGATTCATATAGGCTTCACGCTCGAGCGGAAGTTTCCAAGCTCGAGCATCAAATCACACCATCCAGTACTTTTTCAGACGAGGCAGAGATACTGTGACCTTGTAATCCCCGCTCGAGCGTCACTTTCCCCGCTCGAGCGGGGAGACCAAACTTGGAAAATCTGGAAAGCTATAACATGTTACAACCTTGGTTTTGATCCACGGAATTTGACAACAAAGGGTCCTAACAATCTCCCCTTTTGTCAAATCCCATACAAAACCATTCTAAAACTGTTTTCCTAACAAAATCACAAAAGTACTAAAACAATTTTCCAAACTATTCTAAAACAATTTTCCAACCAAAATAACAAAATCAACACCACCAACTAGGAACCAACATTCACAACCAAATCTCAAATCCATGCGCTTGAACAATTATCCTGAAAGAAAACAACCACACACAAGCCAACCAAAAATATGTGGAACTGGATTAAATAACAAAAGATAAGTCCATCATAAACAAAACAGTATCCATCCAAAACATATGACAATCCAACTGTACCAAAGAAGGATAGAAGTAAAACAACTGTACGTAAAACAACTGTACCATGTACTACCATGTACCAAAAACTATAACTGTACCATGTACCAAAATCACTCCCTCTTTTTGGCTGGGAGATGACAAAAGAATGTGCATAAAACAAAAGAGCTAAGAGCAAAGATCAAGGAGCCGGAGGCGAAGACTGCATCTGAAGCAAGGTCAAGATCTGAGCCAGCTGGGATGAAGACTGTGCCACAGAATCCTCAATCCGCTGGGAAGAGGCCTCCAAAGCACTGAAACGGGAATCGGTAGTGGTCTCAAGATCAGTGAGTCTGGCCTCAAATATATCCATTCGTGCCTCAAGATGATCAAACCGGGAACCAACAGAGCGCTCGAGGGACTGAAGCTGACCACGGATGGTACGAACTAGAGGGTGCTGCTCCCCCTCACCAAGATCTCTGCCAACAGCAGCATCATACTCGGCCTCCTCTGCCATGGTCGCAGCAGCACTAGGACCTGTACCAGATCGACCAGAACCAGAAGGAACCCCCCTAATGTGAGACTGACTCTGGGAGACAGTCTTCTTGGTAAATGGGCGTGTAGGAGAAGCAAATTCATCCTCATCATATGTAGGGACCTCAAATTTGACTAAAAGCCGGTTGATGAGACAGCCATAGGGTAAGCCAAGATTGTTGCGCTCAAAAGCAGCAACCATCTTTTGAATGATAAGGGTGGCAAGATCGATGGGACGATTTTGGGCGATACACTGAAGAACAAAGCCTTGATCCTGGTTAATCTCAGAGCTGTGGGTGGTAACTATGATATTGGCACACACAATTAAGTTGAGTAACCTAAATTGTGGAAGAAGTTCATTCTGTTTTATCAAGGAACCGGAAGGCCAAGAACGAGGAAAACCACAAAGAGTCTGAGCAACCTCATCAAAATCACATGTGGGACGCACTGGAAAAGAGTAAAAGATAGGAGATCTCTCACTAACCTCTAAAATCTCGCGGATAATATCAGTGGTAACAGTGATTTCCTTAGATCTAACCCATGTCTTAAAAGAGGGTCCAATGTCATCAAGACCATCCATATTGCAATAAAATTCCTGTACCCAAGTAAGATTTTGTGACCCAGAAAACAAAAGAACCTGATCCCCACCCAATTGAATCAAAGAAAGACCGGATAGGAATGGACTCAAAGGTGGAGGGTTGAACATTCCGTTCAAGATGGATGGAACGGGATGGGTAGGACTCGCGGAATAACTTGGCTTTTTCAGCCGATGGAAAGCGGTCAGTGTTATATGGAGGGCGAGAGGCTGTAGACTTACGTCTTTGAAGGTGGACATTACTAAACCCAGATAAAAGTACCAAGACTAACAACCCCCAACCCAAGACCAAACAACAAACAATAGAGAAACCACAAAACATTAGTATCACAAGAATATAGCAACATGAGGCAATCAAAGATATCATATGATGCAAAAAAAAATGTAAGCATAAGAGAACCAAATATTGCAAAATGAAGTAGAGTAAATGTGATGTGGACTAGGAAAATGTAGACAAAAAGCCCCAACCAAAAGCCCCAATTAAAAAAAAAAAACACACACACAAAAATTAGCAAGATGCCAAAATCAAAAACCCTAGAGGGGAGTTTACAGAACCAAAACCACTGTGCAATAGTCAAAATCAGCATTGCCTGACCCTAAAGAAGATGAATATTGACAATAGAGACCCATCGACCGAGTGTATAACAAACTCAAACAAACAAACAAAAAAAACACAGAGGGACAGAGAGACGACACTAGAGTAGAAGAGAAAGAGAGAAGGGATTTACCTGAGATGGAAGTGAAGAAAAAAGTCACCCAATGTGCAGACCAAGGAATGGGAGGCAAGGAATCGCCAAAAACCCTAGAAGATGAGGAGTTGAGAGGCAAAATGACTTGAAGGGTCGAAGGAGGGAAAGATATACAAAACTAGTTCGCTCGAGCATAGGTTTTAACGCTCGAGCGTGAGACAAAACACGCGAAGTCGCGCTCGAGCTTGAAAACTGAAGATCGAGCGTAAAATCATCCCTCCTAGAACTGCAAAAACAAAGAGCAAACTACTGCAAGGCTCAAAACCGCGCTCGAGCGTGGGAAGTTCCGCTCGAGCAGGGAAAAAAAACATTTTTTTTTTTCAAAACAAAAACAAGACACTCAAAAACATGAAGTGAGCCCTGGAACACAAGTAGATGATCACATTCAGCCAAAATGGATACTAAGATGAAATAATCCGCAATTCATGAATTCTGTAAAGTTGCAATTTTAAAAAAACAATGACACTGGAAATCATGAGCAAAGCAGATAAACTATAATCAGTGACCATAAGCTACATGAGAATGTACAACTCAAAATCCAACATGAAATCTCACAAAATAAAGTGTGTGTGTGTGTGTGCAATCCATGAGAGTCCACTAAGCTAGAGTTAATCCTCGTAGTGATTGGATGGCTGGACCTCCGACAAGAGGAACTGAACATCACAGAGAAAAGTCAAACCACTAGGAATCACGGGGTATTTGTTGAGTAAATGCGGAGGCTCCCCCTCAATCAATGAGTCCTTTTTCTTTATTTTCACATTTTTTTTTTCTTTGTTGTGCACTCACTGGTGGCATTCACGCTCAAGAGTATGAAAACCAAACCAGAGAAGAATGAAATCATAAAGGATGGCCTGGTTGGTGACTTTGAGGTAGCCTTTTCCTAATGCCCGGACTTCAAGGAACTGAGGGAGAAACCGTGGAAGTGAAAACAGATGGTAGATGGTTAAGAGACTCAACATCACCCATGATATACTAGTATCGGTCAATTCCACTGTAAAAGTACAAGAAACACTGTTAGTGGTCCATAGAGAACTTTGATCACTTGTGCGGAAACCCCTGCAACAATTTATCTCAAGGATGTGTACAGAATGAGATCATGAGGTTAATGAGCATGGGCATTCAAAATGAGCTATGAACAAAGAACAATGAGATCTTGTAAGCAGCATGAGTAGTGTGCATATAAAGATGTATGCAAGAAAACAGAAATCAATGACCAGAGATTATAGCATCCAAGCACACAAATAGCCAAACACTCACACCCACTCAAGGAACAAGTAACACTCTAGTGATCGAGCATGACACCCAAGGTCTTTCTAAGGAACTCAAACCGAAGAAGATCAAGGGGTTTTGTAAAAATATCAGCTTTTTGATGCTCAGTGGAAACATGCTCAAGAACAACAAGGCCTTCTTCCACTAACTCTCGAATAAAATGATGACGAATGTCAATATGTTTGGTGCGAGAGTGTTGGACAGGATTTTTTTGAAATGTTTATGGCACTTGTGTTATCACAAAAAAGAGTGAGAGTGTTTTGTTTTATCCCAAAATCATGAAGCATTTGTTTCATCCACAACATTTGTGCACAACAACTTCCTGCAGCAATGTACTCAGCCTCAGCAGTCGAAAGAGAGATGGCATTTTGCTTTTTACTATGCCAGGAAACCAGATTATTCCCAAGGTAAAAACACCCCCCGGATGTACTTTTCCTATCATCAGCACACCTTGCCCAGTCGGCATCAGAAAAACCAGTAATTTCAGTTGTAGTATCAGTGGAAAACCAAACCCCATACCCCAAGGTCCCATTAACATATTTGATGATGCGTTTGACCGCAAGAAGGTGAGACTCTTTAGGACTGGCTTGGTAACGGGCACAAACACCGACACTGAAAGAAATATCAGGACGACTGGCTGTCAGATACAAAAGACTCCCTATCATACTCCTATAAAGGGTAGGATCAACATCAATACCAGAGGAATCTTTGGAGAGGTGAAGACTGGTGCTCATGGGAGTACGTGCATGTTTGGCAGACTCAAGACCAAACTTTGACACAAGATTTTTGGCATACTTAGACTGAGAAACAAACATACCCGAAGGAGACTGTTTAATTTGAAGACCCAAGAAATAAGACAACTCTCCCATCATGCTCATCTCAAACTCATGTGTCATGCAATCCGAAAAATATTTCACAAGATGATCAGCAGTGGATCCAAACACAATATCATCAACATATATCTGAGCAACAAGAATATGAGACTTAGTATGTTTCACAAATAAAGTCTTATCCACACTACCCCTTTGAAAATCATTATCAAGAAGAAAGGTAGTAAGTCTATCATACCAAGCCCGAGGGGCTTGTTTCAACCCATACAAAGCCTTGTCTAACTTGTAGACATGATTAGGACATTTAGGGTCCTCAAACCCTTTTGGTTGCTCAACATATGCCTCTTCTTTCAAGTACCCATTCAGAAAGGCACTTTTCACATCCATTTGAAACAATTTAAAGCCAAGAAAACATGCAACACCAAGCAAAATACGAATAGATTCGAGACGTGCAACTGGGGCAAACGTCTCATCATAGTCAACACCCTCTACTTGTGTGTAGCCTTGAGCAACCAACCTAGCTTTATTCCTAACAACAGTACCATTCTCATCAGATTTATTTTTAAAGATCCACTTGGTACCTATCACATTCATGTCTCTAGGTCTGGGAACTAGAGTCCAAACTTTGTTACGTTCAAATTGACCTAATTCTTCATGCATAGCATTGACCCAACTATCATCTAGCAAGGCCTCTTTAAAATTCTTAGGTTCAATTAATGAAACATAACACATATGTGATACCTCATCCCGAATCTGTCTTCGGGTTTTCATTCGATCCGAGACACTTCCAATCACCTGTTGAGCTGGATGATTCAGTTTCACCCTTGCTGATGGTTTAAGCTCAGGACTTGCGGTGACAGAAGCAACAGGAGTGATGTCCCTTTGAGCACTCTTTGGACTTGAACTTACCTGTGAGGATGGTGCTGTAACAATTTCTTGTGATTGGACCGCAGCTTCTCCTTGATTTTGTGGTTCAGTATCCAAGATTGGAGACTCACCATTGTCATCCTCATTTGTTGCTGGAGTAGGTGCACCTGTGTCATCTATAACCACATTGATAGATTCCATTAAAGATGAAGTTCGCAGGTTATAGACTCGAAAAGCCCTACTGTTGGTTGAATACCCTAGAAAAATACCTTCATCACTTCGGGAGTCAAATTTGCCCAAGGGCTCTCTATCTTTGAAGATGTAACACTTACTCCCAAAAGTTTTGAAGTATTTTACATTAGGTTTCAATCCCTTCCACAATTCATATGGAGTTTGTAAAGTGCCGGGCCTTAAATACACGCGATTTATGACATAAACAGCAGTATTTAGGGCTTCAGCCCAAAACTTTGGAGGAAGTTTCTTACTAAGGAGCATGACCCTAGCCATTTCTTGAACAACTCTGTTCTTCCTCTCAACCACTCCATTTTGTTGTGGAGTAATAGGTGCAGAAAATTCATGCTTAATTCCATGCATATCACAAAAATCCGAAAACGAACTATTTTCAAATTCACGACCATGATCAGTTCGGATTCTTATGATACGCCCAATGGAAACACCCTGTTCATTTTGGATTTTAAGGACTAAAGCCTGGAAAGCATCAAACGTATCAGATTTTTCCCTTAAAAAATTTACCCAAGAAAACCGAGTAAAATCATCAACAGTTAGAAAAATGTATCTTTTACCTCCAATGCTTTCAGTGCGAGTAGGACCCATTAAATCCATGTGAACCAATTCAAGAGGACGTTTGGTTGTAAAGCTGTTCACCTTTTTATGAGGGGCACGGGTTTGCTTTCCAAGTTGACATGGTCCACACACATGGCTCAAATTCTTACCCAGTTTAGGTACTCCTCTCACAAGCTCTTTGTTGGCTATCTTAGTTAGGTCTTTGAAATTCATGTGACCTAATCTTTGATGCCACAAATCAATGTTACTTATGATGGCAGAGTGACAAGTGAGATCATTAGTAGTAACAATCCCATAGCAGTTATCAGATGTGCGAACCCCATGTAAGACAGTATTTCCCTTTTTATCCAAAATTTCACATTTATTTTTTGAAAACAATACTTCATGATGGGAATCACACATTTGACTAATGCTTAAAAGATTTGCTTTAAGACCATCAACAAGTAGAGCATTATCCAGTTTGGGAAGACCAGCAACACTTATAGAGCCCTTACCAATGACTCTAGAAGTGCCGCCATCTCCAAAGGTAACAATTCCTCCTTCATATTTTTCAAGAGAGGTGAAGTAGGATTTGTTACCGGACATGTGACGAGAGCAGCCACTATCAAGATACCACATGTGTGAGTCACGTGCTTTTAAGGCAGTGTGAACAACTAAACAAGTCAAATCATCTTTCCTAACCCAAATCCTTTTGGTCTTGGTCAATGTCTTGGCGTTGTGAACACCCTCATGAATCTTGGTATTCCACCTAGACATGTAAGGTTGTCTCCTAACCCAAAATGTATTCGAATTTCTACCCTTTTGAGACACCTTACCAAACAGTTCATATCAATAAGGACGAATGTGGCCATATCTACCACAATGATGACAAATAAAAATAGGTTTTACCTCATTTTTGTTGATTTTACCCACTTTCGGTAGATGAAGAGAGGAATCATCCTGGTCTACCTTCAATTTTCCCTTTGCTTGAGTCTTCAGGTTATGTGAGGTAGAGGCCTGTCCCTTGTGAGCTGTTGCACCATAGCCTAGCCCACTTTTGTCACAACCCATTTGTTGAGACCCGAGGATGTCTTCTAGAGATTTGGAACCTTTGTTCCACATGGAGATTGTTGCTCTAGCAATACGAAGTTCTTCATCTTTCTGACAGACTATCTCTTCCAATAGCTTGTGACATCTCAAGACTTTCAAGCTTTTCTTCATATGTGGAATACACCTTCAGAAGTTCATTCCTTTCAGTTTCACAGGATAGAAGTTTTCCACATAAGTCTTGCCTGTCACTTGAGATCTTGATGATATTCTGCTTTGCTGCTACAAGTTCTCCTTTCAGCCTGACATTCTCACTCTCACATGTTTTGAGCTTGAGAGAGAGTTTGTCGTTGATTTTGGACAAATTCAGAGATTCCTCGTACAGCTTTTCGTAAGCTTGTTGTAGTTCATCGCCATTGATCTCATCATTGTCTTCAGATGTTTCATCATCCTCTTTTTGCTCTTCATTCTCCTTGACTCATCCAATCTAGCAACTAAGCAGGGAAGTTGCTGGATGGTGGGGAAGGTGAATCTCCTCTTTCATGGAATTGGCTCAGAATTTCCCATGCATCTTTAGCCTTTGTGCAGTGAGCAACTCGTTGCTGTTCTTCATAGGAAATTGCTCCACGAATAGTAATCAGGGCTCTCTGATTGCCCGGATTGTCTGCACTTTCTGTATCTTCTTCAATGGCTTGCCAACCTTCTGGTTCAAAAGCTCTCAGAAAAGCCCTCATTCTGATTTTCCAATACAGGTAGTTAGTCCCATCAAAGGTGGGAGCATGATGCAAGTTCTGACCACGAGCTAAATCCGATGGCTTTGGAAGAGGTTGAGCGAAAGAGGACCAAAAAGCCATGAAAGCACTATCCCCGTCTTCACCGGATTCAGGTTCTTCGGGTTCTTGTTCCGACCCGCTTTCATCATCCCAAGTCACAGTGTAAACTTTCTTTCGATTCTTTTTCGAAGGGCATTCAAGGGCAATATGACCAAACCCTTGACATTCATAGCACTTGACCCCTTGCCCCTTTACAATCTTCTTTTCAGTTTTTTGAGCAAATTTTGGTGGAAAAGTTTTGGGTTTTTCATTACTCTTGTCTTTTGAAATAGGGTCTCTGAAATTAGGCTTCTTTTTCTTCAAAATTTTTTTAAACTGTTTTGTAAGCATAGCCGTCATCTCAGACTCTAAATCAAATTCAGTCTCCGGAGTTTTTGCAGTCTCATGAGCACTAGTGAAAGCCACACTATCTTTTTGTTTTTTCTTTGAAATCTGGTGGGCTTCATAAGTCTGCAAGTTTCCAACCAATTGATCAAGCTTGAGGGTATCAACATTCTGAGCCTCCTCAATGGCTGTCACTTTTGATTGGAACCTCTCGGGTAAAGACCTCAAAATTTTTCCAACCACTTTAGCTTCTGGGATTTTTTCACCGAGTGTGAAACAGGAATTAACGATATCACTGAGTTTTGCATAGAAATCATCAAACGTCTCATCATCCCGCATAAAAAGGGTTTCAAAGGCGGAGGTGAGACGTTGAAGTTTTGACCTTTTGACAGAGGTAGTACCTTCGTGAATCGTTTCAAGAATGTCCCAAGCCTCTTTTGCTACCTCACACGTGCAGATACGACGAAATTCTTCAGGTGTGACGGAGCAAAACAGGGAATTGAGAGCCTTACTGTTCCAACTCGAGTTTTGGTAATCAGTTGTGTCCCATTTATCAAGGGGTTTAGGAATATCTACACCATCAATGGTGACAATAGGTTCACTCCACCCATAGATCACGCAGTGCCAAACTTTCTCATCGATGGATTTTAAAAACGCTCTCATACGAGCTTTCCAATAAGAATAGTTTGTACCGTCGAGTAAAGGAGGTCTATGAGTCGAGTTACCTTCACGAATAGAATCCATAATACTAGTCACACAAAATCACACTCCTATAGTTTTGATAAAACAAAGAGTGACCCGCTCTGATACCAATTGAAATTCCTAAGTGATTCGTGATTAGATCAAGATTAAAATATTCCAAATCCCAATAATCCAAAAACACACAATCTAAATCAACAAGCACTTACGAAAGTGATTTAGATTGTTTGTTTTTCGGAATAAACAATAAAACCACGGGCGAAATGCCACTAATCAATCCACTACTGAAGAAAGAAAGATTACAAAGATAATACACAAATTACCCAACTCAGTCAATTTGCCTTCGAATCTTCTGTAACTCTTTCACCAAGCCTTCGTCTCGGAACTGATCCACCTGAAGTTGAATCCACAACTTCACTTGTCGAATTAACGACTACGTACAGAATCAAACGCCTTTTGAAACTCTACGTTTGAATCTTCGGAATCCACCGAAGAGAACTCTCTTGAATTATAAAGTAACAAACTCCTTGATGTATGAATCTTAGATCATGAGTGAAGAACTCTCTCAAAATATCAAGGAAAACTCTCAAAAACTCCAGAAGAAAACTTCAAACAAAACCCTAGGACTCTTGAATAAGATCTAGGAAAAGTAATCCTAGAAAAAGACCCAACACGCGAATTTATAGAATCTGTGTTCACGCGGTCCGCTCGAGCGTGGGAATGCCCGCTCGAGCGGAGGCTTCAAAATTGTGTTATTCATATAGGCTTCACGCTCGAGCGGAAGTTTCCACGCTCGAGCGTCGAATCACACCATCCAGTACTTTTTCAGAAGAGGCAGAGATACTGTGACCTTGTAATCCCCGCTCGAGCGTCACTTTCCCCGCTCGAGCGGGGAGACCAAACTTGGAAAATCTGGAAAGCTATAACATGTTACAACCTTGGTTTTGATCCACGGAATTTGACAACAAAGGGTCCTAACACTCTTCATATAGTGAAATCAGCTACTCATAGACGTAGATGATTTGCCGAACCACATAAATCTTTGTGTGTTCTTGATTGTGTGCTTGTGTGTGATTGTTTTCTGCCTCTTAGGCACAACAAATTGGTATCAAAGCATTGTTGTGCGAAAAACAGAGTGTTTTTCTGTAAACTAAAAATTACAAAATTGTTGAAATCGAGTTTTCAGCCTACTAGGACGACCGCCTCGATGAAAGAAGTCTAAACCCAGAAAGAACGGTCAAAATGGAGGTCGGGGTGGTCCACATGCTCTGGTCAAAGGTTGGCCTGTAAAGTCAACTTTGAACTAGAAGACCCACGCGCGGAGAGAGGAAGAAAACGACTTTACGGTGCCAAAATATATACTTCAAATATATATTTGAATAAATACCAACACCAAGTGGAGCTTTTTCTAAGTGGTTAAGGTTGGGCATTTCTCTCCCTTGGCTGAGGTTCAAATCTTTAGGGCAACAGTATTGCAAATTATTTTTGCAACACTGCCACATCAATGCCAGGTGTTAGCCTAGTCACTGCCACGTTTGAACCACTTGTTAAGCCACGTCATTGCCACGTGTTGAGCCACATCATCGACAGCTCACCCGCCACATCATTGACACGGCAGCACATCTACCACGTCATTATCCCAATCAGTCAAATTTTTTGAAATTGCAAGGAGGCCCCTGAAAGTTTGGGAAATTTCATTTCAACCCATGATCTTACTGAAATTACAATTTAGCCCTTGAAACTTCTATAAATTGCAATAAGTTCTCTAGATTTGGAGAAATTTCATTAAGGTCCCTAGAGAGGTGGAAAAAGTGCTTTTCTAGCTAAATTAACAGTTTTAGACGCAACCACGAATTCCGTTTTTTGAGATTCGGACCCGAATTTTCAGTGAAGTTTTCGGGAGCTTAGAATTTGTCGTGTTCCAAGCATTTCAAGTGTCCATTATTGGTTATGGTGGAGATTATTTAGCAGTTTCAATGGTAGAATCTACAGAGACAAGATCAACCAAATCCACAAGTAACCCAGAGACTACAAACAGCTCTAGGCATTGGACCCCCGTGTCCCATGCTAAGTTCGAAGTAGAGAAGTTTGATGGTAGCAGCAACTTTGGCATATGGAGATGCAAAGTTAAAGATATGCTTGTCCAGATAAATCTGCACTTCACTCTGGGAAACAAACCATATGAATTAGATGAGAGAGAATAGGAGAAAGTGAATCTCCTGGCCTGCAGTTCCATCTGACTTTGCCTTGTGAAAGAGGAGAAATACGCCTTCACAGAATATGATACTACGAAGGAGCTTTGGAAGGCGCTGGAAGACAAGTTCATAACAAAGAGCATTGAGAACCGACTCTACTTGAACAAGAGGTTGTTTCATTTCAACTACAAGAAAGGTATTTCGATGAACGAACACCTGAACAATTTTAACAAAATTCTTGCCGATTTGAAAAACCTAGATGTTCAAATCGATGATAAAGATAAAGCACTATTATTGTTAAATTCCTTGTCTGACACATATGACCATCTCACCACCACTTTACTATATGATAAAGAAAAGATCAAGTATGTTGATGTTTCAAACACCTTGGTAAATAATGAGTTTAGAAGGAAAGATAAGTCTGCAAACAAGAACTCAGCATCAGAGGCATTGACAGTAAGAGACAAGATGAATAATAGAAGATATACAGGACGAGAAAAGTCTCGCTCAAAATCCAGAGAGAGATCATCTTGCAAAAGATGAGTGTACTGCTTGTCACCAGAAGGGGCATTGGGTAAAAGATTGTCCCAATAAAGACAAGAAAGAGGAAAAGGTGAATGTTGCACGATATAGAGATAATGGTGAAAGATCAACCTTCACAGTTTCATCACTTGACTATTCTGATAAATGGATTCTAGATTCCGGATGTTCATACCACATGTGTCCTAATAAGCAGTGGTTCTTGAGCTTACGAGAGTTTGATGGAGGAGTTGTGCTGATAGGCAACAACCAAGCTTGCTAGACAAAGGAGATTAGAACAATTCTACTAAAGATGTATGATGGAACAATTAGAGTTCTCGAAGATGTTCGGTATGTACCGGATTTGACGAAAAATCTCATCTTAGTGGGAGTTTTAGACTCCAAAGGTTACAGAGTAACTGTGGAAGATGGAGTCCTCAAAGTTGTACGATGAGCATTTGTTGTAATGAAGGGTATTCGAAAGGGAAATTTATATTTCCTTGACGACACTACAATCACAGGGAGAGTGGCTGTCTCTACCAACTCAGAGGATGATGCGTCAGACACTTCTAGACTTTGGCACATATGCTTAGGGCATATTAGAGAAAAGGCTTTACAAGGGTTGGTAAAGCAAGGCCTATTGAAAAGTGCCAAGACAGGAAAGCTTGATTTCTGCGAGCATTGTGAACTGGGCAAGAAAACAATCAAGTTTGGTACTGCTATTCATTGTACCAAAGGGATTCTAGACTAAGTTTACACCGATGTATGGGGTCTTTCCAAAAATGCTTCTTTAGGAGGTAAACACTACTTTGTGTCATTCATTGATGATTTCTCAAGGAGAGTCTGGGTTTACATAATAAAGCATAAAGATGAGGTGTTAGACATCTTCCTTAGATGGAAGAAAATGATTAAGACCCAGATAGGCAGGAAGATCAAGAAGCTCAGATCTGACAATGGCGGCGAATACACATCAGATATCTTCTTTAAGGTTTTCCAAAATGAAGGGATAGTGAGACATTTCACAATTAGTGGAAAACTGCAGCAAAATGAAGTTGCAGAATGCATGAACCGCACTTTGGTGGAGAAAGTTTGGTGTATGCTGTCACAATCAGGATTGAGCAAGGCATTTTGGGGCAAAGCATTGAACTATACTCGTCATCTTGTCAACAGACTACTTGCTGCAGCACTAGATGGCAAGACTCCCATGGAAGTATGGTCAGTAGCGCCAGTTACTGATTATGATTAGCTACGTGTCTTCAGATGTCCAGCTTATTTTCATGTTACAGAATCTAAGCTGGATCGTAGAGCCAAGAAAGCTGTCTTTTTGGGCTTTAGTGATGGTGTCAAAGGATACAGACTCTGGTGCCCTAAATCAAAGAAAGTTGTCACTAGAAGAGACGTTACTTTTGATGAGTCTACAATCTTGAAGAAGCCAAATCCTCAAGAGAATGAGGAAGCATTGAAGAAGTCAGTGCAGGTGGAGTTTGAGACTCCAGTAAAGGCTATTTAGACAGTCAACAATCCTGAAAAAGTTTCAGTTGATAGCTCTAAAGAAGATCCTGAAGAGAGTTTAGATGAGAATGACGATCCAAAGACCCCACAATAGTCAGAACCCATTATAATCAGAAAAGGAAAAAGGGTTACTAAGCAACCTAGTTAGATGATCGATATGGTGGCCTATGCACTTTCAATCATTGAAGATAATATTCCTTGCACTTTCAAAGAAGCCCTGCAGAATGTAGAAAGTGTCAAATGGAACGAGGCTATGGATGAAGAGATCGGGTCACTCCATAAGAACCAGACTTGGGAGTTGGTGCAACTTCCAAAGGAAATAAAGCAATTGGGTGTAAGTGGGTTTAAACCAAGAAAGAAGGCATTCTAAACAAAGATAGCATCTGATTCAAAGCTAGATTGGAAGCTAAAGGCTATGCCCAGAAGGAAGGAATAGACTACAATAAGCTATTCTCACCTGTTGTGAAGTACATGTCTATTTGTATCTTGTTAGCTATGGTTGCACAGTTTGATCTCAAACTTGCCTAACTCGATGTCAAAACTGCCGTTTTACATGGATATCTTGAAGATGAGATATACATCTCCTAGCCAGATGGTTTCAAAGTTACTGGAAAAGAGAATTGGGCTTGTAAGCTGAACAAATCGTTGTACGGGTTGAAGCAATCCCCGAGACAGAGGTACAAATGATTTGATTGATTCATGACAGAAAAGAAATACACAAGAAGCTAGTATGATCATGTGTATATTTCCATAAGCTTTCTGATGGTTCTTTCATCTATTTGCTCTTATATGTAGATGATATATTGATTGCATCTAAGAGCAAAGTGGAGATTGATAAAATCAAGACACAGTTGACAGGAGAGTTCAAAATAAAGGATCTTGGCGAAATAAAGAAAATTCTTAGCATGGAGATTAAAAGACACAGGAAGAAGGGCACGGTTTTTCTAACGCAAACCCAGTATTTGAAAAAGGTGTTAGATAGATTTGGCATAAATGGGAAAACAAAAACTGTGAGTACACCATTGGCCCCTCATTTCAAGCTTAGTGCTTCGATGTCTCCACGCACAAAAAAAGAACAGTAGCATATGTCATAGGTTCTATATGCAAATGCAGTCAATGCATTAATGAATGCTATGATTTGTACAAGGCTTGATATCTCATATGTTGTGAGTATGGTAAACAAGTATATGCATGATCCGGGGAAAGGTCACTAGCAAGCAATGAAATGGATCTTGAGGTACATACATGGCATGGTTAATCTGGGATTGAAGTTCGAGAGAGATAGCCAACTCGGACAGAATTTGGTTGGATATGTGGACTCAGATTATGCTGGTGACTTGGAGAAACGTCGGTCAACAAAAGGGTATTTATTTACGCTTGCTAAAGGGCCGGTGAGTTAGAGGTCAACGTTTCAGTCAACGGTGGCTTTGTCTACTACAGAGGCAAAATACATGACAGTGACAGAAGCCTTTAAGAGGCTATTTGGCTACATAGTTTGATTGAGGACTTGGGTATTGTTCAAAAGCACGTTGAGGTGTACTGCGACAGTCAGAGTGCCATTTGTTTGGCAAAGAACCAGGTTCATCATTCTCATACCAAGCACATTGATGTTCGTTTCCATTTCATCCGAGAAATTGTGAATGAAGGGGATATTCTACTTCAAAAGATTAGTACTGCAGATAATTAGGCCAATATGCTCACAAAAGTGGTTTTTGGGATCAAGTTCCAAAATTGTTTGGACTTGGTCAACATCTTTTAGAACTGAGCACCTTCGGGTGCATGGCAGTGTTGATTGATCACTATGTTGGATAGAAAATCCTCGCCAATGAGGAGATTTGTTGAAGATTGGCTCTGATTTTTTCTTTGTCAACAATGGCTGCTGATTGAAGACAAATGAAGAAGCTGAATATTTGGGCTAAAGATTTAGCCGAGCTACTCCATGGTAGGGTGGCTGATCTTCAAATCCTATTGGTGACGGCCATAAATGTTGTCGGCAACTTGTTGAAGACTTTGGCTCTCTCATTGCATCTATAAATAGTTAGTTCATGGGAGGGGTTCGGTGTGGCAATCAAAAGAGAGTGTAAGCAACTAAGTCAGTGTGAGTAGAGTGAGAGTATTGTCTTATCCTCCACCATTGTTGTAATCTTTGTATTTCTCTCCATATAGTGAGATCCACTACCCGTGGACGTAGGCTATTTGCCGAACCACTTAAATCTTTGTGTGTTCTTGCTTGTGTGCTTGTGTGTGACTGTTTTCTGCCTCCTAGGCACAACACTGCTGACGATTCTAAGCGTGAAATTGCTACTTTCTTCGCACACGCCACGCATGAGACTAGATGTAAGATTTCAATTTCACTTTCCTCCAATCCACATGTAACTTGCTAAAATCTACACAAATTTGAAAATTTTTATGCATGTACATATATATATACTAGAAAATTTTGCACAATTTAGAAAATGTGAAAGGAGTTCTAACGGTCTAGTCAATATAATGCTTTCTTTAAAATGACAAAGAGGAGGAATTGATACTCAACATGATCTATCGTTTTATTTTATTTTTGTTATTCAATGATCGGGGATTTTGTCCTTACGGATGTATTTAGTTGGCACCTTTCCCGATTCGTTAACTTTTTCTGGGCCATCAATTATTTTGGGCTCTTCATCCAAGCCTTCCTCGTATGGGCCTAACATAGTTGTAATTAAATATCACACATAATCAAAAAAAGTTCTATTTTACCAACATATATCTAACACACAAAACTTTCTGATTTGGCAGTTTTCTGCAAGAGAAATGTTAGGGATCATGAAGATTTTTTCATGAAAATGATCATGAAAAATTTATGATCCTTAGATTACCTTGATTAGTGTGTGATACTTTATTGTAAGTGTAATCCAAAGGTCACAAATCTTTCATGACCATTTTCATGAAAGACTTTTCATGATACCTAGCATTGCTCTTTTTGCAATATTGAAGAGATAGATGGTGCCTTTAAGAACTACTGTGATCCGTCAAATACTCAGTACCCATGTGCACCAAACAAGAATTACTATGGAAGAGTTCCTCTTCAACTGCCATGGAACTACAACTATGGGCATGCTGGGCAAAGCATTTTCGATGGACTAAACAATCCAGAAACTGTGGCAACAGATTCAGTGGTGTCATTCAAGACCATCTTGTGGTTTTGGATGAACAACGTTCCCAAAATCATAAACTCTGGATTCGGTGCAACAATCCAAGCCATCAACAGTGGTGAATACAATGGTAATTGACCAGATGCAGTCAATGCTCTAAGTACTACACTGATTATTAACCAACTTGGGGTTGCGCCTGGTAATAATCTCTAATGCTAGGACACTAAAAAAATTTAGCCGACATGGAAGTTAGCTCTTTAGTACCTTGTAACAAATTTGACATACATGGAAGAAAATAAATATTACTACTAGTGTTGCAGTAATACCACTGCAATGAATAAAAAGAGCTCTAGCTAGGTACATGTTTGGTAATGATACGGAGGGAATTACTACTAAAGATTCAAATGTATAAACAATCTTGGTTTCTTCAACAATTAATTAATAAATTTTGCTTTCATATCTTCGTTCAAAAAAAATATATATATATATATATATTTTGGCAAAAAAAAAAAATTGTTATTATCAATCTTTTTATCCACAGAGAAGCAATATATTTTGATAGTAATGATAAAAATTAAAATCAATATAAAAGAGAGTATAAAGAAGATCCAGACAGGAGCAACAAAAAAACCAAAAAAAAAAAAAAGCAGAAAAACCCAGTAGACCAGTAGTTAACAAGGTGCCAACTACTAAACCCCCCAACAGAGAGAACCACCAAAAACATTTTGTTCTGAAACTCATGCTCCGTTTGTGTCCGCAGAAAACACTTTCTGGAAAATGTTTTCCACATTTTCTAATGTTTGATACAATGTAAAACAAAAGTCAATAAAAAACTTGTCAGTAAAAAAACTTCAACACGAAATGAATAAAGATTTTTCCAAATACAAGAAATAATGGAATCATTATGATCACATTCATATACAGATATGCTCTGCATTCAAATAGAGCAATTTGACAAAGAAAACCCCACTGTAATCTCATTTGCACCTTAAGGCGGTATTTGGTTTATAGTTTGGGGAGAGATTTAAAAAGAAAAAAGAAAAAAGTAAGTGAAATGTAAATGAAATATAAATGCATTTCATACACCTTTTTGTTAAAATTAATGCCATATTTACATTAGATACATTGAATACATTGCATGCATTGGATACATTGAGTTCATACATTCTTTGTATTCATCTATTTTTATATTCATGTATTTTATATTATTAAGTACATTGTCTAGATTATATTCATGTACCTAGTTAATTGTAAGTTTGTTTAGGTTCATGGATCTTATTCATTGAACTTATGTATAACCTTCTCTATATAAAAGGATGTAAGCCTTTGGGCAAAATATATGAATCAATAAGTGAGAAAAATTCAATACAAAATATAGTTCATTCTAAAGAGAGTTTTATCAAAAGCTAACATAAGTGGTATCAGAGCTTTGGTTGGGTCAAGAGCAAGCTGGGCGTAGAGATCGAATACGGGAAAACAAGCCCGAAGAAGAACAAACCGACGTCCATGGCGAATCCCAACAACCAAAATGTATCCACTCCTATCTTTAATGGTGAAAATTTTGATTTTTGGTATGTGAAAATGAGAATTATTTTTGTCTATACGGAGCTTTGGATCTTGTTGAGAATGGGTTCGAGGAACCTGAAGATGAAGGAGCTTTGACAAATCCCCAAAATAACCAATTAAAAGAGCAAAAGAAGAAGGATTCAAAGGCTCTATCTTTTATTCAACAAGGAGTTTCAGAAGCAATCTTTCCAAGGATTATCAATGCAACAAAAGCGAAGGAGGCATGGGATATTCTTCAGAAAGAGTATAGAGGCAACTTGAAGGTAAGAACCATCAAACTTCAATCATTGAAAAGAGATTTTGAAAATTTAAAGATGAAGGATATGGAATTGTTGAAGGATTATTTTTCTAGGGTTATGGAACTTGTAAACCAAATGAAAATTTTTGGGGATAATATTACTAATCAAAGAGTTGTTGAGAAAATTTTGATAAGTTCGCCGGAGAAATACAATCCCATTGTTGCTATCATTGAAGAAACTAAAGATCTTGCTGATTTGAGTATTGAAGAATTGATGGGTTCAATTAAAGCATTTGAGCAAAGGTTGAGTAGGGAATCTGAAAAGTCAATTGAAAGTGCCTTTCAAACCAAGCTCAATATTAGTACCTCTAATTCCCAAGGAAGAGGAAGAGGAAGAGGAAGAGGAAGAAATGCAACCGAAAGAGCAAGAAATGCAAGAGGAAGAAGAAGGTCTAATTTTCAAAGAAAGGAAAATGAAGAGTCCACTCAACAAAAGTGTGGAATTTGCAACCGAAGCAATCATGTTGATAAAGATTGTTGGTTTCGAGGAAAGCCAAAATGTTACAATTGTAACAAATTTGGGCATGTCAAGAAGGATTGCCTAGTCAAGAGCACTCAACAAGCTAATTTTTCCGAGCAAGAAAGTGAAGGGCACATGTTATATGCTTTTCACAAAGCATCGGATCAAACCAAGGATGTATGGTTTCTCGATAGCGGATGTAGTAATCACATGACAGGAGATAAAAGCATTTTTGTGAAAATGGATGCTTCCTCCAGTTCTCAAGTAAAAATGGGGAATGGTGCCTTAGTCCAAACAAAAGAAAAAGGTACTATTGCTATAGAAACCAAGATGGGTACAAGATTCATTTCCGATGTTCTCTTAGTTCCAGACTTAGAGCAAATTTGCTAAGTGTTGGACAACTTATGGAGCATGGATACCTTGTTCACTTTAAAGATGATTTTTGCAAATTTTTGACAAAGGGGGAAATAGTTTGTATCGTCGAGTAAAGGAGGTCTATGAGTCGAGTTACCTTCACGAATAGAATCCATAATACTAGTCACACAAAATCACACTCCTATAGTTTTGATAAAACAAAGAGTGACCCGCTCTGATACCAATTGAAATTCCTAAGTGATTGTGATTAGATCAAGATTAAAATATTCCAAATCCCAATAATCCAAAAACACACAATCTAAATCAACAAGCACTTACGAAAGTGATTTAGATTGTTTGTTTTTCGAATAAACAATAAAACCACGGGCGAAATGCCACTAATCAATCCACTACTGAAGAAAGAAAGATTACAAAGATAATACACAAATTACCCAACTCAGTCAATTTGCCTTCGAATCTTCTGTAACTCTTTCACCAAGCCTTCGTCTCGGAACTGATCCACCTGAAGTTGAATCCACAACTTCACTTGTCGAATTAACGACTACGTACAGAATCAAACGCCTTTTGAAACTCTACGTTTGAATCTTCGGAATCCACCGAAGAGAACTCTCTTGAATTATAAAGTAACAAACTCCTTGATGTATGAATCTTAGATCATGAGTGAAGAACTCTCTCAAAATATCAAGGAAAACTCTCAAAAACTCCAGAAGAAAACTTCAAACAAAACCCTAGGACTCTTGAATAAGATCTAGGAAAAGTAATCCTAGAAAAAGACCAACACGCGAATTTATAGAATCTGTGTTCACGCGGTCCGCTCGAGCGTGGGAATGCCCGCTCGAGCGGAGGCTTCAAAATTGTGTTATTCATATAGGCTTCACGCTCGAGCGGAAGTTTCCACGCTCGAGCGTCGAATCACACCATCCAGTACTTTTTCAGAAGAGGCAGAGATACTGTGACCTTGTAATCCCCTCGAGCGTCACTTTCCCCGCTCGAGCGGGGAGACCAAACTTGGAAAATCTGGAAAGCTATAACATGTTACAACCTTGGTTTTGATCCACGGAATTTGACAACAAAGGGTCCTAACACTCTTCATATAGTGAAATCAGCTACTCATAGACGTAGATGATTTGCCGAACCACATAAATCTTTGTGTGTTCTTGATTGTGTGCTTGTGTGTGATTGTTTTCTGCCTCTTAGGCACAACAAATTGGTATCAAAGCATTGTTGTGCGAAAAACAGAGTGTTTTTCTGTAAACTAAAAATTACAAAATTGTTGAAATCGAGTTTTCAGCCTACTAGGACGACCGCCTCGATGAAAGAAGTCTAAACCCAGAAAGAACGGTCAAAATGGAGGTCGGGGTGGTCCACATGCTCTGGTCAAAGGTTGGCCTGTAAAGTCAACTTTGAACTAGAAGACCCACGCGCGGAGAGAGGAAGAAACGACTTTACGGTGCCAAATATATACTTCAAATATATATTTGAATAAATACCAACACCAAGTGGAGCTTTTTCTAAGTGGTTAAGGTTGGGCATTTCTCTCCCTTGGCTGAGGTTCAAATCTTTAGGGCAACAGTATTGCAAATTATTTTTGCAACACTGCCACATCAATGCCAGGTGTTAGCCTAGTCACTGCCACGTTTGAACCACTTGTTAAGCCACGTCATTGCCACGTGTTGAGCCACATCATCGACAGCTCACCCGCCACATCATTGACACGGCAGCACATCTACCACGTCATTATCCCAATCAGTCAAATTTTTTGAAATTGCAAGGAGGCCCCTGAAAGTTTGGGAAATTTCATTTCAACCCATGATCTTACTGAAATTACAATTTAGCCCTTGAAACTTCTATAAATTGCAATAAGTTTCTAGATTTGGAGAAATTTCATTAAGGTCCCTAGAGAGGTGGAAAAAGTGCTTTTCTAGCTAAATTAACAGTTTTAGACGCAACCACGAATTCCGTTTTTTGAGATTCGGACCCGAATTTTCAGTGAAGTTTTCGGGAGCTTAGAATTTGTCGTGTTCCAAGCATTTCAAGTGTCCATTATTGGTTATGGTGGAGATTATTTAGCAGTTTCAATGGTAGAATCTACAGAGACAAGATCAACCAAATCCACAAGTAACCCAGAGACTACAAACAGCTCTAGGCATTGGACCCCCGTGTCCCATGCTAAGTTCGAAGTAGAGAAGTTTGATGGTAGCAGCAACTTTGGCATATGGAGATGCAAAGTTAAAGATATGCTTGTCCAGATAAATCTGCACTTCACTCTGGGAAACAAACCATATGAATTAGATGAGAGAGAATAGGAGAAAGTGAATCTCCTGGCCTGCAGTTCCATCTGACTTTGCCTTGTGAAAGAGGAGAAATACGCCTTCACAGAATATGATACTACGAAGGAGCTTTGGAAGGCGCTGGAAGACAAGTTCATAACAAGAGCATTGAGAACCGACTCTACTTGAACAAGAGGTTGTATTTCAAAGAAAGGTATTTCGATGAACGAACACCTGAACAATTTTAACAAAATTCTTGCCGATTTGAAAAACCTAGATGTTCAAATCGATGATAAAGATAAAGCACTATTATTGTTAAATTCCTTGTCTGACACATATGACCATCTCACCACCACTTTACTATATGATAAAGAAAAGATCAAGTATGTTGATGTTTCAAACACCTTGGTAAATAATGAGTTTAGAAGGAAAGATAAGTCTGCAAACAAGAACTCAGCATCAGAGGCATTGACAGTAAGAGACAAGATGAATAATAGAAGATATACAGGACGAGAAAAGTCTCGCTCAAAATCCAGAGAGAGATCATCTTGCAAAAGATGAGTGTACTGCTTGTCACCAGAAGGGGCATTGGGTAAAAGATTGTCCCAATAAAGACAAGAAAGAGGAAAAGGTGAATGTTGCACGATATAGAGATAATGGTGAAAGATCAACCTTCACAGTTTCATCACTTGACTATTCTGATAAATGGATTCTAGATTCCGGATGTTCATACCACATGTGTCCTAATAAGCAGTGGTTCTTGAGCTTACGAGAGTTTGATGGAGGAGTTGTGCTGATAGGCAACAACCAAGCTTGCTAGACAAGGAGATTAGAACAATTCTACTAAAGATGTATGATGGAACAATTAGAGTTCTCGAAGATGTTCGGTATGTACCGGATTTGACGAAAAATCTCATCTTAGTGGGAGTTTTAGACTCCAAAGGTTACAGAGTAACTGTGGAAGATGGAGTCCTCAAAGTTGTACGATGAGCATTTGTTGTAATGAAGGGTATTCGAAAGGGAAATTTATATTTCCTTGACGACACTACAATCACAGGGAGAGTGGCTGTCTCTACCAACTCAGAGGATGATGCGTCAGACACTTCTAGACTTTGGCACATATGCTTAGGGCATATTAGAGAAAAGGCTTTACAAGGGTTGGTAAAGCAAGGCCTATTGAAAAGTGCCAAGACAGGAAAGCTTGATTTCTGCGAGCATTGTGAACTGGGCAAGAAAACAATCAAGTTTGGTACTGCTATTCATTGTACCAAAGGGATTCTAGACTAAGTTTACACCGATGTATGGGGTCTTTCCAAAAATGCTTCTTTAGGAGGTAAACACTACTTTGTGTCATTCATTGATGATTTCTCAAGGAGAGTCTGGGTTCATAATAAAGCATAAAGATGAGGTGTTAGACATCTTCCTTAGATGGAAGAAAATGATTAAGACCCAGATAGGCAGGAAGATCAAGAAGCTCAGATCTGACAATGGCGGCGAATACACATCAGATATCTTCTTTAAGGTTTTCCAAAATGAAGGGATAGTGAGACATTTCACAATTAGTGGAAAACTGCAGCAAAATGAAGTTGCAGAATGCATGAACCGCACTTTGGTGGAGAAAGTTTGGTGTATGCTGTCACAATCAGGATTGAGCAAGGCATTTTGGGGCAAAGCATTGAACTATACTCGTCATCTTGTCAACAGACTACTTGCTGCAGCACTAGATGGCAAGACTCCCATGGAAGTATGGTCAGTAGCGCCAGTTACTGATTATGATTAGCTACGTGTCTTCAGATGTCCAGCTTATTTTCATGTTACAGAATCTAAGCTGGATCGTAGAGCCAAGAAAGCTGTCTTTTTGGGCTTTAGTGATGGTGTCAAAGGATACAGACTCTGGTGCCCTAAATCAAAGAAAGTTGTCACTAGAAGAGACGTTACTTTTGATGAGTCTACAATCTTGAAGAAGCCAAATCCTCAAGAGAATGAGGAAGCATTGAAGAAGTCAGTGCAGGTGGAGTTTGAGACTCCAGTAAAGGCTATTTAGACAGTCAACAATCCTGAAAAAGTTTCAGTTGATAGCTCTAAAGAAGATCCTGAAGAGAGTTTAGATGAGAATGACGATCCAAAGACCCCACAATAGTCAGAACCCATTATAATCAGAAAAGGAAAAAGGGTTACTAAGCAACCTAGTTAGATGATCGATATGGTGGCCTATGCACTTTCAATCATTGAAGATAATATTCCTTGCACTTTCAAAGAAGCCCTGCAGAATGTAGAAAGTGTCAAATGGAACGAGGCTATGGATGAAGAGATCGGGTCACTCCATAAGAACCAGACTTGGGAGTTGGTGCAACTTCCAAAGGAAATAAAGCAATTGGGTGTAAGTGGGTTTAAACCAAGAAAGAAGGCATTCTAAACAAAGATAGCATCTGATTCAAAGCTAGATTGGAAGCTAAAGGCTATGCCCAGAAGGAGGAATAGACTACAATAAGCTATTCTCACCTGTTGTGAAGTACATGTCTATTTGTATCTTGTTAGCTATGGTTGCACAGTTTGATCTCAAACTTGCCTAACTCGATGTCAAAACTGCCGTTTTACATGGATATCTTGAAGATGAGATATACATCTCCTAGCCAGATGGTTTCAAAGTTACTGGAAAAGAGAATTGGGCTTGTAAGCTGAACAAATCGTTGTACGGGTTGAAGCAATCCCCGAGACAGAGGTACAAATGATTTGATTGATTCATGACAGAAAAGAAATACACAAGAAGCTAGTATGATCATGTGTATATTTCCATAAGCTTTCTGATGGTTCTTTCATCTATTTGCTCTTATATGTAGATGATATATTGATTGCATCTAAGAGCAAAGTGGAGATTGATAAAATCAAGACACAGTTGACAGGAGAGTTCAAAATAAAGGATCTTGGCGAAATAAAGAAAATTCTTAGCATGGAGATTAAAAGACACAGGAAGAAGGGCACGGTTTTTCTAACGCAAACCAGTATTTGAAAAAGGTGTTAGATAGATTTGGCATAAATGGGAAAACAAAAACTGTGAGTACACCATTGGCCCCTCATTTCAAGCTTAGTGCTTCGATGTCTCCACGCACAAAAAAAGAACAGTAGCATATGTCATAGGTTCTATATGCAAATGCAGTCAATGCATTAATGAATGCTATGATTTGTACAAGGCTTGATATCTCATATGTTGTGAGTATGGTAAACAAGTATATGCATGATCCGGGGAAAGGTCACTAGCAAGCAATGAAATGGATCTTGAGGTACATACATGGCATGGTTAATCTGGGATTGAAGTTCGAGAGAGATAGCCAACTCGGACAGAATTTGGTTGGATATGTGGACTCAGATTATGCTGGTGACTTGGAGAAACGTCGGTCAACAAAAGGGTATTTATTTACGCTTGCTAAAGGGCCGGTGAGTTAGAGGTCAACGTTTCAGTCAACGGTGGCTTTGTCTACTACAGAGGCAAAATACATGACAGTGACAGAAGCCTTTAAGAGGCTATTTGGCTACATAGTTTGATTGAGGACTTGGGTATTGTTCAAAAGCACGTTGAGGTGTACTGCGACAGTCAGAGTGCCATTTGTTTGGCAAAGAACCAGGTTCATCATTCTCATACCAAGCACATTGATGTTCGTTTCCATTTCATCCGAGAAATTGTGAATGAAGGGATATTCTACTTCAAAAGATTAGTACTGCAGATAATTAGGCCAATATGCTCACAAAAGTGGTTTTTGGGATCAAGTTCCAAAATTGTTTGGACTTGGTCAACATCTTTTAGAACTGAGCACCTTCGGGTGCATGGCAGTGTTGATTGATCACTATGTTGGATAGAAAATCCTCGCCAATGAGGAGATTTGTTGAAGATTGGCTCTGATTTTTTCTTTGTCAACAATGGCTGCTGATTGAAGACAAATGAAGAAGCTGAATATTTGGGCTAAAGATTTAGCCGAGCTACTCCATGGTAGGGTGGCTGATCTTCAAATCCTATTGGTGACGGCCATAAATGTTGTCGGCAACTTGTTGAAGACTTTGGCTCTCTCATTGCATCTATAAATAGTTAGTTCATGGGAGGGGTTCGGTGTGGCAATCAAAAGAGAGTGTAAGCAACTAAGTCAGTGTGAGTAGAGTGAGAGTATTGTCTTATCCTCCACCATTGTTGTAATCTTTGTATTTCTCTCCATATAGTGAGATCCACTACCCGTGGACGTAGGCTATTTGCCGAACCACTTAAATCTTTGTGTGTTCTTGCTTGTGTGCTTGTGTGTGACTGTTTTCTGCCTCCTAGGCACAACACTGCTGACGATTCTAAGCGTGAAATTGCTACTTTCTTCGCACACGCCACGCATGAGACTAGATGTAAGATTTCAATTTCACTTTCCTCCAATCCACATGTAACTTGCTAAAATCTACACAAATTTGAAAATTTTTATGCATGTACATATATATATACTAGAAAATTTTGCACAATTTAGAAAATGTGAAAGGAGTTCTAACGGTCTAGTCAATATAATGCTTTCTTTAAAATGACAAAGAGGAGGAATTGATACTCAACATGATCTATCGTTTTATTTTATTTTTGTTATTCAATGATCGGGGATTTTGTCCTTACGGATGTATTTAGTTGGCACCTTTCCCGATTCGTTAACTTTTTCTGGGCCATCAATTATTTTGGGCTCTTCATCCAAGCCTTCCTCGTATGGGCCTAACATAGTTGTAATTAAATATCACACATAATCAAAAAAAGTTCTATTTTACCAACATATATCTAACACACAAAACTTTCTGATTTGGCAGTTTTCTGCAAGAGAAATGTTAGGGATCATGAAGATTTTTTCATGAAAATGATCATGAAAAATTTATGATCCTTAGATTACCTTGATTAGTGTGTGATACTTTATTGTAAGTGTAATCCAAAGGTCACAAATCTTTCATGACCATTTTCATGAAAGACTTTTCATGATACCTAGCATTGCTCTTTTTGCAATATTGAAGAGATAGATGGTGCCTTTAAGAACTACTGTGATCCGTCAAATACTCAGTACCCATGTGCACCAAACAAGAATTACTATGGAAGAGTTCCTCTTCAACTGCCATGGAACTACAACTATGGGCATGCTGGGCAAAGCATTTTCGATGGACTAAACAATCCAGAAACTGTGGCAACAGATTCAGTGGTGTCATTCAAGACCATCTTGTGGTTTTGGATGAACAACGTTCCCAAAATCATAAACTCTGGATTCGGTGCAACAATCCAAGCCATCAACAGTGGTGAATACAATGGTAATTGACCAGATGCAGTCAATGCTCTAAGTACTACACTGATTATTAACCAACTTGGGGTTGCGCCTGGTAATAATCTCTAATGCTAGGACACTAAAAAAATTTAGCCGACATGGAAGTTAGCTCTTTAGTACCTTGTAACAAATTTGACATACATGGAAGAAAATAAATATTACTACTAGTGTTGCAGTAATACCACTGCAATGAATAAAAAGAGCTCTAGCTAGGTACATGTTTGGTAATGATACGGAGGGAATTACTACTAAAGATTCAAATGTATAAACAATCTTGGTTTCTTCAACAATTAATTAATAAATTTTGCTTTCATATCTTCGTTCAAAAAAATATATATATATATATATATTTTGGCAAAAAAAAAAATTGTTATTATCAATCTTTTTATCCACAGAGAAGCAATATATTTTGATAGTAATGATAAAAATTAAAATCAATATAAAAGAGAGTATAAAGAAGATCCAGACAGGAGCAACAAAAAACCAAAAAAAAAAAAAAGCAGAAAAACCCAGTAGACCAGTAGTTAACAAGGTGCCAACTACTAAACCCCCCAACAGAGAGAACCACCAAAAACATTTTGTTCTGAAACTCATGCTCCGTTTGTGTCCGCAGAAAACACTTTCTGGAAAATGTTTTCCACATTTTCTAATGTTTGATACAATGTAAACAAAGTCAATAAAAAACTTGTCAGTAAAAAACTTCAACACGAAATGAATAAAGATTTTTCCAAATACAAGAAATAATGGAATCATTATGATCACATTCATATACAGATATGCTCTGCATTCAATAGAGCAATTTGACAAAGAAAACCCACTGTAATCTCATTTGCACCTTAAGGCGGTATTTGGTTTATAGGTTTGGGGAGAGATTTAAAAAGAAAAAAGAAAAAAGTAAGTGAAATGTAAATGAAATATAAATGCATTTCATACACCTTTTTGTTAAAATTAATGCCATATTTACATTAGATACATTGATACATTGCATGCATTGGATACATTGAGTTCATACATTCTTTGTATTCATGTATTTTTATATTCATGTATTTTATATTTATTAAGTACATTGTCTAGATTATATTCATGTACCTAGTTAATTGTAAGTTGTTTAGGTTCATGGATCTTATTCATTGAACTTATGTATAACCTTCTCTATATAAAAGGATGTAAGCCTTTGGGCAAAATATATGAATCAATAAGTGAGAAAAATTCAATACAAAATATAGTTCATTCTAAAGAGAGTTTTATCAAAAGCTAACATAAGTGGTATCAGAGCTTTGGTTGGGTCAAGAGCAAGCTGGGCGTAGAGATCGGATACGGGAAAACAAGCCCCGAAGAAGAACAAACCGACGTCCATGGCGAATCCCAACAACCAAAATGTATCCACTCCTATCTTTAATGGTGAAAATTTTGATTTTTGGTATGTGAAAATGAGAACTATTTTTGTCTATACGGAGCTTTGGGATCTTGTTGAGAATGGGTTCGAGGAACCTGAAGATGAAGGAGCTTTGACAAATCCCCAAAAGAACCAATTAAAAGAGCAAAGAAGAAGGATTCAAAGGCTCTCTCTTTTATTCAACAAGGAGTTTCAGAAGCAATCTTTCCAAGAATTATCAATGCAACAAAAGCGAAGGAGGCATGGGATATTCTTCAGAAAGAGTATAGAGGCAACTTGAAGGTAAGAACCATCAAACTTCAATCATTGAAAAGAGATTTTGAAAATTTAAAGATGAAGGATATGGAATTGTTGAAGGATTATTTTTCTAGGGTTATGGAACTTGTAAACCAAATGAAAATTTATGGGGATAATATTACTAATCAAAGAGTTGTTGAGAAAATTTTGATAAGTTTGCCGGAGAAATACAATCCCATTGTTGCTGTCATTGAAGAAACTAAAGATCTTGCTGATTTGAGTATTGAAGAATTGATGGGTTCAATTAAAGCATTTGAGCAAAGGTTGAGTAGGCAATCTGAAAAGTCAATTGAAAGTGCCTTTCAATCCAAGCTCAATGTTAGTACCTCTAATTCCCAAGGAAGAGGAAGAGGAAGAGGAAGAGGAAGAAATGCAACCGAAAGAGCAAGAAATGCAAGAGGAAGAGAAGGTCTAATTTTCAAAGAAAGGAAAATGAAGAGTCCACTCAACAAAAGTGTGGAATTTGCAACCGAAGCAATCATGTTGATAAAGATTGTTGGTTTCGAGGAAAGCCAAAATGTTACAATTGCAACAAATTTGGGCATGTCAAGAAGGATTGCCTAGTCAAGAGCACTCAACAAGCTAATTTTTCCGAGCAAGAAAGTGAAGGGCACATGTTCTATGCTTGTCACAAGGCATCGGATCAAACCAAGGATGTATGGTTTCTCGATAGCGGATGTAGCAATCACATGACAGGAGATGAAAGCATTTTTGTGAAAATGGATGCTTCCTCCAGTTCTCAAGTAAAAATGGGGAATGGTGCCTTAGTCCAAACAAAAGAAAAGGTACTATTGCTATAGAAACCAAGATGGGTACAAGATTCATTTCCGATGTTCTCTTAGTTCCAGACTTAGAGCAAAATTTGCTAAGTGTTGGACAACTTATGGAGCATGGATACCTTGTTCACTTTAAAGATGATTTTTGCAAAATTTTTGACAAAGGGGGGAAAAGCCAAGTTGTAGCAAAAATCAAGATGGAGAAGAATAAAAGTTTTCCTCTCATTTTCTGGTATAGCAAAAATGCGGCTTTGAAGATGGATGTGATTGATAATTCATGGCTTTGGCATAGAAGATTTGGGCACTTGAATTTTCAAAGCTTGAAGCATCTACAACAAAACAATATGGTTTTCGGGTTGCCAACCATTCATGAAGTGCAACATATTTGTGAAGGTTGTGCACTTGGAAAGCATCACCGAGAGTCATTTCCAAAGGAGAAAGCATGGAGAGCTAAAGCACCATTGGAGCTTGTCCATACCGATGTGTGCGGACCTATGGATACACTAACTCATGGAGGTAACAAATACTTTATTATCTTTGTTGATGATTTACTAGAATGACTTGGGTGTATTTCATGAGACAAAAGAGTGAAGTTTTCTTTATCTTCAAGAAATTTCAAAATCTTGTTGAAAGACAAAGTGGTTGTTTGATGAAAGTATTGAGAAGTGATAGAGGCGGAGAATACAACTCAAATGAGTTTATGAAATTTTGTGAAGATATTGGAATGGAAAGGCAATTGACTGTTGGGTACACTCCACAACAAAATGGTGTGGCAGAAAGAAAGAATAGAACCATAGAGGAGATGTCCAAGTCTATGCTACATGAGAAGGGGCTACCCAAAACTTTTTGGGGTGAGGCCGTGTATACAGCAGTTTACTTGATGAATAGATGTCCTACAAAAGCTCTTAAGGACAAAACTCCATTTGAAGCTTGGAGTGGAAGGAAACCATCGGTGAATCACTTGAAGGTGTTTGGTTGCATTTGTTATGCTCATGTTCCAAAAGAAGTGAGGCACAAGCTTGATGAAAATAGTAAGAAATGCATCTTTGTGGGTTATAGCTCAAAATCCAAAGGCTATAGACTCTTCAGTTTGGATCAAAAGAAGGTGATTATTTGTAGAGATGTTCTCTTTGATGAGAAGGCGTCTTTTGATTGGAAGGAAAAGAAAGTCCAAGATCAAAGCATTGCTTTCAATGAAGAATTGGAAAGTCTACAAGTTGAAGATGTTGCAACTCTTGAATCTCCACAAAGATTGTCACCAATTGCTAGTTCACAATTTTCTCCAAGTTCAAGTTCAAGTTCAAGTTCAAGTTCTTCATCTCCAAGTTCAACTCCAAGAAATATTAGGAGTCTTAGTGATGTGTATGCAAGATGCAATTTATGCATTGTTACCCCAAAAATTTTGAAGAGGCAATTAAAGATGAAGCATGGAAGAAAGCAATGGAAGATGAAATTCATGTGATTGAGAAGAACAAGACTTGGGAGTTAGTGGAGAAACCGAAAGAAAAAGAAATAATTGGTGTGAAGTGGATTTTCAAAACAAAGTTCAATCCGGATGGCTCTATTCAAAAGAACAAAGCAAGACTTGTGGCAAAAAGGTATTCACAGCAACCTAGAATTGATTTCCAAGAAACTTTTGCTCCTGTGGCTCGACTTGATACAATTAGAGCTATCATTGCTTTGGCAGCTCAAAAGGGTTGGTTCTTGCACCAACTTGATGTAAAATCAGCATTTTTGAATGGAAAATTATAAGAAAAGGTGTATGTTGATCAACCTCAAGGCTTTGTTGTCAAAGGCAAAGGAGATAAAGTGTACAAGTTGAAGAAGGCTTTATATGGCCTAAAGCAAGCACCCCGGGCATGGTATAGTGAAATTGATGCTTACTTCAATGAAAAGGGTTTTCAAAGAAACAAAAGTGAGCCAACTTTGTACATCAAGAGGCAAGGTACAACCAGTATTCTCATTGTTTCACTTTATGTTGATGATTTGGTTTTTACTAGTAGTGATGAAAAATTGATTGAAGATTTTAAAAGGGAGATGATGAAGAAATATGAAATGAGTGATTTGGGACTATTGCATCATTTTTTAGGCATTGAAATTTACCAAAACAATGGTGGTGTTTTTATTTGCCAAAAGAAGTATGCTCAAACACTTCTTGAGAAATTCCAAATGAAGAATTGCAAATCAGTTGTTACTCCCTTGATTGTGAATGAAAAGTTGTCAAAGGAAGATGGAAGTAAAGAAGCTGAAGCATCTTGTTAGAGAAGTTTGGTTGGAAGTTTGTTGTACTTAACTGCTACAAGACCAGACATTATGTATGCTACAAGTTTATTGTCTCGGTTCATGCACAGTCCAAGCCAAATTCATTTTGGGGTGCAAAAAGAGTGTTGAGATACATTCAAGGTACACTTGATTATGGAATTTTTTATGAGAAATTTCTTGATGCAAAGTTAATTGGATTTTGTGATAGTGATTGGGCCGGATGTGTTGATGATATGAGAAGCACTTCTGGGTATGCATTTTCTTCTGGATCGGGAGTAATTTCATGGTCATCCAAGAAACAACAAACTGTGGCACAATCATCTACTGAAGCCGAATATATTTCAGCATCATTGGCAACTACACAAGCAATTTGGCTAAGAAGAATTTTGGATGATTTTGGTGAGAAGCAAGGTGAAGCTACTCCAATTATGTGTGATAATAAGTCTACTATTGCTATGGCAAAGAATCCCGTCTACCATTCTCGTACCAAACACATTGCTATCAAACATTATTTCATTAGAGAAGCTGTGGAAGATGATGAGATTCAAATCAAGTATTGCAAGACTGAAGATCAAGTTGCGGACATCTTCACCAAAGCTCTACCAAGGGACAAATTTGAATTTTTTAGAAAGATGTTGGATGTCACACAATATAGCATTAAGGGGGAGTGTTAAAATTAATGTCATATTTACATTAGATACATTGGATACATTGCATACATTGGATACATTGAGTTCATACATTCTTTGTATTCATGTATTTTTATATTCATATATTTTATATTTATTAAGTACATTATTTAGATTATATTCATGTACCTAGTTAATTGTAAGGTTGTTTAGGTTCATGGATCTTATTTATTGAACTTACGTATAACCTTCTCTATATAAAAGGATGTAAGCCTTTGGGCAAAATATATGAATCAATAAGTGAGAAATATTCAATACAAAATATAGTTCATTCTAAAGAGAGTTTTATCAAAAGCTAACACTTTTGTCTTTCTCTCCCAAATTACTCCTCAAATTCATGAACCAAACACAGTCTAACAATCCATTTTTATTAGCAATCATCAGCCTTTCATTCCTTCAATATTATTAGCAAATCAACAAACAGATCTTCCGCCTAGATTTAAAAAAAAAAAAAAAAAGGGCCCTCAACTTCCAATCAAAAGAACTGCCAGAGAAATCATATAACCATATTTTAAGGTTAACAGACTCAGGAGTCTAGTACTAAAATGGATATCTATATTTTTTTTTATCAAGACAATACGTCACAATGATCTTTTTAGACCCAAATCGCCACCACCATTTGGCTAGTAAAACCATATTTATAAAGATTAAATTGTTGATACCTAAACCACTCAGTGTTTTAGCCTTAGAAATTGTAGCCCATTTGATTAAAACTTGTAAAAAAATAAAAACAAAAAACTTGCTTGGCACTAGACATGATGTTTAGAAAACAAATTTAAAGAAACTTGGTTTGTGAGTTACCAGAAGCGGAGGTGGTCACAAGTCAGAAGCCGGCGATGGGTGGTGGGGGAGAGAGGAGAGAGGAGACAGTGATAATATGTTTTGAAAACATGTGAAACAATTTTTCCTTCCCAAAATTTTGAAATCAATTCTACTTTTTTTCGAGAATAAAAACAATATACCAAACAAGTTTTTATTTATACATTCCAAAAAAAAAACAGTTCTTTTATTTGCATAGATAGAATCGAACTAAACACAACATTCTTACATGGGTGTAGAACTTACCTCATGTGAGAGGATTGTGTTGAATTCTATGATAACAAAAGTGTTATCAAATGATATGCCTAAAAAAGTATATTTTTTTGTAAACAAATTCCATGTACTCATATTAGTGTAAGTTTTCTGAATGAAACTATATATTCAATTGTGTTTGTTTACAAAGAGTTCATCATTTTATATACCTCTAAATCTATGACTAAAAAAGGAAATACAAAGATTCCTATTTACACCACAATCTTGCCTAATTCCTAATATGTCATATATACACAATCATGCCATATATACAATATATTCTCACACCCCTGCTCAAACTCAAGGTGTTTTAACAGAAAGCACTGAGAGTTTGCTAAGAAGAAACTGAAACGGAGCGGTAGTGTGAGTCTTGGTGAAGAACTTCGCAAGTTACAAAGCCGAGGAGACGAAAGGAAGCGAGATAGAGTCAGACTGCAGATGTTGTCGGATAAAGTGACAATCAATCTCAATGTGTTTTGTCCATTCATGGAAGACAGTATTGTGGGCAATCTAAATAGCATTGCGGTTGTCACAATAGAGAGAGGTCGGAGAAGGCTAAGGTACACCCAAATCAGAGAGAAGACAAAGAAGCCAAACAAGTTCAATAGTAGCATGAGCCATAGCACGGTACTCAGCTTTGGCAGTAGAGTGAGCAACAACAGTTTGTTTCTTGCTTTTCCAAGACATCAAGGAATCGCCAAGAAACATATAGAAACCAGAGGTGGACTTGCAATCATTAACATCACCAGCCCAATTAGAATCAACATAGGCTACCAAGTCTAAAGAGGATGTAGAGGACAATGGTAAGCCCTGAAAGATGGTACCCCAGAGATAGCGAAGAATGCAAACCAAAGCAGCCCAATGGATAGAGCGAGGAGTAGAAACGAACTGACTAACCACATAAACAGCATAAGCAAGATTAGGGCGAGTGACAGTCAAATAAACTAAACAACCCACAAGCTCGCGATAGATCGTGGGATCATCCAGAGGGACATCATCAGTAGAGTTGAGCTTCACATTAAGCTCAATAGGTCTATCAAAAACTTTAGTATTAAGTAAGACCGGCACGGTAAATAACCTCATTAGCATACTTGCCCTGAGATAGAAAATAGCCCTTTGGAGAAGAGGCAACCTCAATACTAAGAAAATACCACAATGGACCCAGATCCTTCATTTTGAAGGTGCGAAAGAGATGTTGCTTGACCTCAGAGATAATAGAAGAGTCAGAGCCAGTGATGATCATATCATCCACATAGAGTAGCAGAGCAACAAAACCAATTGCGGTATGTCTTAGAAACAAAGCAGAGTCGAAATCAGAATGATGAAACCCAAGCTCGGTAACAGCAGTTTGAAAGCGATCATACCAAGCACAAGGAGATTGTTTCAGACCATACAAAGTACGCCGAAGGTGACAAACCTGTTCGGAGGAATGGTGAAGGCCAGAGGGAGGACTCATGTAAACCTCCTCAGTGAGATGGCCATTAAGAAAAGCATTCTTAACATCCATCTAATAAAGAGGCCAAGAACGAACAGCAGCAACAGAGATCAAAGTACGAACAGTAATCATCTTGGCAACAGGAGCAAAGGTCTTATCATAATCAATACCATACTTCTGTGAAAAACCTTTGGCAACCAGACAAGCTTTGTAGCGCTCAAGAGAACCATCAGAATGAGTCTTGACTTTGTAGACCCATTTGCAACCAACTAGATTCTTACCACCAGGCAAAGGAACCAACTCCCAAATACTAGTTTTCTGTAAAGAAAACAACTCATCCTCCATAGCTTGAACCCAATGAGGATCCTGACAGGCCTCCTTGTAAGACTGAGGTTTTGAAAAAGAGTGAATAACAAACAAAAAAGTACGATCGAAAGCTGAAAACCATGTATTAGACCAACCCAACCTATTTGGAGGATGACGCGCTCGAGTAGGATATCGGTGTACAGCAAGATCAGAGTCATCAGAAGCAGGAGAATCAGCAGTAGGGGCAAAGACAACCGGTGGAGGAGGAGCCTTGCGACAAGAATAAACTAACAACGGAGGAGGAGAAGAAACCGAATGAGGAGAAGCAGCCAGAGGTGAAGCACGAGGAGAAGATGGAATAAGCTCAGGAGAAACTGTGGAGATGTACTTATCAGACGAGACCTCAGAAGAAAATGGATCAATATGAACCAAATCCTCTTTGGAAATGGAGGCGGTGAGAGGAGGAAACTTGAAAGTAAGGTAGACGTTCGAGAAAGGTAACATGGCGGAAAACATAAAGGCGATGGAAAACAAGGTCATAACAGCGATAACCGTTCTGAGTAAGACTATAACCCAAAAAGACACATAATATGGACCGAGCACTAAGTTTGGTCTTATCTTTACGTAGTAAAAGGAAAAAACAAGCAGACCCAAACACACAAATCAGGGAGTAATTAGGGAGTTGAGAAAACAAAGCCTCATAAGGAGACCGACCAGAAAGAAGGGGGGTAGGCATACGGTTGAGAAGAAAAGTAGCACTAAGAATTGCCTCACCCCAAAACAGAGCCGAACGGAGGCAGAGAGAATTAGAGACCTAGCTGTCTCAAGGAGATGACGGTGTTTACGCTCAGCTCGACCATTTTAGGTAGGTATATCAATACAAGAAGTTTGGTGAATGGTACATAATGTGGCCAAATATTCACATAATTTAGTTTTAAAGTATTCCCTGCCCAAGTCAGACCACAACAATTTAATACTAGACCCAAACTGTGTAGTGACCATAGACTGGAAAGTATGATATATCTGGTAGAAGTCAGACTATCACGACCCGCTTCCCGTACCCAAGGGTTAAGTATTGTGATGGCCAGTAACTAAAGTTACATTCGGCTAATTTTTGAACAAATAAATAAATGTGAGCGGAAATAATATTTAAGTGAGGGTACCAAAATAATCATTGGAGCTTCTACTTTTATAACAAAATTTATTGAGCAAAAGGGTCGATATTTACATATAAAAGTGCTATGTGTGTCTATTTCGCAGCCCCGCGTCTAAGACTCTCCAAAAGCTATTTTTGAACTGCATTGTTTCCTGAAAATTGGCAAACAACTATAAACACATGGTAGAGTGAGAAATATTATACTAAGAGTATAAGAACTTAAAATCACCATGGATAATTATTGGCTAAACAAAGCTTGATATTAAAATACAGAATATATAATACGGAAATCATTTGACGGAAATCATATAAACAAAATAATCATAACCACGGTATAAAACAGAACAGAACAGATGTATGGACTCAAGAGGTAGCTCATACGAATTCTAGAGGTGGCTCCTACCATAATGTAGCACTTAGCTTCGTACAGCACTTTGCTCCACACCAGAAATCATAACCACGGTACAGAACAGAACAGATGTATGGACTCAAGAGGTGGCTCCCACCATAGTGTAGCACTTAGCTCCGTACAACACTTTGCTCCACACCAGAATAAGAGAATCAGTGGATCCATGACAAACATATGGCCACAACGTGACTAATCAGAGGGCTAATGGTTATTTAAGTCCCCCAAGGTATGGGACCTCCGTGGTGGTACTTATAAAATAATTATTCAAAACACATTTTAATAAATAGTTATATCCATGGGCTTTCCTTATTACATAAAATAAGGTTCAATAAAATAAATAACATAATTAAAACACAATTTACGTAAAATAAATTACGGTAACTCAAAACATACGTAAAATATATTATGGTAACTCAAGGTATAATATAACTCACCTTCATATTAATCCCTTACAGTTACTTCGCCATTCACTCAAACTCCCCATTTTTAATCACTATCCACACCTTCCTGACTCCTTTCTTCTTATTCGAAGCACCCTTTTATAGGTGCTTCCCTGCCCCTCTTCATTCCAATCCATTTACGCCCCTCCCCAAGCAACCTTGTTGGCATGCTTATCCTTACGAATAAGCATCTTGATCTTCCTTTTTATTTATTTTTTTTATTTTTTTATTTTCTATATCCATAGGTCTATCTGTAATAATTATCTACTTAATTTTACATTGCTTCTAATTAATAGAATAATTACATAATAACTTCTAATAGAAATTAAATTACACTTTATCGCATACCATCATTAAATTAATTATTTTATTTTATTCTTACAGAATATTTAATTAAACATTTAAGGCTTTTTTTCCATTTATAATTAAATAATACTAATATAAGATTTAAGGAACAACTTAAATTTCCGAATTGTTACATAGACTTATGAGTCATAAGATAAACCCAAGGATAATGGGTGCAATCGTCAACAAATGACACATAGTATGCAGAACCCCCTTTGGTAAGAACAGGAGAAAGGCCCCAAACATCAGTATGAACTAAAGAAAACGGTATATCAGACATGGAAGTACTTTTACAAAAAGGTAAGGCTGTCATTTTGGTAAGTTTACACCCCCGACATTCAGTAAGGTCACTAGGAGAAACTTTACCTAATATACCTGATTGAGCTAAAGACCGTAAGTGGTCAGCAGACAAATGTCCTAATCTAGATTGCCATAAGTAGAAAGGACTGGACAGAGAATCTAACTAAAAAGAGGAAAAGGCAGTCGGAGAGGTTGTCATAGGTAGATGCAAGCTCTCTACCCCATAGAGGTCTCCAACTCTGCAGGCAGTTCTAATCTACTACTTGGACATTTGATCCTGCACAAAACAAATAGAAAAAAAATAAATAAATAACATCAAAACCAGAGGCATCAAGCTGACTGATAGATAATAAACTGACAAATAACTGAGGAACATAAAGGACAGATGGAATAAAGACAGTAAACATAGTAGACGGTAAGACAGACCCAACAGATGTAACAGACATACTAAACCCATTAGCAGCATTAACAGTAATAGGAAAGGGAGAGGGAGTACAATTTTGAAGTAAGAAGAGATAGGGAATCATTTGGTGAGAAACACTAGAGTCAAAAATCTAGATAGACGAAGAGATACCTGAAGAAGACCCAAGCAAACCTAAATAAAGAGAGGAAACAATGGAGACAGGCGGGGTATGCTGAAGCTGACTAATCTGAGCACTTAGAGAAGCAAGTTAGGATCAGGGGTCAGAGCAGATGCGATAGAACTAGCGGGAGTCTGAAAAGTACTCTAAGAATGAGTGCGGAACTGAATCTGAGACTACTAAAAAGACGAGACAAACAGACATCCCTTCTTGGGATAGTGATACTTCCAGTGACCCCTCTGATGGCAGAAGGCACACTCATTTGAAGCCAGTGACCTATTTTTGGGCCTAGCAATCTTATCATCCGACATTGTAAGGAATCAAAAAAAAAAAAAAAAAAAAGAGAAAAAAATAAAAGAGCTCATGGAACAAAATATAATAAATAAAAAACCTTGGGGGTTGTAGTGTAATAAGCGTGAACTTAGGGTGTTAAGTATAATACCCAAACAGAGTCTGAGAATAGTAGTATTGTATCACAGAACAAATCGAGGACTAGAGACAATCTGAAGGAGACGAACCAGAGAGTCTGAGATGAACAAACAAATCGAGAACCAGAGAGAGTCTAAAGGAGAACCAGAATCCGAAGTCAAAGTTGAAGACGTATGAGTGCGAACAAAATCGAGAACCAAAGGCAAAGAGGAAGAGTCGCGATGCTGATGTTCATGAGCTAGACACTAGATGGGTCGACCACGAAGAAGAGCCAGAGAGAAGAAAGCACAAACACGAACAAGAGAGTAATGGACACGGCTCTAGGGTTTCGGATCAAAGAACGGCTCTGATACCATGTAAGTTTTATGAATGAAACTATATATTCAATTGTGTTTGTTTACAAAGGGTTCATCAGTTTATAAAGCCCTAAATCTATGACTGAAAAAGGAAATACAAAGGTTTCTATTTACACCACAATCTTGCCTAATTCCTAATATGCCATATATACACAATCATGCCATATATACAATATATTCTCACAATTAGAAGTGAGAGATTACCATAGTCCTCCTTGACAAGTCAAGGTCAAGACACAACCAAAATAAACACGATTTCTCATAATTGAATGTCCTTGTCAATTCGAAAACCACCATACAATACACTGATTTTTCCTAGCACCTTCCATTGTTGAGTATAAATTCCTAACACTAATCATCCTGGCCAGAGTAATCCTGCCAAAAATCGTAGTGGGTTAGAGTTGTGGTTGTGCTACAGGATACTGCTGTAGCCGGGCCAATTATTGTGGCCAAGACGCTGACTACTGTGGTACAAGGTGCCAGTCAAGACCTTGTACCGGTTCAAATGGTGTGTCGGTTTCTGATATTGTGACACAGGCATTTTTCGATGGGATAATCAATCAAGCTCCTACTAAATGTGTCGGAACAAGCTTCTATACCCAATCGGCATTTCTTAATGCTCTCAGTTCTTTCTCTGCTTTTGGTACCATTGGAACTACTGATGATTCTAAGCGCGAAATTGCTCCTTTCTTTGCACATGCTACTCATGAGACTGGATATAAGATTTCAACATAATTTCTTTACCCCAATTTCACTCATCTGTCTTTATGTCTATTTATTTGTACATGTTTACTTTTGGTCTAGACTAAAGTTTGCCACTAGTGATTTATGTGCACTAAATCAATTCATTTTTAAAGAAAATCCTGAATTTGACACCTAAAATCATTATTTTTTTCCCTGCAGATTTTTGCAACATAGATGAGACAAGCCCAAGCTCAAACTACTGCAATCCAACATATACCCCGTATCCATGTGCACCAAACAAGAGTCACTATGGAAGAGGTCCTCTTCAGCTGTCCTGGAACTACAACTACGGTCCTGCTGGAGATTTCATTGCATTCAATGGACTAGCCAACCTGGAAACTGTGGCAACAGATTCACTTGTATCGTTCAAGGCGGCCTTGTGGTTTTGGATGCAAAATGTTCACTCTGTAATGACTACTGGACAAGGTTTTGGTGCAACAATCCGAGCCATTAATGGTGACGTTGAATGCGATGGAAAAGAACCTAATCATGTCGCTTCCTGCGTTAATCTCTACACTAACTATTGTAGTCAATTTGGTGTTGCCCCTGGTGATAATCTCAGCTGTTAGTTCACCAAAGCTAGCTCCTCATTACCTTCTAATTTGGGTACATGGAGGAAAGAAAATAAATAGTACTCCTATGTTTGTGTGCATTATTTTTGCCCTGTAATAATACCACTAGCATGGATAAACAAAAGGATTAGGTACATGTTTGGTCATGGTGTAGAGGGAATAAATCAAATTTATATTGCTTAGTTGATGACGCTAAATAGTTAAGCTTTGGCTTCTTCAAGAAATGATTAATAAAATTGATTTTAGTACATGAATTGCTCAAGGATGCGGATAACAGTAAATTTTAAGAAATTAAATTTGTTTGCATTTCATTTTTTGTTTTAAATTTTTGTTGTCTTATACTCCATGTTTTTATTTTTTGAAAAACCTTAGAAGATATTAGGGACAATTACCGAAACATGGTATCAACACAAAATAATTTCAAAGTGATGAAAGTATAAGATTTCCTTGCACAATTTAATGCATAAACTTTATAATTCTTTTTTTACTTTTTATTTTTTTAATATTCTTCCATGTTCTTATTCCATTTTTTGAAGTGAGAAACATCAGAAATGAACTGCAAAGTGTTTTAATAGCAAAACTGTTAATGTTCAACATTCGAGAGAATTTAAGAAAACCGCGATTGTTGAGGCAAATCATATGAAAAGGTTTATAGAATGGGAAACTTGTGAAATTAATGAAACATTGTAAGATCTTAGGGACAATTACTGAAACGTTGTATCAACACAAAATAATTTCAAAGTGCTGAAAGTATAAGATTTACTTGCACAATTTAATGCATAAATTATTTGTGCTTTCATCACTTTATAATTATTTTTTTACTTTTATTTTTTTGATATTCTTCCATGTTCTTATTCCAATATTTGAAGTGAGAAACATCAGAAATGAACTGCAAAGTGTTTTAATCACAAAACTGTTAATGTTCAACAGTCGAGAGAGTTTAAGAAAACCGCGATTGTTGAGGCAAATCATATGAAAAGGTTTGTAGAATGGGAAACTTGTGAAATTAATGAAAAATATTTTGAAATTAGTGGAAATTGTCTTGTATTCTTTAATTTTATTTATTTATTTATTTATTTATTATTATTATTATTATTATTTTTTTTTTTTTTTTTTTTTTTTTTTTTTTGGTGGTCTTCTTCTTAAGTCTTGGTTTGGTTTGGAATACAACATGATAATTCGGTAAGACTGTAATTGGAAAACATGTCCCCTAGAATTCTGATTAAACAGAGCATGAGAAACCCATTAAATCAACATTACGAGCTGAAATTGGGAAAATTCCTCTACAAAATCAGAATCTCCGATCCAGAATTTCAAAGGTTAAACAGGCTTGGAGGGGTCTTGATATAATTATGTAATAATATAGCTTTGAAACTATGAAATTAAGATGAATAATAGAAATTTTTAGAAGAAAAAAAACAACACTTGAAAATAAAAAAAACATATCTAAAAGGTACCAGAAGCTAGTTAACAACTCCATGATCCAACTCAACAAATGCTCACAATGAACCGTTCCTATTGTGTTGACCATTAAACACAACAAGATAAGATCAGCACAACTCTTCGAAAATTCACTGTATTTTACTTTTCTTGAGTATGCAATAGACTTTTTATTTCTTTCTCTTGCTCAGTCTTAGTCATAGGTATATAAAGATGAGTCATATAACGATTCAGGTCATAAACAATATATGCATATATATATATACTAGCATATCACCCGTGCTATGCACGGATTGTGTTTACAATTATCTATGTATGTTAATTGCGATTTTTAAATGTCTTTTATTTTTTTATTTTTTAAATATCTTCTTTTTTTCCTTTTTTATGTTATATTAAAGTTTAATATTTTGATAATAATCATATATGTTAGACTTTTCAAGGAATTAAATGTCTTTTTTTTTATTTATTATATTATATTAAAGTTTAATATTTTGATAATAATCATATGTGTTGGCCTTTCCAAAAAATTTTTTTTATGTTTGTTCTTAATACATTAAAGTGTTATTATAAGGGATAATAATCATATGTGTTGGGACTTTTCAAGAAATTCATATGTGTTGGATTTCAAAGAATTTTTTTTATGCTTATTCTTAATGCATTAAAGTGTTATTATGAGGATAAGACTTGGGGGTTGGGAGAAGTTAATAAATGCTAACGTTTTGTTTTTTTAAAAAATCAAAAAATCAGGAAATTTAGATTGAGAGATTAGAGCTCCCACAAGACTTGGGGTTAAAAACCCCCTTTTACTTAATATATAGTATAGATTTGCTTGGTACATGTCACTAGATTGCTCACGTTTTTTTGTTTAGAAATCTGTAGTGGTTTCTTCAATCTACTTAAATATTTATTATTGTAATCAGAATCAAACTTGTATTGTTCAAAGAAAATATAATTTTAGGCCTCCCCAATTTGATTCAATGACTTTGTTTGAAAGCTTAAAAAAGGGCACGTTTGACTAATAGTTCATGTAGTTTCTTTCAAATCTCAATTTAGTCTCTATTGTTTCAATTATAATAACAGTTTCATGTAATGTAGTTTCTTCAAGTTTCAATTTAGTCCCGTGGCCCTGTAATTTGCCTCTTACGCCAATTTGTCCCTATAATTCTAGCTTTATCCATTTTGCACTTTAATTTTTTACATTGTGATAATTTAGTTCAATTGTTAATATCCGTTAAGAAATTGAATAGAAATTAAGTGCAAAATTGTCCGGGAATTAATCATTTCAAATTCGATGTCAACCTTAGTTTCAATCACTTTGAGACTATTGAATGAGCTATTTTGTTCACTGATTTCAATTTAATATGTGAATCGACACAATTTAAAAAGCTAAAGGTAAAATTAATGTAATTAAAACTATAAATCTAAAAAAAGATTTAACCCCAATCTTGAAAATTTGTAATTTGTGAGTGTAATTTGTCTTCAAAAAATGTGTTAGATCCACCAATCTTGAATATTATTTCCTAAACAATATTATGTAAACCCACGAACTTGACTTGATCGTTACTCCTTAACAGCTTACCACAAGTCAGATATGTCTGAATCATAGCGTTTCATACGCCACCAACTTCTTTTAAACACATCAATGTTTCATCAGTTGAAGCCCAAAAAAAATAGGATTCATAAAAATATAAGACTCGCCTTATATGAGATGATTGGTCTGATTTTGTTATCGATTTATTATTTTTTAGACTTTTTCAAACTTTAATTTGAAAACATTTATCGTATAGTAAGAATGTTGATTTTTTCACACATTTTCCATTGTACAGCTATAAATACATGTCTCTCTCACGTTTAATTTCATCCCACAGCACACACACTATTCCAACCACACATTTCTCTTCCAAAATGGTATCCCTCAATATCAAAAACGGGCTTACTGACAATCATTCTGGCTGGAATTCTTGCCAGTATCGTACCAAAAAATCGTATTGGGTCAGAACTCGGCTCCTGATATAGTCACACGGGCATTTTTCGATGGCATAATCAATCAAGCTCCTGCTGGATGTGTAGGGAAAAGCTTCTTCACCCGCTCTGCATTTCTTAATGCCCTCGGCTCCTACCCTTCGTTTGGCATCACTGGAACTGTTGGAACAATCTTCTATGTATAATAAATAAATTGAAACCAAATCAAACAAATAAAATAAATAACGTACCGAATTTATTTTACTGAACCGAATGAATAATAAAAAGATCAAATCGAGTGTGTGACACTCTATCCTTCAGACAGATTCGCTTCGCTATGGTGCTTGCGTACAAATGACGTCTATCTCTCAAGATACAATGATCTTCACAAATTGTAGTAGCACTCTAAACAATTTGTACGGCGAACAAAAACTTTGTATTCTATACTCTCTTTAAATTTCCCTAAACAACTAATATGAAGAATAATGCAAACAAAGCAAGAAATAGACAGCAAAATGAAATTTTTCAGATTATTTTTCAACCCCCAAAACTGCTTGAAAATGATGGAATTTATAGGCCAAAAGATCTGTCTGAACAAGTATGTTTTTTGAACTTAACAGGTGCAAAAAACCTTTGAACAGGTTCAGTTTGGAAACTGGACAGATCTGTAACTGCAGCAGTTAAATAACTGTCCAGATTTTGAATCTGTCTGGCTAGTAATGCATTTGTCCGGGGTTCAACAGATTGGCAACCTGTTTGGACTGTTTAAACTGTTGTGTAATTTGTACTTGAGGAGGTAACATTGGACAGAAAAATTTAAATTCAAATTTGAATTAAATTAAATTTTCCCGCAAGTATTTTTTTTAAAAATTCAAATAAATTTTATCCAAAAAATTAATATAAGAACCGACCCGACCCACAACCGCTACCGACACGGCTCGGCCGGACAGTCGGCGGCGGTGACGCATACGCACGTGTGGTGGTTTAGGCTAAGGTTCACTTTGTTCATAACTCCTCCCTACTACAAACTTGGGGTGCCCCTTAGGACCCAACCCAAGTGTTGTCACCAAAACTTATATACACATATAAGTTCTCTTCAAGTTTCAATGTGGGACAAGCCTTACAAGAAAAACCCACATTTAATTCTTTAAATGTCCATTCCACAAACCCGAAAAACGACGTCAAGTTCCTATTCACTCATAAATGGTTTTGACGAACTGTCTTCACTGTGTGACTTGCCACGCGGTAAGGAACACGTCACCTTTTCGGACCCACCCCAAAAGGCCCACTCAATTTTGGGCTCAAAGTTGGCCCAAATAAGCCTACATAAAACTAATTTTCCAACAATTCCCCACATGAATGGAATTTGACGGAGAGAAAATGCAACAATACGATCTAATTATAGAGAGTACAGAAATTGAAAATATTCTGCAAAAGATAGGTAACTTTTGGCTTTAAACCTTCCCTTGTGAGACACTATCGAATTTACTAGCTAACTAGTGAACATGATGTCTCGAACTGTTCAGCCGTTTGTATAAACCAAGACAATAGAACTTACACAGTATATTCCCAAATACAGTTTAGTTCTCACTATTGTGTTCATTTTGGCCCTGAACAACCTGGTATTTCATGAGTGCTCTAGAGAATTGTAGCCCTTCACAAATCTCATAGAACCGGCTCAGTTGACACTCACATAGGTGATTCTTATGAAAAGTATCCTGTCATACTCAACTAAGTATACCTAGATATAAGAATCATTAAAAGTTTTACTTAACCTAAACCGCTGCAGACATCACTATTTTATCATAGAAATGGGTAGGAGTTGGACTCCCCAGTGATCCTTCTGAGTCATTCACAACTCGGCTGTCCCTTTGAACCTAGATCTTGGGATCTCCAGTCAATTAGGTTGGGTTGCCTTTGTGATAACTCTTATTTAATAGGCTTAAGTCCCATTCCCCTTGAAGAGTTTTCAACTAACTCTCTTGCTAACCCTTTGGTTAGTGAATCCGCTAAGTTGTCTTTAGACTTCACATATTCAATGGAAATAATTCCATTAGAGAGTAGTTGTCTCACGGTGTTATGTCAACAAAGAATGTGTCGTGACTTACCGTTATACATATGACTCTATGCTCTACCAATTGCTGATTGACTATCACAAAGTATGCATATAGCAGGCACCAATTTTAGCTACATTGGAATATCTTCAAGGAAGTAGCGAAACCATTCTGCTTCTTCCCCAACTTTATTTAAAGCTATGAATTCTGATTCCATAGTAGACCTAGCAATGCAAATTTGTTTAAAAGATTTCCAAGATACAGCCGCCCCACCAAGAGTAAAAACATACCCACTGGTGGATTTTGTGTCTCTAGTATCCGATATCCAATTTGCATCACAGTAACCTTCAAGTACCGCTAGATATCTAGTATAATTTAGCCCAATATTATGAGTAAATCGGAGATATCTTAGAACCCTTATAATTGCTTTCCAGTATTCTACTCCTAGATTACTCGTATATCTACTTAATTTACTTACTGCATAAGCTATATCTGGGTGAGTGCAGTTCATCAAGTACATTAAGCTTCCAATAATTTGGGCATACTCTAATTGAGAAATATTTTCCTGTACATTCTTAGAAAGAAACAAATTAACATCCACAGGTGTTCTAGCAAGATGATCATCATCTTTGCTGAATTTGTCAAGTATTTTCTCAACGTAATGAGATTGTGACAAATCATATCCTTATGATGTTTTGGTAATTTTCATACCAAGTATTACATCAGTAATTCTCATGTGCTTCATGTCAAAATGTTTATTCAAAATTTTCTTAGTAGTTTTAATCATTTCATTATTGCTACCCATGATGAGCATATCATCTACATAAAGACATACAATGACATAACCTTTGTCTGTATTTTCAATATAAACACATTTGTCACACTCATTAATTTTGAATCCATTTGACATCATTGCCTTGTCAAAATTTTCATGCTATTGTTTTGGTGCTTATTTTAAACCATATAATGATTTAACCAATTTACACACTTTCTTTTTTTTTCCTGGAATAGAAAATCCTTCTGGTTGTTCCATGTAAATTTCTTCATCTAACTCACCATTTAAGAAAGCGATTTTCATATCCATTTGATGAATTTCTAGATTGTACAAAGATGCAATAGCAATTAGCATTTTAATAGATGTTATTCTAGTAACTGGTGAGTATGTGTCAAAGTAATCAAGATCTTCTTTTTGTCTATACTCTTTGACCACAAGTCTTGCCTTGTATTTGTCAATTGATCTATCCGCTTTCATTTTTCTTTTGAAAATCCACTTGTACCCAAGAGGTTTACAACCTGGTGGCAAATCCACCAATTTTCAAGTGTGATTTTGTAGGATGGATTCAACTTCACTATTGACAGTCTCTTTCCATAAAGGAGCTTCAGGACTGGACATAGCTTCTTCAAAAGTTAAAAGCTCATTTTCTAACAAAAATATTAGAAAATCTGGACCAAAAGATTTTGAGGTTCTAGCACGTTTACTACACCTAGGTTCCTCTTCCTCATTTTGATCTATCTCTTGCTCTTATTCTTGATCATGTTCTTGATCCTGACTAGTAATAGCATCATGAGATCTTTTGTTAGTACTAGTCTCTTGTTCAATTTTATTCAGAAATACATGTTCAAAGAAAGACGCATTCCGAGATTCAATAATAATATTTACATGCATTTTGGAATGTTCTGATTTATGAATCAAAAACTGATATGTACTACTATTCTTGGCATAACCAATGAAAATACAATCAATGGTTTTAGGACCTATCTTAGTCTTTTTAAGACTAGGAATAGCCACTTTAGCCAAACACCCACATACTTTTAAGTATTTGTAGGATGGTACTCTCCCATGCCACATTTCATAAAGTGTTTAATTCACTTTCTTTCGGGATACTTTATTAAGTATATAATTAGCAGAAAGTATTGCTTCCCCCCACAAGTTCTGAGGTAATCCAGAACTGATTAGCATGGCATTCATCATTTCTTTTAAAGTCCTATTTTTCCTTTCAGTAATTCCATTTTGCTGAGGTGAGTAAGGAGCGATGGTTTGATAAATTATTCCATGTTCTTTACAAAACTCACCAAAAGGTGATTCATATTCATCACCTCTATCACTTCTTAGTTTTTTGATTTTCTTACCAAGTTGATTTTCAACTTCATTCTTATATTGAATGAAAGTTTCCAAAGCTTCATCATTGGTTCGAAATAAATAAACATAACTATATCTAGTATAGTCATCTATAAAAGTGATAAAATACTTTTTCTCACCTCTAGTTTGAATTGATTTAAAATCACAAATGTCACTATTAATTAATTCTAGTGGTTTCATATTTCTTTTAATTGAATGAAAATGAGTTTTAGATAATTTTGCCTCAACGCAAATTTCACATTTATGATTTGAATCAATGTCAAATTTAGGTAAACATTCCATATTAATTAATCTACGCAAAGATCCATAATTAACATGTCCAAGTCTACCATGTCATAAATTTGAAGACTCAAGCAAGTAAGAAGAAAATGTATTTTTATTAATAACAGAGGGTTCAACAGTTATTACATTCATTTTGAAAAGGCCATCAGACATGTAACATTTCCCTACATACATCCCGTTTTTGGTAAGTACAAACTTGCCACTTTTAAAAACTAGCCTAAACCCATTTTCATTCAACAAAGATTCGGGAACAAGATTTTTGCGAATGTCCAGTACATGCAGCACATTAGTGAGTTCATTTCCAGATGTCATCTCAAGTATAATCTTTCCTTGTCCTTCAACTTTGGAAGTTGAGGAGTTGCCCATAAAAAGTTGTTCACTGATATCCACTACTGAATAAGGTGTGAGCATCTTTTTGTCGGCACAGATATGGCGAGTAGCACTAGTGCCCACCCACCATTCTTTAGGATTTCCGACAAGGTTTGCCTCGGAAACAACTGCAGAAAGATTTATGTCATCGACACCATTGGAAATTTTGTCCACTTCGGTTATATTGGCTTAAGCAGGCTTCTTGCTTGTTCTTCTTTTGCTTTTACCTTTGTTACGGCAATCTTTGGCCCGATGTCCCTCTTTATCACAGATGTAACATTTGCCATTAAACTTGTACTTTTTAGTTCCCCTCCCCCCTTCTTAGAGCCTTGTGATGAACTTTCTCCATAAAATTTCCGTTTCTTTGCTTTTGGAGCATGTTCCACCACATTTACCTTAAACTCTATTGGATGCTTACCAGCCTGCCTTTCAAAATTGCGGTTGTCCTCCTCAATCCTCAAACGCACAATTAATTCCTCTAAAGACATTTCTTTGCGCTTTTGTTTTAGGTAATTCTTGAATTCCTTTCAACCTTGTGGTAATTTCTCAACTAAGGCTGCAACTTGGAAGGCTTCACTGAAAGACATGCCTTCTGTGTGAATGTCATGCAGAATGAGTTGGAGATCTTGAACTTGGCTGATCACAGTCTTAGAATCAACCATTACAAAATCCATGAATTTGCCAACCACAAATTTCTTTGAGCCAGTATCTTCTGTTTTGTACTTTTTCTCCAAAGACTCCCAAAGTTCCTTTACTGTTTTGATAGGACTGTAGACGTTGTATAATGTGTTGTCAAGTCCATTCAAAATATAGTTTCGGTAAAGGAAATCAGCATGCTTCCAGGCATTGACCGCAACAACCACTTGCCGGTCAGTTTCATCCTCGTTCAGAGTAGGAGCATTCTCATGGAGAAAACGAGCTAGGTTCAAAGTTATAAAATAGAACAACATTTTTTGCTGCCATCTTTTAAAATCAGTTCCTGAGAACTTCTTTGGCTTCTCACCGTGATTTACTGGCACAGTCACAACAAGAGGGGTTGGAGCAATTGCAACCACCACACTACTACTTGTTTGGGCATTAGTTTGACCAGTTTCAGTAGCCATGAATTCTAAATTATAAAACAAAATTATAATTAGAATTTTATATTACACAGAAAATTTAAACCAAAACCACAGAATTTTAAATTCTGTAAAATAAAAGAAACAAGAATTGTAATTTTTATTTCCTATTAATTTGAAAATAAAATAGAATTTTATTTAACCAAATTAATTCCCCACAGAAAATTAAATTTCTGTAACACTTCAATAATTAAAAAATTGAAACAAAATTTTAATTAATGAACACTTATAAATAATTTCTGAAAACCAAAATTAATTTCTGATAAAATTTCACAAATAAATATTCTGAATTGTTAATGACACCAGTATATTACTACTAGCTGTCAAATAAAATAGACAGTATATTACTACTATCTGTCAAACAGTATATTACTACTATTTGTTTTTCAACTAGAAAAATATTTTGTAAAATCACAGAAAATAATTTCTATAAGAAGAAGAAAGAGAAAAGGAAACAAACGAAAAATTCTGTATAAACAGAATAATTCGAATATGTCTTAAGATTGTTGGAACAATCTTCTCTGTATAATAAATAAATTGAAACCAAATCAAACAAATAAAATAAATAACGTACCGAATTTATTTTACCGAACTGAATGAATAACAAAAAGATCAAGTCGAGTGTGTGACATTCTGTCCTTAAGACAGATTCACTCCGCTACGGTGCTTACGGACAAATGACGTCTATCTCCCAAGATACAATAATCTTCACAAATTGTACTAGCACTCTAAACAATTTGTACGGCGAACAAAAACCTTGTATTCTATACTCTCTTTAAATTTCCCTAAACAACTAATATGAAGAATAATGCAAACAAAGCAAGAAATGGACAGCAAAATGAAATTTTTCAGATTATTTTTCAACCCCCAAAAATGCTGGAATTTATAGGCCAAAAGATCTGTCCGAACAAGTATGTTTTTTGAACTTAACAGGTGCAAAAAACCTTTGAACAGGTTCAGTTTGGAAACTGGACAAATCTGTAACTGCAGCAGTTAAATAACTGTCTAGATTTTGAATCTGTCTGGCCAATAATGCATCTGTCCGGGGTTCAACAGATTGGCAACCTGTTTGGACTGTTTAAACTGTTGTGTAATTTGTACTTGAGGATGTAACATTAGACAGAAAAATTTAAATTCAAATTTGAATTAAATGAAATTTTCCCACAAGTATTTTTTTTGAAAAAATTCAAATAAATTTTGTCCAAAAAATTAATATAAGAACCGACCCGACCTACAACCACTCCCGACACGGCTCGGCCAGACGGCCGCTGCCACGGCGACGGGCACGCAGATGTGGTGGTTTGGGCTAAGGTTCACTTTGTCCATAACTTCTCCCTTCTACAAACTTGGGGTGCCCCTTAGGGCCCAACCCAAGTGTTGTCACCAAAAACTTATATGCACATACAAGTTCTCTTCAAGTTTCAATGTGAGACAATCCTTACAAGGAAAACCCACATTTAATTATTTAAATGTCCATTTCACAAACCCGAAAACAACATGAAGTTCCCATTCACTCATAAATGGTTTTGACAAACCATCTTTACCATGTGACTTGCCACACGACAAGGAACACGTCACCTTTTTAGGCCCATCTCAAAAGAGGTTTGGAGCCCACTCAATTTTGGGTTTAAAGTTGGCCCAAAAATAAACCTATATAAAATCAATTTTCCAACAGGAACTGCTGACGATTCTAAGCGCGAAATTGTTGCTTTCTTTGCACATGCCACGCATGAGACTGGATGTAAGATTTCAAATTCACTTTCCTCCAATCCACACGTAAATTGCTAAAATCTGCACACATTTGAAAAATTTTATGCATGTACATATATATATATACACACACACTAGAGTAATTTGCAAAATTTTAGCAAATGTGAAAAGAGTTCTAACGGTCTAGTCATTGTAATGCTTTCTTTAAAATGACAAAGAGGAGAATTGATTGTCAACATGGTCTATCGTTTTATTTTATTCCTGTTATTCAATGATCTGGGATTTTGTCTTCCCTATTCAGGAACTTGTTTTGGGCCGTCTGTTATTTTGGGCTTTTCAACCAAGCCTTCCTCATATGGGCCTAACGTAGTTGTAAATAAATATCACACATAATCAAAAAAGGTTCTATTTTACCGACATATATCTAACACACAACTTTCTGTGGTTTTGGACGAACAATCCGGAAAGCATTGGGCCTGCTGGGCAAAGCATGGGCCTGCTGGGCAGAGGTCCTCTTCAACTGTCATGGAACTACAACTATGGGCCTGCTGGGCAAAGCATTGGGTTCGATGGACTAAACAATCCGGAAACTGTAGCAACAGAGTGGCGTCGTTCAAGACTGCCTTGTGGTTTTGGATGAACAATGTTCACAATGTCATAAATTCTGGATTCGGTGCAACAATCAAAGCCATCAACAGTGGTGAATGCAATGGTAATAGACCAGATGCAGTCAATGCTCGTGTTAAGTACTACACTGACTGTTGCAACCAACTTAGGGTTGCGCCTGGTAATAATTTCCAATGCTAGGACATTACAAAAATTTTGCCGACATGAAGCTAGCTCTTCAGTACCTTGCAATAAATTCGACATACATGGAAGAAAATAAATGTTATTATTGTTGTTTTTAAAGTTTCGCGGTAATACCACTGCAATGAATAAAAAGAGCTCTAGCTAGGTACATGTTTGGTCATGATATGGAGGGAATTACTAGTAAAGATTCAAATGTATTGTTCTGTTGCTGCTAAACAATCTTGCATGGTTTCTTCAACAATTAATTAATAAATTTTGCTTTCGTATTGTTGTTCAAAATTTTTTTTTTTTTTTTTGGGCAAAAAAAAAGCAAAAAAAATTGTTACTATCAGTCTTTTTATCCACGGAGAAGGAATATATTTTGATAGTAATGATAAAAATTACAATCAATATAAAAGAGAGTATAAAGAAGATCCAGACAGGAGCAACAAGAAAACCAAAAAAAAAAATTTGCATAAAAACCCAGTAGACCAGTAGTTAACAAGGTGCCAACTACTAAATCCCCCAACAGAGAGAACTACCAAAAACACCCTGTTCTGAAACTCATGCTCCATTTGTGTCGGCAGAAAACACTTTCTGGAAAATGTTTTCCACATTTTCTGATGTTTGATACAATGTAAAACAAAAGCCAATAGAAAACTTGTCAGTAAAAAACTTGAACACGAAATGAGTAGAGATTTTTTCGAATACAAGAAATAATGGACTTGTTATGATCAAAGTCATACAGAGAGATGCTCTGCATTCAAATAGAGCAATTTGACACAGAAAACCCCACTGCAATCTCATTTGTAGGGATGGAACTAGAATCTTATGTTCAGGGCGAGATGTGGCATGACTAATTTAATAATAATAATTATTATTATTGTCACATTAAACGGGTATAAAATTATGTATAAATTCTACATTCATAATTTTTTTCTTTATTTTATTTGGTTAACTCAATAAAATCATTTATTATTATTATTATTATTATTATTATTATTATTATTATTATTATTGTTTTGTGTACATTGGAGACTACAGTTTGAAGAAAAAAAAAATTTCTTGTGACGAGAGTAAAACCCTTAACCTCTTAAAATAATTAAATTAGTCCTAATGTCATATGTGGTTCATTAGAATAAGAGTGAAATGAAATGAGATTACTCGTTCGTTAACCTCCATTAATTCACTTCATGGTGAATGATAATTCTATTTGTAATGTAATTTTTATTATTATTTTTAATAAATCAAATGTACTAATCAACATTCTAATAATCATTCCATTATACCTTCAATTCATTAAATCAAAAAACTATCCAGTTATAAACAAAATGTTTATAAATGTCAAGATATAAAAAGGGCCTTGATTTAAACTGTGTAGTAGTTTGGGGGGCCAATATATCTATCAAATGGTAAGCATATTATCAACTATCAAGTATCATACATCCAATTGTTTCTCATGAGTGGGGGGCCACGGCCCCTCATGGTCTTGCCATAGTTCAGTCACTGCTCATTTGCACTTTAAGGTTGTAGTTGATTCATAGATTTGGGAAGAGATTTGAAAAGAAAAAAGGAAAAAGTAAGTGAAATGTAAATAAAATATAATTCCAAACTATAGGGATCGTCAGTGTAATTCGCCCAAAAAAATAAGCCTTTAGAATGTGTAACCTAAGTATGAGAAAACATTACATTTAATATATATGTATATATGATAAATGTCTTGTGTGAATGGTGTAAATTCTTCTTATATTTGGTATAATTTCTTCCTATATGTCAGAATTGTACCCAAAAAAAAAAAAATCAATCTATAATACAATTATTTTTTCTATTCCACTAATGTATAATTTCCAAAAAGAGAAAACAAGATCATATAGTGAGAAATCATCAGTCCACTTTATTGACGCACAAGTCGAGGTCAAGACAGACACCAAAGTCTACACGCTCGTTAGAAAACTGCATGCTAAGCTTCAACCATTGTTCAGTTCCAAAAAAAAAAAAGCTTCAACCATTGTTCTACTTATTCATAATTTTTAATAATTGCAAGGTAAACTTTAATACTTGTTCTATTTTTATAGATATTTTTATAGAGTTCAACACAACTTTTTCATATAAATGTGAGACTCACAAAAAAATAAGATTCATATAAATATAAGACTCGCCTTATATAAGATAATTGTGTCTGATTTTGTTATCGGTTTATTTTCTTTAGACTTCTCTGAACTTTAATTTGAAAACATTTTTCGTATGGTAGGAATGTTGATTTTTCCACACATTTTCCATTGTACAGCTGTAAACACACGTCTCTCTCACCTTAATTTCATCCCACAGTACACACACTCTTCCATCCACACATTTCTCTTCCAAAATGGTATCCCTCAATATCAAAAACAGCTTACTGACAATCATTCTGACTAGAATTCTCGCCGGTATCATACCAAAAATCGTATTGGGTCAGAACTGCGGTTGTCCTGCAGATCTATGTTGCAGCCAGTTCGGGTACTGTGGCACTGCCGAAGCCTACTGTGGTGCAGGGTGCCAATCAGGCCCTTGTACTAGCTCTGGCTCCAACGGTTCCTCGGTCCCTGATATAGTCACACCGGCATTTTTCGATGGCATAATCAATCAAGCTGCTGATGGATGTGCAGGGAAAAGCTTCTTCACCCGCTCTGCATTTCTTAAAGCCCTCGTTTCCTACCCTTCGTTTGGCACCACTGGAACTGCTGACGATTCTAAGCGTGAAATTGCTGCTTTCTTCGCACATGCCACGCATGAGACTGGATGTAAGATTTCAACTTCACTTTCCTCCAAAATCTGCACGAATTTGAAAATTTTTATGCATGTACGGATATATATACTAGAAAAATGTGCACAATTTGACAAATGTGAAAAGAGTTCTAGTGGTCAAGTCCATATAATGCTTTCTTTAAAATGACAAAGAGGAGGAATTGATCGTCAACATGATCTATCGTTTTATTGTATTCCTGTTATTCAGTGATTGGGGATTTTGTCCTTATGGATGTATAATTAGTTGGCACCCTTCCTGATTCATGAACTTGTTCTGGGCCGTCTTTTATTTTGGGCGTTTCATCCAAGCCTTCCTCGTATGGGCCTAACGTCGTTGTAAATAAATATCACACATAATCAAAAAAGTTCTATTTTACCAACATATATCTGACACACAAAACTTTCTGATTTGGCAGTTTTTTGCTATATTGAAGAGGTAAATGGTGCCTCTCGGAACTACTGTGATGCATCAAATATTCAGTACCCATGTGCGCCAAACAAGAGTTACTATGGCAGAGGTCCTCTTCAACTGACATGGAACTACAACTATGGGCCTGCTGGGCAAAGCATTGGGTTCGATGGACTAAACAAACCGGAAACTGTGGCAACAGATTCAGTGGTCTCGTTCAAGACTGCCTTGTGGTTTTGGATGACCAACGTTCACAATGTCATAAATTCTGGATTCGGTGCAACAATCCAAGCCATCAACATTGGCGAGTGCAATGGTAATAACCCGGATGCAGTCAATGCTCGTGTTAAGTACTACACTGACTATTGCAACCAACTTGGTGTTGCGCCTGGTAATAATCTCCAATGCGACATTGCAACAAAATTGAATTTTTACAGCTTGGTGTGTATGCTGTAAAAACTCTTTCACGACATACATGCAAATGTTATATAATATGCCGTGAAAAGTTGATTGTCATTTACAACATGCTTATAAAGTCGTGAAAAGTAATTAATTATGTTGCACAAAACATTTTATGGCATACTTTTTATGGCGTATGTAACCTTTTATGACATTTTTTTGCATGCCTAAATAATTGTACTTTTTATAAGATATTTTACACATTTTTCTGTATGTCGTAAATAATTGTACTCCTTATAACATATTTTGCATATCATATATAATCTTTTATGACATTTTTCTACATATCATAATAACTTTTGCGATATTTTTCTGTACGTCGTAAGTAATTATACTTTTTACAACATACTTTTATATGCCGTAAAAAATTACTTTTTTAAACTAAATAAATATATATGCTTGTCTTGTTTCTTAAAACTATTTGACGTTGCTTCTAAACAATAATTGCTATAACATTTTATTCACTTTATATTTTAATCTAATTTCAATCAATATCACCATAAAAAAATTATATATACATTATACAACAATGATTCATCCCTTTAATTTTGGAGCTCTAATTGAACATTAATGAGGTGGAAATTCAAAAAAAGAAAAAAAGAAAAATCTACTGCCAAAATATCACGTCAATAGGTGGAGCCCACCCCATAGAGTTCCTTTAGAGCTCATAGTTTAGAGCTCCCAAACATTTTTCTACATTATATTAATTCAAAACTAACAAAATCCTATGATTGACTAGCTTACCAACCAAAAGAAAATCGTTTCAGATAATAAAAGAAAAAACTAAATATAATCAAAACCCTAGAGCTTGGAATATTGTTGTGAAACTGAAATCCTAAATTTCAAACTACAATCGATCAACTTATATTGCGATATAAGAAAGGAGGGGAAGAAAGACCGAGGGAGAGGTGGTCGGCACCGATGATGATTTGTGGGAGAGTACAACTGGATTTCGGTCGAGTAAACGCAGAGTTCTTCATGAGTGAACGAAAAGGGGAAAATAAAAAGGGGGAAAATAAGGCGGGTGGGTAGAAATTAAAAAAAATCTTGATCCTAGGATGAATTTGGGAATTAATTTCAACCCTTGAAACAAAATGTATCTCTAAGACATTTTGACATATTTTCAAAATTCCACATACTTTATTATATAGATACATACTTGAGTAGTTTGGTCATTTTGCGAAAATTTATCTTAATGGACATTTGTGGAAAGTTATGAAAAAATAGAACTCAATACAGAGACCTAACATTAGATATTTTCATTCATTGATAGCTCTCTCACACACTTACAATTCATTCAAGATAGTATCTATATATAGAGATCTAATACAGTCTTCTAGAATCTACAACAGTCTAACAAAATTTGCATATCACAAGTTAGTTACAACTGCCACACGTGGACTGCAACTGCATAACTACTTTGGCAACTGTGGCTGCTTCTGGGAACTATGACTGAAGTATGGCTTGTGGCTGAAGTGTGGATTGAGCTGAAGTTGAAGCTGGCCTTGTTGGCTCAGTAGGCTCAACATTCCCCTGCAAGCTGATGGGCTGCTCAAAGACCATGAGCTTGTCCTTGAGATACTAAAATGTTGAAACAGACAAGGGCTTGGTAAACAAATCAGCTAGTTGATCAATAGTAGGAATGTATTGAACAACAAACTGCTTAGCTAAAATTTTATCTCGTACAAAATGACAATCGATTTCGATATGCTTTGAGCGAGAATGAAATATGGGATTGGAAGCCAAAGCCATGGCAGACAGATTATCACACCAAAGCACAGGTGTAGTAGATGAAGAGATACCCATTTCAGTGAGCAACATGATAATCTAACTAAGCTCAGCAGCAGTATGTGCTAAAGCACGATACTCTGCTTCAGTTGACGAACGGGACACAGTGGCTGTTTCTTTGCAGACCAACACCAGATTATCCCCAAAAACACAAATAACCTGAGATAGACTTTCTATCATGAATATCACCAGCCAATTAGCATCTGAAAAACCATGAAGATAAAAAAAAAACTGGAAGTATAGTGCAACCCATGAGGGAGAGTACCCTGCACAAATCTCAGAATCCTTTTTACAGTAGCAAAGTGACCCACTGTAGGAGCATGCATATGCTGACATGCTTGATTGACAGCCAAAGAGAGATCAGGTCGAGTAATGGTAAGATATTGTAAGGCTCCAACAAGACTCCTATAACGAGCAGGGTTATAAATAGAAGAGAAGCATTTGGAGGAATGCTGGGCTTGACAGATAGGAGGAACAAGGTTTACAAGCAGAAAGACCTGCTTTCAAAAGGATGTCCTTGGCATATTTTTGTTGAGACAGAAAATACCCTGTATTGGTAGACTGACAGATATGCCAAGGAAATAAGAAATATTAAAATTCCTTCATAGAAAAGGCATTATGCATGTGAGTAATAGTTGCTGAAGATGGACAGAATTATTTCCAGTAAGCAAGATATCATCAACATAGATGAGTAAGTAAGTAACTAAGGTAGAAGTTCTTTGAATGAAGAGGGAGGAATCACATTTACTATTGACAAAACCTTGAAAGTAAAAAGGTAGAAAGGTGGAATACCATACCGGGGAGCTTATTTGAGACCATATAAGGCTTTGTGAAGTTTGCAAACATAGAAGGGAAGGAAGTGTCTACAACCCTGGAGGTTGAAACATAAAGACCTCTTTATCAAGAATGCCATGAAGGAAAGCATTGGATATCCAATTGCTTAAGAGACCAGTTATGATGAAAAGCAAGGCAAAACAAAATTCGAATAGTTGGTTGCTTAGCAATGGGGCTAAAGGTTTCATGAAAATCAAGTCCTTCTTATTGTAAGTAGGGCTGTTCACGGGTCGGATCGGATTGGATTTGTCATCTATTCGTCACTCGAACCGACTACAGCGGGTTGGGCATTTTGGAACAACTGGTAACCTTTTCGCTTTCTTTGAACTCTAATCTATATATTATATATACATATATCTATACACATAGATATATGAGAGAATGGAGAGGGGGGAAAAATGAAAAAGAACCATTTTGCAGTAATAACACAAACATTACATTAATTTTCGAACCCTAATATGTATATATAATCTCAAAATCAAATATAGAAACAACTCACACAGTGATTCAACCACAACTCTCTCACATCTAATCTAAGAGATTAAGCTAGGGCTTCTGAAATTGAAAGAGAGAGAGTTGAAGCTTGGGTTCTGAACTTTGCGAATCGTCATCATCATCACTTTGCTGAGATTAGGAATTTTGGATTTGATGAGTATATCAAAGATAGAGAGATGTTCAGATTAATTTTCAAACTAAGGGGGTTCAAAGAGAGAGGGGGAGAGGTGGAGACGAGAGGTTGAGAGAGGAGAGAGATATGTGAGAGTGAGAAGATGAAAGGATGAGAGAGAGATTTTTTTATTATTTTTCTTTCACTGGAGAGAGAGAGAGTTAATGATGGAAAAAGTCTCACAGATTTGAAAGTGGAAGCCTAAAGGATGACAGATTTTTTTAATTATTTTCTCTCACTAGAATGAGAGCTAATGATGACAAATTAAAAGTGTGAGAGAGATGAAAATGACAAACAGAGAAGGTTGTCTTGGAGAGATAAAAGAATCAAATTTATACAATATAACTAATATATTTGGTCAAGATCATCTAGGAATAGACGAGGCTGTCTTGGGAAGTAAAAAGTTCTGATACAAGTTTATATTATTATATATATATGTTATATAATTAGGTGGTTCGGTTTAAACGAGTTTTAATTATTAATCCGAAATCCAACCGAAATCTCAAAATATTTGCATAAAACAAACCGTGGCCGACCGTGAAACTGTCGAAACCGCCCGCACTATGTTCGGATCGGACGGGTTAGGTCGGGTGTGTCGGGTAATTCGGTTCCTTGTACATCCCTAGTTGTAAGTACCCTTTGGCCACTAATCGAGCTTTATATCGGGCAATGGATCCATCGGAGTTCCTTTTCACCTTGAAGACCCATTTACACCCAATAGCATTTTTAGTAGGGGGAAGAGACACTAAGGACCAAGTGTTTTGTTTTTGCAAGGCATGAAATTCTTCAAGCATAGCCTTATGCCAGATAGGTGAAAGTAAGGCCTCTTTGTAGGAAGGTGGTTCTAAATCTGAAAAAGAAGCAATAGTTTTAGCAGTAGCTAAACAATGAGGGGATGCAATAGATTTGGATCGAGTGGTCATAGGATGGATATTAGAGGAAGTAAAAGGTAAAGGAGGTAGTTGGATGGCAATAGAGTGAATAGGAATGGAAGACACTTTAGGAGAAGAAACAAAGGGAAGAGAAGCAGAGGAATTCTGATTCTGTGTCTGAGTATGAACATGCTGGAGCTGATATGAATGCTGATTCTGGGTCTGAGTATCAGGATGTTGTGACTAAGAGTAAGGAGAAGCAAACTGTGAATTCTGCTGAGTCTGTGCCTGTGAATGCTGCTGATACTGTGCCTGAGAAGCAGACTGAGAAGCAGAGTGGGAATGCTGCTGATTTTGGGCCTGAATCTAATTATGGGCCTGTGAATGAGATTGTGAATACTGCTGATTTGGTGCCTGATGGGAATGCTACTGATCTGTGTCTGAATCTGATTCTATGCCTGTGAATGAGATTGTGAATGCTGCTGAGTTGGTGCCTGATGTGAATGCTCATAATTCTGGACCTGAGAAGCAGAGTGTGAAGTCTGTATCTAAGAAGCAGACTACTGAACATGAAGCTGGGACGGCACAGGAGAAATATGAGAAGAAGAATGTGATGGTGAGGATGAAGGCCAAAAAAAGGAATGTAAATGAGGAAGAGAAGGAGCAGGTGAAGAGAAGGAAGCAAAAGGAAAGATATGCTCATGAAAGACAACATGTCTAGAGAGATAAACTTTGCCTGATTTAGGATCAAGACACCTGTAGCCTTTAGCAAAAGGATGGTAGCCAAGAAAGACACATGCCATAGATTTGGGTTGAAGTTTAGTAAACTGATAAGGCTTGAGCCAAGGAAAGCATTGGCAGCCAAAAGTTTTAAAATAGGAAAAGTCTGGTATGGATTTAAAAAGAACTTCAAATGGAGACTTGTGATTAAGATTGGAGGATGGTAGTCTGTTAATAAGAAAAGTAGCAATAGCTATGGCATCAAACCAGTAGTGCAAGGGGACAGAAGAATGATAGAGAAGAGCTGTAGCAGTTCAGTGATATGTCTGTGCTTCCTCTCAGCAATACCATTCTGAAAGGCAGTATAGGGACAAGAATGCTGATGAATAATTCCATGAGTAGTCAAACATGTTTGCATTTTGGATGTAAAATATTCTGAGCCTCCATCAGTGCGTAAAATATGCAAAGTAGTGGCAAACTGATTTTCAACATAAGCTTTAAACTCCATGAATTTAGCACAAACTTCACTCTTATAAGCCAAAGGATAAAGCCAAGTAAATCTACTAAAATCATCAACAAGCAGAACATAATACTTGTAACCAGAACTAGAAGCAAATGGACCCCAAACATCACTATGGATGAGGGAAAGTGGTGCATTTACAGTGGAATTAGACAAATGAAAAGGAAGCTTATGACTCTTAGCTACACAACAGTCAGTACAATCAGAAGTAGTAGACTTATGATCAGACTTAGAAACAGACAAGGCATGAGATGATGCATCGTTATGACAGATGGATGGCCTAATCTATTATGCCAAACAGAAGAAGAAACAGGTGCAGCAGCATGAGAAGAACTGAGATGTGCATGCAACATAGGTGGTGATATGACAGCAGCAGAAAGAGATAGATGAAAATGGTATAGGCCATTGATATTAGAACCTTGATGGAGAATTTTTTCGAAGCCTTGTCCTGAACCACAAATGTAGAATCATCAAAAGTAATGGAACAATTATTATCTTTAGCTAATTTGTGAACAGAAACAAGATTAGAGGAAATAGAAAGAGTATGTAAAATATTGGTCAATCTGAAAGAAAAATGAGGTGTAGGAAGTAATCCATTACTAGTGTGATGGATAGGAACTGTATTACCATCACCAATGGTTATTTGACAGATCCGTGATAAGGATGAGAAGAATTGAGATTGTTCAAATCAGGTGTGATGTGCTCAGTAGCTGCAGAGTCGAGATACCAAGGGGCTGCAGAGGTAGAAGCAGTATGAGAAGAGCAACATAGGCCTTTGTATTATTCTGTGGAGAAGTGGTAGACTGAAACTGTGGATCCATCCTATACCAGCAATCTAAAGCTGTGTGACCGTGTCCTCCACAAATTTGACAGATCAGAGAAGAACCAGATCGACCTCGTCCTCGAAATGAACCACGACCAGAATGATTCTTAGGATAGCTAGATGAATAGGAAGAACCAGAGGAATTTTGATTCTAATTCTGATTTGTTTGAGATCCAATTGATCCATATGAACGACCTCCTCATCCTCTTCTATATCTTCCTCGAGATCCAGAACCTCGATAGGTACCTCGAACAGAAGAGAAGGCCACAGTAGGCTCAGTATGATCTTTGTGGTGTTTAGACTCAACATGTATGGCTTCAGAAAGAAGCAAAGAACTCAGTTCATCCATTGAAATAGATTCTGAACGAGCTCTAATTGTTGTCTTAAATGCATCATATTCTTCAGGAAGTCTGTTCAAGATCAAAAGCACGAGATCTTCATCATCAATGAATGCAGAGGCAAGAGCTAACTGACTAGATTTTTGTGAGATATGCCTCCATGGAATCAGTTTTCTTGCTAACATTATTCAGTTTGTTCTTGAGTTGATGCACATGAGATCGAGAAAGTGCAATAAACCTTTTGTGCAAAGCACTCCAAACCTCAGAACAACTATGAAGATGAAGAACTGTGGAATAGATTACAGGTGATAGAGTTGCAATTATGCAACTAAGAAGATGTGCATCTACAAGTTTCCATTGGAAATAGGCAGGATTATCCACCTTTGATCCAGAATCATCTTTGATTGTGACAGATGGACAAGGAGAAGTACCATCAACAATTCCAAGTAAATCAGTAGCTTTCAAAATATTCTGAGTTTGATTTTTCCAAAGCAGAAAATTTGAAGCATCAAGTTTGACAGTGATAAACGAAGACAGATTGGAAATTAGAAAAGAAAGATTAGAAGGAATTGAAGTCATTGAATTGAATGGAATAGGAAGATGAACACAGATGAGAATTAACTCGCAAGAGATTACAGCTCTGATACCATGTGGAAAGTTATGAAAAAATAGAACTCAATGCAGAGACCCAACATTAGATATTTTCATTCATTGATAGCTCTCTCACACACTTACAATTCATTCAAGATAGTATCTATATATAGAGATCTAATACAGTCTTCTAGAATCTACAACAGTCTAACAGAATTTGCATATCACAAGTTAGTTACAACTGCCACATGTGGACTGCAACTGCATAACTACTTTGGCAACTGTGGCTGCTTCTGGAACTGTGACTGAAGTATGGCTTGTGGTGGATTGAGCTGAAGTTGAAGCTGGCCTTGTTGGCTCAGTAGGCTCAACAACATAATATTTTAGAGTGTGGACTTTGGATAAAGAAAAAATTAAAATTGAATTTATGGACTGAATATCTTTGTTTTATATTATATATATATATATATTTATAATTAAAATATAATTTGATGAAAAAAAAACTTATTAATTTATAAGATTATGACTTTTTTGGGAGTGGAAATAATTAGTTTCTATTATTTATTTATTTTTTTTAAAATTTGATTCTAGAATCAAATCAAATAGAGATTTTTTTTAAGTAGAAGTTTTCATGACATATTAATGCATGCCGTGTAAAGTCGTGATATTTTACAACATGAAGTGTATGTAGTCTCATGTTTAATATTTTACGACAAATTTTTGTAAGTTGTAAAATTATGTATTTTTTACAGCATATTTTGGATGTCATAAATATATAATGAATGGCTTACATGGTACGTATGCCGTTATTGGCAAACCATTAACAGCTTTAAAAAAAAAAAATGTCGTAGAATACATTAACTACTACATGCATTTGATGCATACGGTAAACACAAAGCCGTAAATAGTCCATTTTGTTATGGTGCTAGGACAAAAAATTTAGCCAACATGGAAGCTAGCTCTTCAGTACCTTGTAAAAAAACTGGCATATACATGGAAGAAAATAGATATTATTATTATTATTATTCGTAAAATTTTGTGGTAATACCACTACCACTGCTGAAAAATAGGCGTTTAGTGGCGTTTGAAAAACGCTGCTATATATATCAAAAACGCCGCTAATTGTTTTTGTGGCGTTTAGTACCAAACGTCGAAGATGCGGCCGTCGCTATAGCTTTACGACGCTTTAAAAGCGTCACTATATTAGTATAGGCGGCGTTTTTGAAAACGCCGCTAAATGTGCTGCATAACGGTACAGTGACGTCATGCCTCATTTAGCGACGTTTTAAAAACGTCGTGATAGATCTTTTCTATTTTAAAAATATAACCGTTGGCAATATTCTATAGTGGCGTTTAAAAACGCCGTTATAGCTTCATTTTTTTTTTTGTTTTTTTGAAATTGTGCTAATTCTGTGAGATTTAACTAAAAAAAATACCTGTAATAAAGATGAAAAATATTCAATATATTGACTAAATTTAGGTAAACATAATACTGGATCAATTCATGCTTCTCAATATGCAAAAATATTTCAATTCCAAGATGAAATAAAGTTAAACTAATGCCTAGTAGTAAGTTGAAAGTTATTACAAAACAGATCGGCACAAAAGATGCAATTCAAACTAATTATACATACAAGTACTATGAAAGACCAATCACCTTGCTTGTTTCCACTTTTCAAAAAACACTTTTCAGAAAATTCAACTTTCTTATTTTTCGTATTTTTTTGTTTTTACTGAATTTTTTTAATATTTTAAGCAATTTTTTTACTTTTTAGACACACCTAACATAAATACACCTAAAAAGTAAAAAAATTGTAAAAAAATCTTTTAAAAATTCACTAAATACCAAAAATACAAAACAAAATACAAGAATTCAGTACATTTTTTGTATTTTTATGTATTTATTAATTTTTTAAAATATTTTTTCGTAAATTTTTACTTTTAGATACATCTAAGTAAGGTGCATCTAAAAAAGTAAAAAAAAATATTTAAAATTTAAAAAATATTCACTAAAAACAAAAAAACACGAAAACCAAAAAAGTCAGTTTTCAAAAAACTTAATCTAGAAAACTCAAACCAAACACACTGAATACCTTTCGGGGTTTAATTTTTCCCAAGAGTGTTTGTTTCTGAGAAATTGTTGGGGAATTGGTTGCCAACAGGGGAGAATGGTTTGATGTCAGGAATTTGTTTCAGTTTCAGAGTGACCCATTGCTTGAAACCCATTGAAAAACCTTGGAGAACCAAAGAAAGAAGAAATGGGTATGGTGTGATTTGGGGGGAGAGAAGCTAGAGAGCTCTGGTCCGCCATTAGAGCTTGCTTGGTCGTCACTGCTCTATATCTATTCCTCAGCATAATGACCAAATTCGATAAATTCCACTACAAATCACAGATTCAGAACTTAAGATAGAGAATCAGAATAAGTAAATCATCTTAAGGATTAAACTCAATGATGAGAATTGTTACCTGAAACTCAGAGAATGGAAAAGTCTCCTAAATTTCTTTAGCTTCCATGGCTGACTTTTTTTTTTACTCCTTGATTTGTCTGTGTGTGATCTTGTTCCATCAGCGAGAACAAGAATCGATTGACAGTTGCATGCAAGCCATGCAATCAACGTTGAGCTACTCTACCATTGACATATGTGTTGTTGATCTATGGACTGTCAAATTTGTGCATTGAATTTTGCTCTGTTCTCTCTTTCTCTTAGTGGGTTTTCATTTTCATTGTCATCAATTACTTATATGCTGAGTAGAGAAAAGAGATAAGTTAGAGAGAAAAATGTTCTATGGGCTGAGTAGAGAAAAATGTTCCATGTTGAGGGATTGGTTCACAAATAACTCATAGTTGCAAGGTTTGTAGAAAAGGCTTGCCAACCAAGTCTCATTCCAGATCCGGCTAAACAGCACAAATAATAAAGAACAATGAAATTGAAGACTAACCAATCGAGGCTACATACAGTACCAAAATGAGAACTTCGAGTAATTATGAAACCTTAAAATACGTGCCTTCAACCTAGCTGCAACATTACCAGTGATCTATCAGTTTCGTGGCTCGGGGATGGACTAAAAAGAAAAGACCTCAGTTGATAATGGGTGATGGTTCAAAACATGGGATCAAGGGATTAGAGATTCTTCTATTGCTTGGCAAAAAATAAACAAATAAAATTATTCAATCTCCAATTGTCCTCAGATATATGTTAAGAAATGAAAAACTTAGCTTGAAAATTTAGCATAACATATGTAACAATCCAAGTGGCAAAGGGAACCGACCTTCTAGCTTGTTGCTCCTCTAATTCCTTTGTTCTGTATATGACTTTTACTCCTTGTCAAAGAAATTAAGAGATTTTAGAAATTTGGAAGATCTAAAGCAGAAAATCAAAACACTTGAGGATAGCCAGTACATAGATGTAAAGAAGCAAAGATTTAGACTCACTGAAATACATTCTAGGACTTATGATAGAAGATCCATGGTAGAGTCTGCTCTAAGCCAATAGAAGTGCTTGTAGTAATACATAACTGCCATACAATAAGTACAAAAAAAGTCATAAATTGCAATGATGACATTATTATAAATAATAACACATGAGTGCAAGAGCCTGACTGAATATCAAAAGAAATTATGATATTGATTTCTTCATATGTACCTAAATATCTTTGTACACCTTTAAAGCCTTAAAGAGAGGAAACAAAAATCAATATATTCATCATAGCCAAAAAAGTTCAGAGTTCATATGAATAAGAGCTGAAATTTCATATTTTCTACATATCATGTTCAATTTCAAGTATATTTCTACATAATTTTACAACAAAATGTCTAAATGTATTATACAATATGCAAGATATTTGTTCATGATGTGTCACCATATTCATATCCATATTCAACTTTTGGACACATATCCCAAGATCATAAGGTTTCGACTTATGAAGATCTAACACTTGGACATGCACTCAAACCTAATACTTGTATCCAAGTGCATCTAAGATAGGGGTTGGGGAGGCATGGGTGGAGAAATTGATTTGTCATTATTTACCATATTTGCAGATGAGTTTTGGACAACTATTAAAAGCAATTGAAACCTACCATAGCTAGGGAAAAAAATTAATAATAACCAACACACATATTGCAATCTCAATTGTATATAGAGAATGTTTACCTTTTCATTCCTAATGTCCTCTGCATCCAAGCTGACAAGTGTCTCCATTGCAAAAAGTGCTAGTATTTGCAAGAGATGACTTTGCATTATATCTCGAATGATTCCATAGTTGTCAAAGTAGTTTTCGACAACAAAAAAAAGTTAGGAAATTTTTTTTTCTACTAAGTGCACCCCAACCATTTTAAAAGAAGTTATTTTCCTTCATTTTCCTCTTCCTTCTGTTCATTTTCCTTCATTTTAAAAGAAGTCATTTTCCTCTTCCTTCTGTTTATTTTCCTTCTATTTTATGTATGATCCTCTGTACACTTAGATTTATTAAAATAAAATGCTATACAAAAAATATATATATATAATCCCTATTTGAATCTAATGTCATAAAGTAAAAATGGGTTGAATACAACCCTTGAAAAGAAAAAAACAAACGACAATAAGAGAAAAATAAAAAAAAAAAACAAAAAAACAGCAAAAGTTCATAATGAAATCAGGGCAACACTATTGAACTTCAATAAATAAATAAAAAAGAAGAAGAATAATGATATACTAAGCAACTATTATACTATAAATATATCTGACTTGGAAAGAGTTAACCTCCAATTATCAAAATGTCAAATCCTAAGCAACTAGATCAAACACATAATGATTAAAAAAAGGAAATCAGCAAAACCCCAATTTCAGCAACAAATAAATAGGTTAATCTTAGTCATATGTAAATTCCACAAACAAATTCAAATCAAACCCACAAATTAATGCTCAATTGTTAGAGAACTAATAAAAAACCGCAGGTTTCTAGCAACAAGTAGCTTAAAATGGATAGTTCTTAAATTCACAACATGTTGGGCAACATCTAGTAATGCCAATGCAATGAATATACATGAAAATCCTAATATTATACTTAAATTCACATAATCTTACCACAGATTGTAATAATATAAAGCATCATATTGTTTTACAGAATACTAGTAGTTTGAACATTGATCATATATTAATGGAATGCCAATGTGTGACCTTTAACAAAAATAAGAGAATTGAATCTAGAACAATTCACTATCAACTGTATTGAAGCACCACAACATTGAATCTAGAACAGTTCACTATTGTAAATAAATTCCAGTTTATTGCATCACATAGGGACACACAAATAACTATAACAAATACCTGAAAAGTGAGAGAATCATTTTTTAACTCCCATGAAATTGTTCATACTCCTCAAAAACCAATTAAACAATGTCAAAACAATTTCAAGGGGACATATGGGCCTACATTTCTCCTCTAATCCGACCAAAGGTATAATTCTACATCCAAGTTAAATATCATACATGATGAAACAGATCTTTCACATTTAGATTCTCTCCATTACATAGCTGAATGAAGATTATCCATTTCAATAGATAAGGTTATAACACATCAATAGTTTGTAACCCTCTCACAAAATTTAAACAAGATATTCAATTGAATTAGAGAGAATACTACCCTTTATACCAAATCCTTGCATGTAGGCTCTAAAATTCTGGCTAGCTGTAGGCAGCTTTTCTCTCCTATGTTTTGATCATCTTCCATCTACTCTCTAGCATCAAACGACCTGCAAAAGAAAGCAACGACAAATTGACAATGATAACTGATAAGCATCATAAAAATTGATTTAAAACTCACTGTCCCATTAATTATCCTTAGTGGTTCATCTTACCAAAACCCACCAAGTCAGAAAAGTTTTACAATTTGTTTTCCAGTGATTTGTTCTTTTGATGATTAATATTCCAAAACAAGAAGTGTACAAAACAAATCATAAATATTAACCCAAGCAATTTGATTTTCCCAAACATTTAAACTTCACTGTCCTCTGTTTGCTAAAGCTTGTCCAGAGGTCATCCAATAACAATGAAGATTGACATTATTATGGCAAGGCAACCTTTTCAATGTGACAATAGGTGAATTTCTAGGGAAACTTGAATCTGACCTGTTCGGCAAAAGCTTTTAAGATTGATTTTTTTTTTATAAAAATTAGGGTCTATTTCATTAACTTTTCCATCCCATTTTCTATTTCCCTCCACAAATCCCTCTATAAATCCAAGGACCAAACACAGTCTAAAAAATTCTCTTGATTAGAACTTCATTTGAATGTTTCTCATTGTTCCCACGTAACATAAGGCGACTCACCTAGCCAATTAAAGAAAATGGTTTCTCTTTTAAACTTTCTTCAATAGGCTCTTTTTCAGAGTCTTTAATGGTAGTCTTAAAGTACATCCCACCTAGGCAATTGAAGATGAAACCTACTCACTTAATTAGAGGGCTTCATTCAACAAAACAACCCCTACATAAGTCCATTCAACATCACTACATCTCCTTAAAAATATAATCAGAAAGGAACATAGGTGCACATACATGTTGCTAGTTTAAGATAATGAAACAAGAAATCAGTACTTTGATTTTGTTAGATGCTCAAATCCATCCAGTTGATTGAGAAGCTCCAGCATCGTCCGCTACACTTCATTATCACCATTACCAGATCTAGATTCCATTCAAGCAGATCCAATGCTGTCGATTTCATCCATAAAGATGATTGATGGAGCATGCTCCCTGTACAACATAAACAAAAATAAATCACATATAAAACATGTAAGAGGAACTATATAACACTTATCTAGACTAAAAAGATTTATTAAGCTGATATACAAGATATTATAATTTTTTGGCAATAACAATGTTATCAATGAAGTCGGACAAACCTGGCCATAACAAAAAGTTCTCTAACCATTCGAGAGCCCTCACCAATATACTTCTGAACCAACTCAGAGTCAGAAACCCTTATAAAGGTACAATCTAGAGAGAGAGATCTAGAGAGAGAGAGAGAGAGAGACGGTGGACCTCGCTACCTCAGCAGTGCAGATGACGGCGGCGGCGACGGAGCTTCGAAATCACTCTGAATCTCGAAATCGATCTGAATCTTCGAAATCGCTTTGAACAACCGATTGATATCGATCTGAATCTTCGAAATCGCTCTGAACAGCCGACGGAGCTTGTGTTCTTTGAAGCTCTCTTCAAGAACAGCCGATTGATCTTTCGAGAGACGAAGCTTCTTCGTAGAGTTATCTCCTCCGTCTTCTTCGTCGCTGAGAGAGAGAGAGAGAGAGAGAGAGAGAGAGATGTCTGCGTAAAAGATAAGAGAGATGTGTGCGTGCGTACAAGAGAGAGAGAGGAGGGCTCAGATTCAAAAATAAGGGTTTCAAAAAAGGGGCGCGTGTATCTACCGCATTTGGAGGCGGTTTTAAACGCCTTTAAATAAAAAACGGTGCCGTTTTGGTTAAAAAAATGTGCGACGGTTTTAAAACGCCGTTAAAAATTAAAAAAAAAAGTGACGTTTAATAAAACGTCGTTAAATCCCTGATTTCTTGTAGTGTGCTATGAATAAAAAGAGCTCTACCTAGATACATGTTTGGTCATGGTATGGAGGGAATTACTACTAAAGATTCAAATGTATCGTTCAGTTGCTGCTAAACAATCTTGGTTTCTTCAACAATTAATCAATAAAAATTTTGCTTCCATATATTTGTTCAAAATATATATATTATTTTTTGGAAGAAATTTTTTTTGTTATTATCAGTCCTTTTATCCGCAGAGAAGGAATATATTTTGACAGTAATGATAAAAATTACAATCAATATAAAAGAGAGTATAAAGAAGATCCAGACAGGAGCAACAAGAAAACCACAAAAAAAAAAAAAAAACAAACAGAAAAACCCAGTAGACCAGTAGTTAACAAGGTGCCAACTACTTAACCCCCAACAGAGTGGAGTACCAAAAACACCCTGTTCTGAAACTCACGTTCCATTTGTGTCAGTAGAAAACACTTTTTGGGAAATATTTATCATATTTTCTGATGTTTGATACGATACAAAACAAAAGTCAACCCAAGGCATGTAGTGCACTTGATAAAGGCCTGGGAGTTAAGACCCTAGGTCTCAAGTTCGAAACTCCTTGGGCCAACTTCCTGGGCATAGCGCAATTGGTTAAGAGGTTAAGCCTCAAGTTGTTGTTATCACAGTACTTGGTGTGGGTTCAATACTCTCCTGCTGCATGAGTCCTGACTTAAGGAACTTGTTTTAGGAGGCTGAGGCAAGTTCTCAGGTTATAGTCTCTAACTCAGAACGGACAACAAAGGCACCTTGGTGATCTCTGCAAGGGACGCTGCTTTGGACCTGCGGGAGAAGAAGAGGATTTTCCTATAACTAAAAAAAAAAAAAAAGGAAAAAAATTAGCAGAAAACTTGTCAATAAAAAAACTTCAACAAAAATAATTAGACATTTTTCCAAATACAAGAAATAATGGACTTGTTATGATCAAAGTCATACAGAGGGGTGCTCTGCATTCAAATAGAGCAATTTGGCAGAGAAAACCCCACTACAATCTCATTTGCACCTTATGGCTATATTTGGTTCATAAATTTTGAGAGAGATTTAGAAAAGAAAAGGAAAAAGAAGTAACTAAAATGTAAATAAAATATAATTACACTTCACTTACGTTTCACACACCTTTTTTCTTTCGTTTCCCAAATTACTCTCCAAATCTATGAAATAAACACAGCCTAAGAATCTATTTTTATTAGCAATCATTAGCTTTTCAGTCCTTCAATATTATTCGCAAATCAACAAACAGTTCTTCTGCCTAGAAGGAAAAAAGAAAAGAAAAAAAGAGCCTATTCTAAACTCAACTTCCAATCAAAAGAACTGCCAGAGAAATCATATAATGATATTTTAACAGACTCAGGAGTTCAATACTGAAATGGATATCTATATTTTTTTATCAAGACAGTACATCATAATGATCTTTTTAGTTCCAAATCGCCACCTCCATTTGGCTAGTAAAACCATACTTTTAAAGATCAAACTGTTGATACCTAAACCACTCAGTGTTTTAGCCTTAGAAACTGCAGCCCATTTGATTAAAACTAGTAAAAAATAAAAACAAAAAACTTGCTTGGTACTAGACATAATGTTTTTAAAACAAATATAAAGAAATATGATTGGTGAGTTGCCAGAGGTGGAGGATGGTCGCAAGTCGGAGGTTGGCAATGGATGGTGGGGGGGAGAGGAGAGAGTGATAAATATGTTTTGAAAACAATATACTAAACAAGTTTTTATTTATGCTTTTCCAAAAAAATAAAATAAAACAAAAACGATTCTTTATTTACATGGACAAAAGTAGACACATACTTCTTATATGGTTATCGAACCCACCTAATATGAGTGAGTTGTATTGATGTGATAACGAAATGATTATCAAATGTAATTTCCTATAGTGTGTAATTTCCTGCGGTGTGTTCCTTATGTCACCAAGGAAAAAAAAGCAAACCATAGCCAAATCCTGTTCACACCCACATGGTTGACTTGGGACCAAAGTGTTAAGTTTACAAAACTTCTGGATTTAGTCACTATCAAAACTAGTGTGATCATCTTTTCAATTTTAACAGAGATTCTATGCACATTATGCATGTAACCTCAATGGACATCTGGGAACTTCAGACCACTAAATGGGCTATAAAGACAAGGGGCGTTTTGAACAAATTTGAACTCTCAAAACCTTCGATGATTAGCAACATGCACAAACTGTAGCACAAAAAGGTGAGACTAGACCTCACCTGTCCATTATTATAAGCATTTAATGATGTAAGCAGAAGGCTGAAAGAAGGCCAATTGCCAGACAAGGTCTGTGAAGGACAATATAAATATTAGGAACAAACTTTCAACGGAAAGTAAGAGACTACATAATGTGGTGAGAGGAAAATTACCTTAAGGAAGATTACACCGACATTGTGTCAGTTTAACTTATTTACCAAAAAGTGAAAAATATTATACACATTAATAATCAATATTATAAACTTTTTTTTATTAATTTGTAATTTTTTTTCACTGGCCCAATTGTCAAGTAATTGTCCCTAGTTAAATATCCTGGCACTTTTAGGCAGATGTTGCAATCACAAGGCAAATTAATACAAAAAAATCTTTTGGTTTCCAGATATGAATACACATAATTAAAAATGGAAAAAGAAACAATCACCACTACAGAAATTTTTCATAATGTCAAACACCTCATGACGCAGCTACATGGCTTTAAAGCTTCACAAAATCACTCTGACGATTCTTCATGATGGTTGCGGCTACTTTTCATTTATTATTACTATTAGTATTATTAATATATTTTTTTTTGCACAGAAGCAAAATGGAGATCAAAATGTTATTATTACTCATGTATTATTAATATTATTACTCATGTAACTTTCCCTTGTGTGAATCAACTATAATCTCCATGAATTAGATATAGAGCAATAGAGATCAAAATGTTTAAAATTGACAAAAGATATCAAGCTTTAAGGATTGGATTAAGACAGATATCTCACCACAAGGAACCTAAATGCCAGTAGCATGCTTCCTTTCTTTGCCTGAACACCCTTATAAAAATTGTACACATTGCATAAGAATAGAACACCATGTAAAGTGAGGTCAATTTGATCATCACACAGGAACAGTTAACAAGATGAACATGTAAATTTTTGCCAAAAAGAATATGAAGAACTACTTACTTGAATGAGATTGTTGAAAGAACAACAAAAGCTATCATTAGAAACAACATAGCTCTGTTTGTTGGGATTTCTGAAGTCAAAAGTGTAACGCCCCGAAAATTATACCATAAATATAACCCATAAGCGGAAAGATAATCGAAATAATATGCTTTCATTCATCAAGTTTGTATACAAAAGATAACACATGCGATATACATTCATAAACTGTTCATCTTGAATCTACAGCATGTGTTACACTGATGAGAGAACTGAGAGCCAAACAGGTAATTAAATGCCCTATAGGCTTACATCTTTCCAAGTCGTTGCTTGGTTACACAAAAGTGAGCCTAGCTCAATACATTTTAAACCCTTGGCTATACAAAAAGTAAAACAAAATAAAGAAGCCCTTGCTTCCCTAAAATCCTTCCAAGCTATTGCCTTGGCGGAGGAATGTCACCAGCACCTAAAAATGGTTTTCCCAAATAGGGTGAGCCAAAGCCTAGTAGGAATAATCTAACACAGTATATGAGATTTAGCAGAGATATAAGTACAATGTGCATACACAATGCCTATGACAAAACATTCACATTTTATATAATCATAAAGTAACAAGTTTGTATCTCATTCCATTTCCTTCAATACATTTCAATTCATGAGTTAATTTCATTATCTTTCAACAACCCAACTGAGACTACAACTCAGTGGTTATCAAATCAACACATTAACCACACAAATACTTCAATCTGCCATTTTACGGAAATTTCGTCCGCGGGATTGACACTCATATATACACAAGATTTCGGAACTTTCACCCTGGACACTCCGGCCAACCTAATTTCAATGGAGTCCATCCCCTATCTCCTCCCAATCACATTTCTCCTCCCAAACATCATACATATACAATGTATTTAAAACATAATAATATTCAATGACAATTAACAATAGATTAGTTTTAATTCACCTAATCCTCATGCAATTTCTACAACAATCATAGCTATCCTCCACCGATAGTCCAATACAATTATTTTTAAACAGATAATCAATCTCAAGACAAATAATTTATTCAAAACTTCCAAAGGTGAGAGGTATTACATACTCAACTCCACCATCTATTTCAATATCTGTCTAATTTTATATTTACAACACCAATTTCATTTATTTATACAAAATAAATATTATAGCCATTTTAGGGCAAACTCCCCATTTTTCCAAATATCAACCCAAGTTCCAAAATTAACAATTTTGACACAATACAACCTCATTTACAACTCGATAACCATTTATTTTCCATTCATCAAAAACCCTTCTTTTTATTTCAAAAACCCTCCATAACCATTTACACCCAAACCCTAGGTTTGTTCAAACTACTCCCAAATCCCACCATTATTACACAACGAAAAATAACTAAGCTAAAGACCATATGAAAGTGTAGAAAATCCCTACCTCAAGAAGAGAAGACGAGCAAAGCAAGGTTGAAACTTCAAAGACACCGAAACCCACTTTTGTTTGGATGAAAAGAGAGCCCATGACGTGCTCTACCTTTTTCTCAAAAGCACTAGAGTAAAGAACCCAATGGATCTAGGTGAAATAGTAGAGAGAAGATGAGTTTTAGAGAGAGAAACTCAAGATCTAGGGTTTTGGAGAGTTTTAGAGAGAGATAGAGGAATGAAAAAGTGATGAAAAAGGTCATCTTCACGGACTGTTATACACGCAGTCCGCTCGAGTGTGGAAAGTGACGCTCGAGCGTCGAAAACACTTTTCTAGCATTTGCAGGTCTACAAAAAAAAAAAAATTTAAAAAAATTGAGAGTTTGCAAATCCTGCTCAAGCGTAAGAATGGCCGCTCAAGCGGAAGGAGAAAAATTTCAAAGCCCGCTCGAGCGCAAGAATGGCTGCTCGAGCGGAGGAGTAAAAATCTAGGCAACATAGGTTTGGAAAATCAAGCAACCAACCTGTTCCAACACACAACTACAATCTAAATGACTAATCCAAGGAACAACAAGGGTAATAAGAGATGGACAATAACATTGAACCATGAAACCTAAGCCCGGAACATAATAAAATGTCGGGTCAAAACTGGAGTCACTATAACCTCCCCCCTTAAGGAATTTTGTCCCCGAAATTTCAATTCAAGTTTCAAAACTATGTTTTAAGCCATTACCACAACGATTACAATTCAAATTACAACGCCATGACCCATCTACTAGTCATTCAATTCCATCACATTATGAATATACATTTCATATTTCCAACATTTTCAATGTTTTTCCAAAACTTAAGCAACATATGCAATGTTTTCAAAGGTGATCCAACACATACAATACGCCATATTCTCAAAACATATGCAATGCTTATATTGAATCCATGTTTCCAAGCACCCATGACATATGCAATGTTCCCGTGTTTTAAAACATATACAATACTTTTACATTTCATTAGTGTAGATACCCCATTTTTGACCATCCTCAAGACTTGGACATCACCGTTTGAACACTCGGTGATCATCCATGTTCGTGTTCATCTTGAGTTCTCGGAGGTTTCGGTCGCGCGCCTTGCCTCAAGACCTCTCGACTTGTTTGTTTTGTACTTGGTTGTGCACAAACACTTGTGTTTTTTGCTCCTAAGGGAAGATGGTGGCTTGTTGGCCATCCTCTCAACCCACCGGCCAAGGCTTGAAGCCACCGGCCCCTTTTTATTGCCATCGGCCAAAAGTGTTGGCCGATCGGCACTATATTTGGTCGGTCGGCCACCTATTTTGGCCAATCGGCCATATTTCCCAGTCGACCCCTTTTCATATGCTTTTGGCAGATATTTTGTGCCAGCTGGAACAGCTGGCACACTCAATTCCTCCCCTCCATACACGTGTATGGAGAGATTTGAGCCTTGTTTAGCTTTCCTTGGAAGCTTTGTAAAATGATTTTGTTATAAAAGGAGGGCCTCCCCTCCCTTTCCAGGGGTTGAAATGATCTGATATATGATATATATCACTCTCTCTCTATATCCCTCCCCTCTTCCTACATTTGTGTGTGTAATAGTGTTCTAAAGGGTGTTTTGTTCTTAGTTTTGCACTAAGGCACCTAGTGTTACACTATACTTCGGTTGTGGAGGTGCTAAGGGATTGATCTCAGAGTTTTTGAGTTGGTTTTGGTCAAAAGAAGGTGCTGGAGTTGGTGTTCTTGAAGTTTTCTTCAAGGGTGAGAACTACCTTCTTTATTCCCCTTTCTTGCACTAGCTTTTAGCCTATCTTGCATGCTATTTTGAGCTTAGTGTATAACTGATAAAAGTTCTGTATTTTCATTCTTAAGATGTTTGTTTAAGGTTGTTTTTGGGTTGGGAGTTGTTTACACCCTCTTAGGCCTTGTTTGGCCTCTTTTTGTGCCTTTCTCTTTGGGCTTTGGAACCCCCTTATTTTGACCTTCTCACCACTGAAATCTAGAGGATTTTCAGTGGTGGAGAAGTGGTTTTGAAGTCATGTATAGGGGAGGGACACCCCTCTCCCTTTGTGTCTCCTTTGCTTGCATTTAGGGCTCATAAAGGTAGCATGTTTGCTTAGCTTTATTTGGCTTCATTTCAGTGGGTATTTGGTGTTAGTTTATCATATTATACCTCTTTTTTTGGTAGGATTGATAGCATATTGCATGCATCATGCACTTGCTTTGTAATCCCCTCTATTGTCATAATATGTATCATGCATTTAGACCATCGTGCATGCATGTTTTGACTTGACTTCATGAAGCTTTTAGCTATGTTGTGACATGCTTGAGTTCTTTTTTTGGTCTTTTGGGTCATGCTTGCCATGCTTTGTATAGCCACTTTGCATTTTAGCTTGCTAGGTTTGGGTGTGTGAGTCGTGAGCATGCTTCATTTGGGCTATTTCAGTCCATGTTTCATTCTTGTATACTTGCATTTGTCATCCATTCAATGCTTCGGGGAGGTGTTGTTTCATGCTCCATGTTTGGACCATTGCATGTCCCTCCATGATTAGGTCTTTAGGAGACCTTCTCATTGGGTTTTGGGGCTTATTTTGATGTGTTTTAACTCTGACTTCATTGGTCTAAGTCATGCCATGTTCAGTTGTTAGAGGTGTAGTGCATTTGCCCTTTTTGGCCTTGTATACGTCTTGTTTTGTGCTCACCTTTCTAGCATGTTTTGGCCTCATTCCATAGGTGTTTTGGCTTCATTTTGGTCTGCCTCGGGACTGTTTTGGGTCACCTTGCTCATTTGGGGCTTGGTTGACATAGTCATGGTTCAAGTCCCTTGGCTAGCTTTGAACTTTAACTCCATTAGCATGCCATGTTTGCATTGTGTAGTCAATTTGGCATCATTCTTCATGTGATTTCAGAGCTTATTGTAATGCCATATTCTCATATTTATCACATCTCGCTCATGTTTAAAGGTTGTGCATTGTGGCCTAAGTGATGGACCAATATGTGTGCATGGTTGTCTTGCATTTCGGTGCCTTAGTTTTGGTATTTTGGCCACTATTTTGGGGGCATGGCTAAGGTCTCCCATTCCAGTTTAAGCCCATCCTTGTATATAGTTGCATGTTTGGCATGTTGCATCTTGTTACATGCTTGCTAGTTTACACTTTGTTACATGCTTGTGCAAGTTGCATTGAGTAGGCACACTCATGTTACATTACACAACACTGTTGCATACTTGGTGTGCCCATGCTACATTGGTTTAACTTGCATGCTTAGGTTGCATTGCATCCGGCATGCTTGCTACCTTAGTCTTATGTGCATACTCGAGTCTCATTGCATTTGGCATGCTTAGGTTGCATCACATTGCATTTGGCATGCTTACATTGCATTACCTTGTATTGCATTTACATATCGCATTGTATTTAGCATACATGCATTACATGGTGTTTGGTTTGGGGTGTCAAACCAAACGTGAGGAATGAGGGACGTTCGTACTTAAAGTGACGAAACGTGCCTCAATCTTTGGTCACCCTCACTCTTGATCCAACATGATAGAGTGTGTGGCATCCATTTGTTTTGTGCATCCATTTTACATTGATATGCACACTTGGCTCCTTTGGCCACCATGCGTTGAAATGCGTGACTGGTGGCCCGAGAGTCGAAAGCCACACTCCTTTGAGTTCATAGCATGATAGGGAGGGCGGTCGTGCACACATTGCTTTGAAAATGCCTTGCCATGCACTGTCTATCCTCTGTTGTAGCAAAATGGGATTCTGCAGGAATCATTGGCTGACCAACTCCATCAAGTGCCGATCGACCAAAAATATCTGGCCGATAGTCATACAAATGGTCGATTACCATGTTTCAATGGCCGGTGGCCCTATCTACTGGCCGGTGACCTCCCACAATGCTCAGAGAGTGGTTCAGAAGCAGTCTTGGGATTTGTGCAGCTTTCAGAGGCATGAAACAGTGCAAACAGAGGCGACAGTGGGCATGGCAACGAGTTTCCGAGCAAGGCGAATCGCGCATGCATCATCCAATCATTTCGAGGTGGAGCTGCGGCGGTCTCTTTAATTTCATACTTAGTTTATTTTTGTAATTAATTTGTTAATTAATTAAGGGTCTGTAATAATTAATTAGCTAGAGTAGTTAATTATTCATTCGGTTTGTATTATTCTTTCGGACCCTCCATCGAGAGGGCGAATTTGTAATAAGAGTGCGTGTGTGAATGTCTTCCAACCCCACGTCTTTCTCCCTTTTACTTACCTGCTTTTTATGGTTAGTTTTAGGTCATGTTTCGATTAGCATACCTCATGTTAGCATGTTGCATACATTCATTCGTATTACACGCACCGGGCTCGGCGCATCATACTAACTGTATCGTATTTCAATTCCAAGTTGAATACATGTTATCTGTTGCATTTCATATGCCATGTATAGAATAGCCAAGCCTATCTTAGTTGTATTTTGCATGTGTTGCATTAGCCATCTTAACATGAACTAGGATCATGCATTGATTACTAACTAGTTTCTGTTTTGGCTTGGAGTACTCGGTGAGTGTTTATGCTTTAGCATACTTGCATGCATGTGAGTGACTGCCATGATAGCATGCTTACCATGAGGCTATTTGCTTATGTGATATAACTGCCTGAATGCCTGTAGGTGAAGGTTGGATTATTTGAATTGGAACAATTCACCAATTGAGAGTTTTTTAGCCCACTTGAGAGTGGCAAAATCATGTTTTCTAAGCCCACCTGAGGATGGCAAAATCCGCTTCTTAGCCTACTTGCGAGTAGCACCTTCAAACCGTTTTTCAAAATGAACATGAGATGTTTTGTTCTAATTCAAGCGACCCAGTCTATACTTGTGTGCCGTGTGCATCACATAGTAATTCTAGGCTAATAACCGGAATAAGAGCACATATGTTTTCAAAACTCGATATCATGCTTAGTAGTGGCCAATCTTTGATCGGGCGAGTGGGGGTGCTCATAGCTGACCTTCTCCAATCGTACCCAAGTTCTCGAGCCAAGGTAACTTTGGTGATGACGAACACGTGGCCTTAGGCACGAGTCAGGGTTTCCTAAATTTCCCCAAAATAAAATATTTAGGTGGCGACTCTGTATCTAGCAAAGCAGTCCATGTTTGGCACTTCTTTCTAAAAATCAGTTTTTTCAAAAAACGATTTGCCGGATTTGGACTCTTTGATGATTCATCGGTCTTACATTGCACTCTACGAGATTAGATACAAGACCGTGACTTTGAGTCCGAACTGTAGTGAGCCCCAATGAACAAAACGGGATTCCCTCCCGGGACGTTCAGGGACGTCTACAGTTTCTGGCGACTCTGCTGGGGAGTTAGAGAGCTTGACTCGAACTCATGATATCTTGTTTTGACTACACTTATGTGTTTCTTTGCATTGCATTTACATTGGTGCGCCTAGGACACCGTGTTTGCCATCTGTTATTCCTGAACGGTCTGCCGGAGGCTCGCTTCGAGAAGCGTTCCATAAGGCTGACCGGTTACGGGCTCTGCCACGATGGGAACACAAACCCCGGTTTTCACCGGGGCACCCTTTTTGACCACTCGACCTAGTGCATATTCGGAATCCATAGTGACCATCCCAAACTAGGACAGGTTGCTTACCCGATTGTAGGTTATTTGAAACCGTTGCGTGCATACTGAAACCCTAGCTCCTGACAAAATAGGACAGGGAAACCCTACCCCAACATAGGGGGGTGTTTTTGGCTCTCACTTGTTTGTTATGTGCTTTAGAGTGCGTCTCTACAAGAATGCATGTATCAGTTTGCAAGTTTGGGTATCAAGCCTGCGGGCACCAGTTCAGTATTTTGGGAATCAGTTATCTACGGGTATCAGATTCAGTTTTGGGGGCAGCAATTTGGGAACAATGATCAGTATTTGAGAACAGTCTATTCAGCTTATCAACTGTGTGTTGTGATGCCCAACTGTGTGTTTTGTCTGGTTGCTTATTTCCTTATTATTACTTTATTTATCTTTTTGCTAGGGTAGTTTAGCACAATTGCTTCAGACCAAGCAGATATTCCCCAAGCACTCTGGACTAGAGGTCGCCAACTCAATCGATCTGAGGATCTGGTCGACGGACAACCAGTGTTTTATTCCTTACCCCCGGTTATTAGACGGAGGTCGAGAAGACGCAGTGTATCCGAGCAGAGGTTGCCAAAATAGTGGTCTACCCCGTCAGTGGACAGTCAGGCTGAGGCTTCAGTTTTTACCACAGAGATAGATATACCAGTCAGTCAGTTGGAACAGCAAAACATGGCAGGGATGGAGGACATGGTGCGCCAACTTCAAGAAAGTATGAGAGCCATGCAGCAGGACGCTGTTCGTCGAGATGAATTTGCCAAACAATAAGCCGAGATCATGGTGATTGGTGATTGCGCATGTTGTGCTCGTTCTGAGGTTACGAAGTCTCAGCTGAGAGCCTTGCCTCCGGACTTCAGGACTTTTTTATTCTTTGCCTCGGTTTGTGAACCAGGTTCTGTTTTCTCTTCCTGAAGGGAGGAGAGGTCTTATAAACCATCTCTCAGTGGCTGTACGCTACTTTTCGTGGTAGTAGACCACTGTTCCCGTTTGGAGACCAGTTTCCGATTTTCGGAGCTGTCGGCCGTGCGCCTCGGTTCGGGACCACTTAACTTTCTCCGTTTGCTCTGATTTTTGGCACACACCTTGTTTCCTCTCTTTAGAGGGACACTGTGCCCCGGGAGACCATCTTCGTGGTCACACGCCACTTTCGATGCTTAACGGTCAGTTTTCGGGGCACCCGGCTGCGCGTTTTGGCCCCCGAACCCTCGTTTTGCATCCGTCTTGGTTCATTTTTGGCATGGACCCTATTTTCATTGTTTGGAAGGTGGTACAAGGGTGGGAGACCACCTTTTCTCCTTGGAGACCACCTTTCTCTTCGCCGGCCGATTTTCTTGACAGGAAGCTGGTCTCCCTGGTTTGTGGGCCACATTTGCTGGTCTCCCACCACACCACTAGCTTGCATTCAATGTGGAGACCACCAAATGGGGCTGCCGACCACCTGACCCTTCTGAACTGGTCGGCCGACCAGGGGAAGTGGCCGGCCGACCACCTGAACTGGTTGGCCTGCCTCCCTCAGTCTTTTCTTTGTGAGTGTGTGCCAGCTAGGAAGCACAGACTGCATCCTCCATACACGTGTATGGAGGATGTTTGCCCTTGGTTTTAAGCTTCTAGGAGAACCTTTAGTCCCTCTTGTCTATAAAGGAAGGGCTCCCCTTCCTTGTAGAGGGTTCTGAATTTGGCTGAAGCATACACACATACATCTCCCCCTTGTCTCTATATTTTGTGTTCAAAAGTGCTAAGTTCTTGCCCCTTTGCACACTACCTCTTAGCCTAACACCTCCAACACCAACCTAAGCTTCTTGGAGGGTCTTGAGAGGTCCTAAGGAGCTGCATTTTTGGTCCATAAACTACTGGAGTTGCTGAGCTACAAGGGTAACACCCTATTCCCTCTTTTGAATTTTATTTTGCTCCATCTTTTAGCCATACTTGCAAGCATTTTTGAGCTTTGGTGTAAACTGAAAAAAGTCTTATTTTGAGGTCCTTAACATGTTTTTTTAAGATCATTTTCCTGTTGGGGGTCATCTACCCCTTCGCATGCTTCATTTCACCTTGTTTTGAGCCATGCATTAAGGCCTTTGTTTTGAGCTTTGTTTGCCCTTTTGACCACTAACATCCAGCGGATTTTTAGTGGTTATTATGTGTTTTTGAGAGCCAAAATCAGAGAGGGGTGACCCTCTCTCTCCTTGTTTTGATTTCTAGCATATTTGGCCTAACAAAGGAGCCCTTATTTGCATGCTTCCAAGCCATGTTTCAGGCCATTTTTGGTGAGTTTTAGGACCTTCATAGGCTCTTTCTAGAGCTTTTTTTTCCATATTGGGTGTCCATCTTGCATGTGTAGAATAACCCTCTTCATAGCCTATCAAAAGAGCATGTCATTCTTGCATGCATTGACCATGTTTCAATGAGTTTTTGGGCTTTATTTGGCATGTCATACCTCTGAATTTTTCTGGTTTAGTGACCTCTTGAATGCTTCATATACTTGTAGTGTAAACCCTCTTCACTAGCTTGTATTGCATACTATTTTGGTCTTTGATTCTAGCACTTTTTGGCCATGCCTTAAACTGATTTTGTGCATGTTTTGGACTGCCTTAGCTCTATTTTTATGCCTCATGGTCGAATGATGCTTGCTATGCATGGTTGTAATGTAATACCCTTGCCTAGCCTTGAGTTTTGAAGCCTATTACATGCTTATACTGAGGTGTTTTCATGTTTTGGGGCCATTGAGCATGTCATTTCAGAGCCTATACTTGTGCCATATTCCCAAGTTTTCCATTCTTTAAACGTGTTTGAGAGTTGTGCATGAATACCTCATTTATGGATCATTGCATGAGCTTCATTTCTATGCATTTGAGCCATCATTTTAGACCATCTTCCCACTGTATTGGACCTGCATAGGGACTGTTTGGGGCTGGTTGGGTCATTTGAGCATTGCTTTCTGTACCTCTAGTGTAATGCACTTCACTAGTTTCGGTATCCGGGCCATCTAGCATGCATTGTGTGAGGTGTTTACATGATTCGGGACCATCTTGCATGTCATTTCAGAGCTGGAAAATGTGTGATTGTATGCCATATTTCATCCCTTGCCATGCTTTGGTAGAGTTGCATTTGGTGCCTTAGGTTTGGTCCATTGCATTTGTGCATGTTTGCATGTGTTTTTGTTGCCTAATTTCATCATGTTTGGCCACTAATTTGAGTGTGGCTGAGGCCCATTCATTTTAGTTTAAGTCCATCTTGCATTATGTATGCCATATCCATGTTGTCGCATGCTTGATCGTCGCATTGTGTATGCCTTGTTCATGTCTTCGTGCATGTCTATCTTCGTATGTGCATTGCGTATGCCATATAGTTCATGTGCATTGAATATGCCATTCTTAGTTCATAGCATTGTGTATGCTAGTTGCATGTTTGCATATCACCCCTCGCATGTTAGCATGATTAGGTTGCATTGCGTTTAGGGTTGCATGCTAGTTGTATTGTGTATGCCATGTATATTGCATTGTGTTTGGAATAGGGTTTAGTCCAAACACGGGAAACGAGGGACGTTTTGTACTCCAAGTGACGAAACATGCCTCAATTCCCGGTCGCCGACACTCCGAATTACCCATGATGGAGTTTAGGCCTTGTTGTGTTTATATGTGCATTCATTTTACATCGAGTTGTGCAATCCGACTCCTCGGCCATCATGCATCGAGATGCGTGATTGGTGACACGAGGATCAAGGACTGCACTCCCTGGAGCTTGTGCACTGATGGGGAGAGTGGTCATGCATACATATTTGAAAATACTTTGCCATGCCCCTTTCTCGCTTCTGTTGCAGCAAACCGGAAACCAGCAACAAAACCTGGTCAGCAGCCTTCTGGAGCTTTGTACAGTGTTCTGGGACCAGTTGCAAATAGAGGCAAATCGGGGCATCGTCCCGACAAAGCAATTCAAGCATGCATGCATTCATTGCCATCCAAGGCAGAGCTGAGGCAGTCCATTTCATGTAGCTTGCATGATAGTTTTATTGCTTACTTAGTTAAATTTGTTAATTAGTCAGCGTAATGTAATAATTAGCTGTAGTTAGTTATTCATTTCGTTGTGTATTATTTATTCGGACCCTCCGAGAAAGGACAATGTTGTAATAAGTGTGCGTGTGTGTGATGTATGTCTTCCAACCCTACGTCTTTCTCCCTTTTATTTACTAGCTTATGATGGTCAGTTTTAGGGCATGTTTCAATTAGCATCTATATGTTCGCATATTTGCATTCATTCATCTGTATTGCATGCACCGGGCTCGGCGCATCATGCTAGCTACATTGTATTTCAATTCCAATTTGAATACATGTATCGATTGTTGCATCTCATATGCCATCTTAGAATAGCCAAGCCTATTGTAGTTGTATTTTTGCATGTGTTGCATTAGGCATTCTTAGCATAGTTAGGATTCATGCATGATTTCTAATTAGCTTCTTTCTTTGGCTCGGAGTACTCGGTAAGTGTTTATGCTTTAGCATCCTTGCATGCATGTGAGTGACTGCCATGATAGCACGCTTACCATGAGGCTATGTGCTTATGTGATATAACTGCCTGAATACCTGTGGGTGAAGGTTGGGTTGCTTGAATTGGAATAATTCGTCGAAACCCGTGTTTTAGCCTACTTGTGAGTAGCAAACTTCAATCCATTTTCAAAACAAACGGATATGCGATGCTTTGTTGCAACTTAGGCAATCTAGTCTATACTTATATGTTATGTGCATCACATAGTAATTCTAGGCTAATAAACCGGAATAAGAGCACATGTGTTTTCAAAAACTCGATATCATGCTTAGTAGTGGCCGATCTTCGATCGGGCGAGCGGGGGTGCTCATGAAATGATCTTCCCCAATCGTACCCAAGTACCCGAGCCGAGGCAACTTTGGTGATGACGGACACGTGGCCTTAGGCACGAGTCAGGGTTTCCTAAATTCCCCCAAAACAAAATATTTATGTGGCGACTCTGTATCTGGCAAAGCAGTCCATGTTTGGCACTTCTTTCTAAAAATCTATTTTTCAAAACGATTTGCCGGATTTGGACTCTTTGGTGATTTATCGATCTCGCATTGCACTTTACGGGAGTAGATTTCAAAACCATGACATTGAGTCCGAACTGTAGTGAGCCCAATGAACAAAACGGGATTTCTCCCGGGACGTTCGGGACGTCTACAGTCGCCAAAGATAAAAAGTAAATTTTTATTTTTCATTCGGCGACTAAATAATTTTAGTAGCCAAAACTGACTATATAGCGACTAAAAAAAAATTTAGTAGCCAATTGTGGCATTTTTAGCGACAAAATTTTTTTTAGGCACCAATAATCAATATACCCAGACTAAAAAAAATTAGGGTAAATTACACTGACACCCCCTGAGGTTTATGTTTATTACAGTTCCCCCCTCACCTTTTGAAAATTACATCTTCCCCCCCTGAGGTTTAAAGTTTCATTACAGATTCCTCCCTCAGCCCTTTTAATTTTTTTAACTACCAATTTTACCCTCATTGGGTAAATTACATTGACACCCCTCACATTTTAGAAATTACAATCCCCTCTCTAAGGTTTAAAGTAATATTACCAATTGCCCCCTCAGTTAATATTAGTTGGAAAAAAAAAAATTTAGTAAAATTTTTAAATTTTTATTTAAAAACCAACGTAAACTCATTTTTTGAATTTAATTTTTTTCTCAAATTTACAAACTGAGACAACCATTTATAAACCAAAAAAATTATCAAACAAGTTTTTATGACAGTTTTTAAAATTTTTGTAAATATAAATTGAAAGCTGAAAACAAAATGGTCACCAAACAGGCTTTAGATGGTAAAAATGTCGTAAAATTAACAAATAATTAAATAAGTTACCAACATAAGAAATGACTTATCAAAAGATTCTTAGGCTATGTATGGTTTGATTTTTAGAAAAATTTTTTTAAAAATTAAAAATTAATTTGGTTAAGAAATAAAAAATAAAAAAATAATTTTCATTTTGTTTAAAAAATAATTTTTTTATTTTTTATTTCTTAACCAAATTAATTTTTAATTTTAAAAAAAAAATTCTAAAAATCAAACCATACATAGCCTAAGAATCTTTTGATAAGTCATTTCTTATGTTGGTAACTTATTTAATTATTTGTTAATTTTACGACATTTTTACCATCTCAGGCCTGTTTGGTAACCATTTCGTTTTCAGATTTCAATTATATTTACAAAAATTTTAAAAAACTGTCATAAAACTTGTTTGATAATTTTTTTGGTTTATAAATGGTTGTCTCAATTTGTAAATTTGAGAAAAACATGTAAATGCAAAAAATGAGTTTACGTTGGTTTTTAAACAAAAATTTTACTAACAAAAAAAAAATCAATTAATTTTTTTCCAATTAATATTTTTTTTCAATGAATTTTTTTTCCGACTAATACTAACCGAGGGGGCAATTAGTAATGCTACTTTAACCCTTAGGGAGGGAATTATAATTTCTAAAATGTGAGGGGTGTCAATGTAATTTATCCAATGGGGGTAAAATTGGTATTTAAAAAAATTAAAAAGGCTGAGGGTGGAATCTGTAATGAAACTTTAAACCTCAGGAGGGGAGATGTAATTTCCAAAACGTGAGGGGAGAACTGTAATAAATATAAACTTCAGGGGTGTCAGTGTAATTTACCCAAAAAATTAGTAGCTAAATCTTGTACTTTTGCCAACGAATATAATTTTTGGTCGCAATTCCACAACTTTTGGCAACTAAATTTTTTTTAGTCGCCAAATTTGGTTGCGAAAATTGCCATTTCCTGTAGTGAAGGCATATTTTGGCAACTAGGAAAAAAGTCAATTTATTGGCTTATTTCGGTCACATCAACTTTCTACTTTTTTACACATTTTTTAAAAAAAAAAACGAAAAAAAACAAAAAAGTTTACTTTTTTTCTTACATTCCAAATAGGCCAAAGTAAGGTAGCATTTGGTTAAATTCTAGAATCATGCTTTGCAATTTCAAAACTATCTTCAAAACTCATAACCAAACATTTTTCAAAAATTTATATTTTTTTTAAAAAAATCAAATTTTTTTTATTTAGTTCTTTAAAATTATTTTCTATTTTCTTGAAAAAAAAATCAAAAAATATTTTTTTATTATTTATTTTTTATTTTTTCAAAAAAAATATTTGTTATTTTTTTAGGAGATTTTTTTAAGGTTCCTGGTATTAAAAGTTTATAGCATAAAGGACACCCAATATTTGCATAATGTCCAAGGTCTTTCAACATCGATCCAGAGAATTTCTCTGGACTTCCCAGAAAAATTATCTCCAAAGAAATTCTTTCCACTCTCCAGAGAAATTCTGGACTTCCCAGAGAAAATCACCTCTTTCTCAAAATTCTTCACAATCTCAAGCTCCAATACCTTATCATCACCAGTTAGAGAAAATTACTCTCTTTAGTACGTAAATGAGGTGAAATTCACTTCTACGAACAATCAAAATCAAAATTCAGTTTCATTCTAATGCTTGTTTATCATTCCATATAGATTACCAAGCAGATCACTATTACATAAGATCATGTAGAAATAAAAAAAAGAGCTACTTTAAAATCAATAAAAACAAAACTAACTAAACAGAAAGGTAAACATTTATACAAATACATAACGCGCATATATCAAGACACATAAGATTACCAGAAAAAAAAAATTTAACCAAACCAGAAAAATTTTAGCATAATGATTTTAAACCAGAGAAAATTATTTTAACCAAACCAAAGAAATTTTAAGGTAGCGTTTGGTATCATTTACATTTTTGGTTAATGTTTATAAAAATTTTATAAACTGATTTTTGTTTATTTTTAGAAAAACATAAACTACAAACACGTTTGTTTTGAAAAAAATGTTTGAAATTTTTTAAAAACATAAAATAAAAATATGTTTGTTCAGGCCTAAAATATTTATATTTATTTTTTATTATTTATGACAATGGGATCATACACATTATAATTAGAAAAAAAAATTAATTGAAAAAAAAATTTGTTAGTCAAATTTTTAAATTTTTGTTTAAAAACCAACATAAACTTATTTTTTGAGTTTACGTTTTTTTCTCAAATTTATAAACTGAGACAATCATTTATAAACTAAAAAAATTATCAAACAAGTTTTTATGACAGTATTTTAAATTTTTGTAAATATAAACTGAAAACTAAAAACAAAATGGTTACCAAACAAGCCCGAAACTAGAGAAATTTTAACACAAATTTCTCTGTGTTTGTTCACAAGGTATTGAAATTTCTTTGACTTGATTGACACAAAAACCTGCAATCTCTTGATTGATGCAATGGGTATGTCTTATCCCAAACCCAATCACCATCAAACACATCACATCCACCACCCTTTTCACTCAAGAACTCAACCCAATCACCTGTAATTTTTCCCTATCTCTCTATGCTCTCCAGTGAGTACATTGATGTTTCCCATCTTGATCATTGAATTCCCAAATGAAATAAAGAATAGTTCTTGATTGTTGGTATGAGCCCAAACATGCTCTCTTATCTCCTCTTCAAGATCTTGACTAACCAACACATTATCAGATATTAAAAGACCTTGTTCTTGAATGATGTTGAGAAAGTAATGGTTGTCTAAAATCTCTCAACATTAATCCAGAAAAAACTCGATTAAGAAAATCTCTCTGAATTTCCAAAAATTTTCTCTGATTTTCACAAGAATTTCTCTAGGTTCAAATCAAAAAATTTCTCAGACCCACCAAGGAAATCAGCAATTATAGCCAAATTTTCAACGGACCCACACACACAAAATGGAAGATAAAACCCTAATTACGTCCGATCCACCATAGAAATCTACAAAAACAAACACCAAAATCTTGGAAAAACCTCCAATGATATCATCAACAAATCCTAAATTTGACGGCACAAAATCTTAATTCGTTTCAGAAAAAAATTGAATCAATCAATTCCTACAGTGGAAGACCAAAACAAAAACAAAATAAGAAACTGTACATTAAAAAAAAATTAAACAATGAAAATCCAAGGAAGGGTTCAGCTAGAATCTTAAACTTACAGCCAAGACAATAAAGAAGAGATAGAAGAAACAATCAATGATGTGAAGAAAGAGACAGAGAGAGAAAGATTTACTTGGAATTGGCTGAAAACAAGTTTATCACGAAACCCTCTGAGTGCTATATTATTATATATAGAGTATATAATATAAATGTTAAGGTCTCGTATATTTGGAGTGGATTTTTTTATTGCAAGGATAACCTTCAAGGGGAAGTAACCACGACCTGAAGCAGAATAAGTAATCTGTTCTTCCTCTACATTTGGAAGAATAGAAAAATGCTTAGCTGCATTGCAGTCTATCCTCGACACAATAGAATGTTAGGTTAAGGGACCCTAGACATTATAAAATAATATTGTAAATCTCTTCTATTACTAACAGTGGGATAGGGTCTTTAGACTAATGTTCCTATTTTTTTAAGCATTGGTAAATAATTTGTTATGATTTAGATATATGTGGGCTGAGAGGGTAATTTATGTCTAAATTGGGCCGAGCTAAGTATGAGGCTTCTTTGGTAATTAGGCCGCGAGACGGACCGAGGTGAAAGCAGATTTACTTCGGTCTAAAGGCTAAGCAGGTATGGGCCGAGCTAGCTAGGCACTGTGCCGGGGAGAGCCAAGCTATCTTGGCGTTATGTGTTGGAGCGCCGAGCTAACTCTTACCTCGTGCTTGGTTAGCTCGGTGTTGAGTGAACAGCCCAGTTGGAGTATGTCAAACCGAGGAACGCGCAATGAAAGGAAGAACCGAGCTAGTTGGAGTTCGGTCTAGTCTGCAGCTTTAGCATGGTCACGTTAGCTCGGTCATATTGACATCCAACCGTGGTAAAACCATTTCACTTGGTTTAAGCAGTGAGGGGGGTGTTGAAGGATAAACATTATTTTTCAGGAGTATGACTCCTAGGAAGACTCTACATGGAGGAATAAGAGTCCTACGAGGATTGTGCCACGCGGAACCTATAAAAGCTCATAGCATCACCTATGGAGAGGTAACATAACTTTGATTCTTGAATACATAGAGCTTTTGTTTATTTGTCTATTTTTCTAACTCGATCAACAGGATTATACAAGAACATTATTTCTTGCTCGTACAATTGGCGCCGTCTGTGGGAAGATCAGAAAGAACAAAACCTCTTGATCAAGTTTTTCCTCCCTAATTGAAAGTAATGGCGCACAATGAAGATTTGCCACAGTCTGCCATCGACGGACAAACCCCAGAGGGGGGTGGGAGGCACGAAGGTTTGCCTTCTATCCCTCCCATGGCGGATTTAGAGCCCCAGCGACAGAACCCCCGGAGGGATGCAAGGGGGAGGCGGACTAACAGCCCGGTCGCTCTCAAAATCCAGAAAGACAGAGGCTGAGGATCGATCCTCAAGTTCTGGAGGATCGCGTAAAGGAACAAGACGAGTTAATAAGGAAGATGGCGGCAGACATGGAGTCTATGAAACGCCAGATCAAAGGAAAAGGGGTGGCGACAGGAGAGGGACGCAAAAGCAACACGCCCCCTCGCCACTCAAAAGACCGTGGTAGGCTTACCACGCCATCGTAAGCAGAGAGTAGGAGCGTGAGAACAGGCGACACTCAGTCAAGAACTCCCAGGACTCGTTACTCCAGGTTTGAGAGAACAAGAACTGAGAGGTCACATACTGAGGGAAACACCTATCGGCCCTCGCGCACACACCAGACGTCATCCAGGCAGACAGAGTTGCCTAGATCATCCGATTTGCGAACTGTGCTAGAAGAAAGGGCACGATGGAAGGAAGATAACAGGGCGCGCGACCCACGCAGAGTTTCAGCCCTTCAACGGTTGGCTCCTTGGACGCATGGGAGTGTCGAGGTAGGAATGCCGATGCCGCACCTTGCTTACGAACCAACAGACAAAGCATTAGCAAGGCTGCAGACCTCGCCGTTCGTTCCGGCAATTGAGAACGCACCACTACCTTCGGGCTTTCACCAGCCCAAATTCACCACTTATGAGGGGAAGACGGACCCCTACATGCACTTTCGCCACTTTCGCCAGGTCATGGCAGTATACCAGCGAAATGAGGCTTTAATGTGCATCCTGTTTCCGTCCAGCCAAGGCGACCTGGGTCTAACCTGGTTCGAAAGGCTACCAGAAGGCAGCATCGCCTCCTGGGCACAATTGGCAGAGGCATTTGTGACAAGGTTTAGAACGAACACCAAGACACCAGTGGAGATCAATCAGCTACTCTCCATTAACATGGGCGACAAAGAGACATTGAGGTCCTACAACAGTCATTATTGGGAGGCCTTCAACCAAATTGGGCATTGTCCTACAAACCTCGCCATCCCACAATACAAACGGGGCCTGCCAGTCGGCAACAAATTGAAGGATTCAATTACTATGACTGTGACAACCCTCACCTCTGATTAGTGCTAAACTGTGACTGAGCATGATAAGTAACTGATAAGAATGAAATTCTGAACTGATTGTATGAATGTATTGTTTTGAATGCATTTCTATCTGTTTGATTTCTGAATGAATCTGTTCATGTTTTAACTTTGAACTGTGAATTGAAGGTCTTATCGGCAACTGAACCAGAAATTGATTAGTGTTATATGCTAGTTAGAATTTATGTGATTTTATGGTAGATTTAATTGAAATTTGATTTGGAATGATTAAATTAGAGTTATTTAAGTTAAATTACATTAGTTTGCATTTACTACCATTTTGCATCTAGTGGGCCACTTTACAAATCTTGTTTGGGACTTAACTCACACACTTGATGCATCATTTCTTCATCCTCTTCTTGAGACCAACCGAAAGAGAGAGGGAGTTAAGAGAAAAACTTGACTTCATTTGAGATTTGCTTGGAATTTTAGTAGAATTGAAGAGCATTTGCATATTTGAGCTTCCACATCTTGAATTCAAGACCTAGGTAAGGAATTCATTCTCTCAATTGTGTATTTGAGTTATTTCTTGCAAGGCTCGTGGTAATTTAGAGTTTAAAGTCAATGATTAATTTAAAGAGTTGAATTATGAGCTAATTCATGCATGCATGTTCATATTCTTGCATTTTGAGGTTGTTTAGCATGAATTTCTTCCATGCATGTGTAAATTTTGAATGTAGTCCATGAATTCACCATGTTCTTAAGCTTAATCTTGCATTTGGCCAAGTTTTAGAGCACTTAATTCATAAGAGTTCTTGCATGTTATGTTTTTACATAGTTCATGAGAGTTTCTTTGAAATTGTGTTCAATTGGTTTACCTTTGGGCTTGATTTTACAAAATTGATCCTTAAATCATGTTATATTGTTGGTTTTCAAGTGTTTTCCAAAAAATTGGCCCAAAAGGTTGAGTTTTGAGGTGTTGAATGCTTGGTTTGAGCTTGGGAGGCAAATCTGGAAATTCCAGATTTTGGCTTCCACGCTCGAGCGAAGGATTCCACGCTCGAGCGAGCCCCTATGTATTCAGAGGTCCGCTCGAGTGACGGAATGTTGGCTCGAGCGAGAGAACCTACGCTCGAGCAAGGACTGTGTCTCACGCTCGAGCGAGCATCGAGCAGGGATTTTCAACATCCAGCACTTTTTGCATTTTTACAGACCGCTCGAGCGAGGAAGTCCACGCTCGAGCGACCCCACTGTTTTGACAAGCTCGCTCGAGCGAAGAAAACCACGCTCGAGCAAGACCCTGTTTTCTGAAAATTTTGAAAAGTGTTTTAAAGTGCATCTTTGCATCCTCTTTCCATCCTAGGCATTCCTAGGCCATGTTTAAGACATCTTAATGAGGATATGATGTAGAACCACACCGAGTCAAGATAGGGACTAAGTGTTGATTCCCCAAGTGTGTAACTTAGTGTGTTCGTTTGTAACTGTGTAGGGTTGGCATCTGAGGACGCTTATTAGCTACTTATAGCCCAGTGCTTGTGAGAACAATGTTGTAAAGATATGTTCAATTATGAATATTTTCTGAATGATCAACTGTTCTGTTTACTGAAACGTTATTGTTTAATGAATGAATGTTTGTCCTATTTGTACACTGTATTCGTGGCATCCATAACAATTTACTGTTACTACTACTGTCACAGAGATCTCTGTTGGTTCCCATGTTTGGAACCACTACTGTTTACTGTTATGATGGCCATCAACTGACTGTTCGGTCTGTTAAGACCTACTGTACTGTTTTGCTATGGGATGTACCACATGTGACTGCTATGGTTTCTAAGTGACTGATATGATTGCTTATTTACTGAAAGGACATTCATTCTTAACCTCTTTACACAACTTTTATTCACTAGGCTTTAGCTCACTGTTTATATATATATGTAAATGTCCAGGCACCGGACCGGAGCTAGGAGCGTCAGGCTAAGCTCCCTTTTTGTCAAGCCAACCATCGTGCCTCACTTCAAGGTTCCATGTCAGTTCAAGCCAAGGTTGTTCTGTAATAAATGTTGAGACTTGTACTGTACTGTGCTAATTAGGGATTTGGTCCCTAACCTGAATGTTTGTACATATGGTGTATATATATGTTTTGCTTATCAATGTGAATATGTTCGAAAAAGTCTTTTGCATACAGACTGTCACAGCTCATTGGACATCTTTTATTACTGTTTTGGCTTCCGCCAGCCCCTTACTCTGTATTACTATCTTATAGTTAAGCAGGCCTTTGGTAATCATGGATTACTGGCCGGTTACGGTGCTAAACCCATAGGGGCGGGTTTGGGTCGTGACAATGACGCTGCCCTTCGTGATGGAGGCCTTAATGGAGAGAGTGCACCAACATATTCGTGTGGAAGAGGATGGCGCCTGTGCTAAGGCGAAATCTGGCACAACAACAATACCAGATAAAAAGACTACAGCAAAAGTCAACACGGTAGAACGACCAAGCAGGAATGAGCGTGGCAGACGGGCCAACAAAGAGGATCCAGACAAAAGGTGGCTAAGAGTTCGCACTGCCATTACCCACAGTGTTCGAAAAACCGATCTACCGAATTCTCAGTGAGATACGCAATGAACCCTTCGTCCGATGGCTAGCCAAGTTGGGCGAAGCACAAAAAGATTATGACGAAGGATCCCGGTGTACCTTCCATAATGAAAAGGGGCACCGTACAGAGAATTGCACACCGTTGAGACAGCACCTAGAGGAGTTAGTGGCAGCTAGGCACTTGGACAAGTACATAGAATGAGGGACACAGCCAGCCCCCCAGAACCACGACAACCCAGACAGAATGCCGATCGACGCCCCACCTCAAGGTGTGATTAACGTAATACATGGGGTATTTGAGCCTGAGCGAGTATGTGAACTCAGGGGAATGATCAAGAAGGCTGAGCACTTAAGAGAGGTATTAAGTGCACAACCAGCCATAAAAAAGGGGAAAAAAAAGCCACGAATGTCATATTTCAGACAGAGACTTGGCAAGGATATATTGCCCTCACAATGACGCACTGGTCGTCACACTCGCGTCAAGATTACGACATCAAACGGATTTTGATCGACCAAGGGAGCTCGTGTGAGATAATGTATTACAAAACCTTCAAAAATTGAAACTGGAGGACAAAGACTTGGCACCTGCAACATCTCCCCTAATCGGATTCAACTCAATGCCAGAGTGGCCAAGTGGGCAAGATAATCCTCCCAGTCAGAGCAGGAAGCATGACGAAACAAGTGGAATTCTGGGTATTGAAAGTCCCTCCACTTACAACATAATCGGAAGAACATGGCTGCATGCCATGATCGGTACGTCAACCTACCATCAAGTATTGCGGTTCCCCAACGAAGCCGGAGTAATTGAAGAGGTCTTTGGAGACCAAATTATGTCCAACAATGCTTCGTCACAGTAAATGGCAGCCGCTGCCAAGGGATATGTACAGATGTGGAAGAACCTGAGACAATGAGCTGTTTGCTGATGTTGGCAAAGCAGCTGAACAGAAGCGGTGGAAGACTTGGTACAGGTAAGGATAGATGAAAAAGACCCAGAAAAGTTCTTTTTGCTCGGCTCGTCATTGTCCAGCACTGAGAGAATAGAGGTCATGAAATTCTTAACCTCTAACATCGAAGTGTTCACCTGGACGCCGTATGACATGCCTGGCATTGACCCAAACTTCATCTGTCACCAATTGAATGTCCACCCAACTGCAAGACCAATCATACAGCGCACTCGCAGATCCGCACTCCACCACGCCGAGATAGTGGCGAAAGAAGTGGGAAACCTTCTAGAGACAGGAGCTATCAGAGAAGTGCACTATCCCAAGTGGATATCCAATACTGTGGTGGTGCCGAAGAAGAATGGAAAATGGCGTGTCTACGTGGACTACAAAATAGTCAACAAGGCATGCCAAAGGATAGCTTTCCCTTACCACGGATAGACCAACTGGTAGACCTAACAGCAGGACACAATCGACTTAGCTTTCTTGATGCGTACAGAGGTTACCATCAGATCGCTATATACAAACCAGACCAGGAGGTCACATCCTTTACAATGCAAGAGGACTGTACTGCTACAAGGTCATGCCCTTTGGCCTAAAAAACGCAGGGGCAACATTCCAACGGATGGTCACCAAGATGTTTGAACCATTGTTAGGCAGAACAATGGAGGCTTACATCGACGACATGGTGGTCAAGAGCAAGGATGAGAAGGACCATCTCAAGGACCTAGATGAAATGTTCGAGATACTAAAGAAAAAAAAGTTGCACCTAAATGCATCCAAGTGTGCGTTCGGCGTAGGATCAGGCAAATTCCTAGGCTTCCTGGTGACCAACTGGGGTATAGAAGCAGACCCCTCTCAGATCAAAGCAATCCAGGATCTAGAGACCCAACTCAGAAAAAAGAAGTGCAAGCATCTCACTGGATGGAGCTGCGCTCAATCGGTTCATAAGTCGGTCGTCAGACAGATGTCGACCATTCTTCCAAGCACTAAAGGCCAAGTTTGAGTGGGATGAAGAATGCGACCGCGCCCTAGAAAGCCTGAAAGAATACATGTCTTCTCCGCCATTGCTAGTAACCCCAATACCTGGAGAAGAACTCTTTTTGTACCTGGCAGTTTCACAGCACGCCGTCAGCGCAATGTTGGTCAGGGCGGAAGGAATCCAACACCTGCCTATCTTCTATGTCAGCAAGACCTTGCTGGGCGCAAAAACCAGGTACTTGCCACTGGAAAAACTTGCCTTAGCCCTGATGATGGCCTCTAGGAAACTATCGCATTACTTTCACGCCCACACCATAATCGTCCTCACAGCTTTTCCATTAAAAGCTTTGTCTGAGAGAGCAAATTTTTTTGGGCAAATCTTGAAGTGGGCAGTGGAGTTAGGACAGTTTGACATCAAGTTTCAACCCAGAACCGCAATAAAAGCCCAAGCTTTGGCAGACTTTGTGGCAGAGTTCACACCAGGAAGTCACCACATCTGCCCAGTTGACTTGACTGGTACAACCAAAATGGGGACGGAAAGCGCCACAGGAAATGCGCAACCCCTGATACAGGATGCTCAGCCGCATCCCAAAACAGACCGGAGTGAAGAAATGGAAGAAGAAACAAACCATGCTACACCAACAAAGACTCATAACAAGTAAAAACTTGGCACAATCAGATAGTGAGGGGCAAACAGAAAGTGTGACTTGGAAGAACATACCAGCAAACGCCATGACCCTTAAGCATCATCCGATCCCTCCATTTGCTGGAAGGTTCAGGAGAGATGTGGGAAGCTCTTCGTGGATGGAGCGTCCAACAGGCACGGTGCAGGACTCGGCATAGTCCTTATCTCACCAAATGGCCTAACAGTGGAACAAGCAGTCAACCTTGGCTTCCCAGCATCAAACAATGAAGCGGAGTATGAAGCGCTTCTGGTAGGACTAAAATCAGCACACTACATGAAGGCCACCGAGCTAATGGTCTACAGTGACTCACAGCTGGTGGTAAACCAAATTTCAGGAGACTACGAGGCAAAGGATGAAAAGATGGCTAAGTACCAAGAGTTAGTCAGAAAAGAGATCATGAAATTTGAAGTAGTACAGATAGAGCCGATCGACAAGGAAGAAAACAGTAGAGCAGACGAGCTAGCAGGGTTTGCTTCGATGGCAAATACATCCATTCCACATCCGTTACTGATTGATTACTTACCAAGACCAAGCATTGAAGAACCCGAAGTAGAAGAGGTATGTTGCGCTGAATTAGGCCCTTCATGGATGGATCCTATTATAATGTTCTTAAAAGACTGCGTCTTACCCGAAGAGAAGAAAGAAGCCAACAAGATTAGCACAAAATCGCAGCGATTTTGGCTCTTCCCATCAATGGCCTTGTACAAAAAATCCTTCACAGGACCTTACTTGAAATGCATCCATCCCAGCAAGGTTGAGGCATTCTTGTTCGAGACACACGAAGGCGTATGCGGTAGCCACCAAGAGGGAAGATCATTGGCCTACAGAGCAATTCGCAGGGATATTGGTGGCCTTACATGCAAGTAGATTCAAAGAAGTATGTCAAGAAGTACGAGAAATGTCAAAAGTTCGCACACCAAATACATCAACTAGCCAGAGAGCTTCTACCATTAATTAGCCATGGCCCTTCGCAATGTGGGGCTTGGACATAGTAGGACCACTTCCAATGGCACCCGGCAACAGAAAGTTCTTTCTTGCAGCGACAGACTACTTCACAAAGTGGGTGGAGGCAGAAGCACTAGCATCAATAAAGGAGAAGGATGTGAAGAAGTTCGTCTGGCAAAATATCATCACTCGGTTCGGCATACCAAAAGCTCTAATATCTGACAACGGCACTCAGTTCGATGGCAAAATTTTTAGAGGCTTTTGTGAAGAGTACAAGATAGAATTCTACAATTCTACACCGACATACCCCCAAGAAAATGGCCAAGTGGAAGCGACAAACAAAGTCATCTTGGATGGATTAAAGAAAAGGCTGGAGAAAGCTAAAGGCAAGTGGGCAGAGGAGCTCCCTCATGTTTTATGTGCTTACCGTACCACACCTCGACAGTCTACTAGAGAAACACCTTTTTCCTTAGCCTATGGCATGGAAGCAGTAATCCCACTAGAAGTTGGCCTCCCTACAATTAGAAGTGAAAATTTTGATCCAGACTTAAATAGAGAAGCCATAGCATTGGAGCTCGACCTTGTAGAAGAAAGAAGAGAAAGAGCACTAGTTCACATCGCCTCATACCAGCAAGAGTTATCCAGAAAATATAACAAGACTGTACATCTAAGGCAATTCAAGATTGGAGATTGGGTGCTGCACAAAGTAATGGGAAACACCCTGGTACCCGGAGACGGCAAGTTAGGGCCCAATTGGGAAGGACCTTACAAAGTGGTTGGATTAGCAGGAAAAGGGGTATACCACTTGGAAGATAAAGACTGCAAAGCCATTCCCAGGTCATGGAACACTGCCAATCTCAAATTATTTTATTTTTAGTTTTTTTTTTTTTTTAGTACTTGTAATTTTTTCTTTTTTTTCAATAAAACAAGTAGTTTCTTTTTTAGCATAAATTATTTTATTCTGTAAAAATAGTTTTAGCATACTAGGGGCAATGAAATCAGAGTTTGGCCAGAATAACCAACTTTGAGCTCTCTTCAGCTAGGATTAGGATCTAGGCTGAAGAGGTTGGCTGGAAAAACCAACACTTCTCCTAAGCCGCGGATAAGGATCTAGGCTGCAGGACGTTTAGTAGAAATAACCAAACACTTCGCTCTAAGTTGGCCAGAATAATCAACTTTGAGCTCTCTTCAACTAAGATTAGGATCTGGGTTAAAGAGATTTGCTGGAAAACCCAACACCTCTCCTAAGCCGAGGATAAGGATCTAGGCTGCAGAACGTTTGGCAGGAATAACCGAACACTTCACTCTAGGTTGGTAGGAATAACCAACTTTGAGCTCTCTTCAGCTAAGATCACGATCTAAGCTGAAAAGATTGGCTGGAAAAAACCAACATTTATTGCTCTTCAGCCGAGATAAGGATCCAGGCTGAAGATTGGTTGGCTGGAAAAACCAACATGTAGTACTCTTCAGCCGAGATAAGGATCCAGGCTGAAGAGTGGTTGGCTGGAAAAACCAACATCTAGTACTCTTCAGCCGAGATAAGGATCCAGGCTGAAGAGTGGTTGGCTGGAAAAACCAACATTTAGTACTCTTCAGCCGAGATAAGGATCTAGGCTGTGAAGAGTGGTTGGCTGCAAAAACCAACATTTAGTACTCTTCAGCCGAGATAAGGATCAAGGCTGAAGAGTGGTTGGCTGGAAAAACCAACTTTTAGTACTCTTCAGCCGAGATAAGGATCAAGGCTGAAGAGTGGTTGGCTGGAAAAATCAACTTTTAGTACTCTTTAGCCGAGATAAGGATCAAGGCTGAAAAGTGGTTGGCTGAAAAAACCAACTTTTAATGATCTTCAACCGAGGTAAAAACTTAGGCTAAAGAGGTTGGCAAGTATGACCAGATAAGGTCTCAAGGTTATAACCGAGATAGGTATCTTGGCCAGAAAATATCATACTACATTCAGATTACAAGTGGAAAGTAAATGCAAGCATGGCATGGCAGTTAACCGAACTAACAGTTGAAACAAAAGAAGAATTCATTCAAGATGCAAGAGTTACAAAGGAGCGGGACCTCGGCCCGGTTACAGTTTTTGTCCAAAAATAAAAAGAAGAAAATACAACGTCAAGCAAAGAGGTCGTCAAGATCTGCATCCAGATCAACTCGGACCCCGGTTTCAGCTAGAAGCTCGGTTGTCAAGTCTTTCACCGGTGGTTCCACCCGAGCTGACTGAGCAGCAGGATCATTAACGCCGGCTGGGGTATTGTTGGGCTCAGTTTCTTCCTCATCGTCATCATCTTGAAGAAATTTTTGTTGAATGGCGTGGGCATACTCTGCCATATAATTCGGTATAAAGTGTGGAGGAGGGTTGAGGAAGACCTCGGTCTCTTGGCTAAGACCGAGCTGCGTTACCGCCGCCTTTCTCCACATTTGAAAAATATGTCTTTGGCAGCCTCGCATTGCTGGATGTAGGTGTCCTCCCCCTCCTTGTAACTACGGTTTTCTGCATCTTCCACGCTCTTCTCCAATCGAGCGATTTCATCATTCTTCTTTTTCTCGAGCTTGGCCAGCTTGCGCAGATATTTGTCTTTCACCACGGCCGCAGCCTTCTACTTATCTGCTTAGGCCGATTAGCCGGGCTACTTCGGTCTGTAGCTCGGCCATTTTTTGCTGGGATTCTTTTAGCTCGGCCGTTTTAGCATTGGCCTCAGCCATGGCCTCCCTAGTGGTCTTTCGAAGTTCCAACACACGCTTGTGTGCGACGTACTTCTTCTGTAAGGCCTGCATACAGGGAGAAACAATTTTTGAGATAAACCGAGCGAAAAGATGATGAAATTTGGAGAAGGAAAAGGAGAACTTACCAACACCATTGATTTTGAAGCCGAGCGAATGGCCTTCAGCTCGGTAAGATGATCGTGGTGATCCATATTGGCTGGAAGGCAGACGCTCTTGGCCAGATTAAAGGCCAGCATATGGTCTTTTTCCGCGACCACTGAGTCGGAGTCAGTGATAGCGCGGTTCTTGTAGGTAACCTTAGGCACCCACTTGGAAGTGCTAGCTCGGTCAAAGCGCTCCGGTTGTGGGCTGGGCGGTGTGGATTGCGGAAGCACGGTCTCTTCATCAATGAGGTGCGGCTCGGTCGTGGAAGTCTCGGCGCGCTTGTTCGGCCGAGATGAAGAAGGCTGTGCAGTTGGCAGGGCTACCACGGCCTCTTGTGATTGGCCGGTTGGCGGTGCTTCGACTTGATTTGTCTCAGTGATTAGGGCCTTAACGGCTCTCTTCTTCGCCATCTCTTGCTCCGCTGTTAATGGAATGAGATTGATTTGTGGAAGGGTTGGATCAGGTTCAGGAGAGGGCTCCAAGAGGAAGTCGGTCACCCTGGTCTTCCTCCGGCTGCTGTATCGGTAGGTCGGCTCGAAGTTGAGTAGCTCGGCCCAACTTCGATTAGGATACCTTAGTGCGGCGCGGAGGGCGTTAAGGTTTGGGTAACTGTACTGTGACTTTAGAAAGTTTAGATCTGCATGAAGGAAAAAGACAACAGTTAGTACGGTTGAAAATAAGCAAACGAAGTAAAGAAAAATGTGAAACTAAGCCGAGGTAATTATACCGACGACTCCTTTGTTCCAGTTTATTCGGTCACCTAGGATCTAGGCCTCGTGGTCTTCAAAATTCCCAGAAACCCAGAAAAAATCATCGTCGTTTATATCTTTGTCTGGGGTATTCTTTATTATCTTTTCACGGCGGTGCCTTATTCTTATATAGTACACCCAGCCGTCCTCATTTTGGCCTAGAGAGTACTGGTGAAATAGCTCGGCCAAACCGAGGTTGAGGCCAAGCCGACGGTTTAGCTCGGCAATGCCATTTATTATTCGGTATGAGTTTGTTGAAAGCTGGGTAGGGCAGAGGTTTGTTTGTCTAAGGAATTCACAAAGAAGAGGATGTATAGGGAATCTAAGTCCTGTTTCTACAATCGAAAGAAGGGTAAAGGGAACAAAGCCAGGGTTTCCCCAGGGTGTGGTATCTAGTTCGACTAAGGTAAGATGGACATCATCAGAGATATGGTAGTCCCTTCGGAACTCAGCCATGGCACCTAGTGAGTTTACTAAGAACCTATACTTTACCATATGGGTTTAAATTATGTATAAATTAACTTCAAGTGTTAGCTCGGTGCTGAGATGACGCTGAGTAACTCGGTTGAGCGTTCAAGGGAGTGCCTGGCAACCTAAGTCTGCAAAGTGAAAAAAAGAAAGGTGTTAAGCACAGATCGTTAGACCGTGCTAAAAGAAACAAAGGCAAGAAAAATGAAGTCCTAGCTCGGCTACGTGGGATACTATCCATTCTTGGCTCGGTTTGAGCAGGGGACTTTAGCTCGGTTAAGTTAATGAGAAGTTCGTAGCCCAGTTGTAGCTTATGGTGCAGCATTCTTAGTTTGGTTTTGACTAAGTCAGGGAGCTGGTTTAGCCCCAAGTTATAGCTCAGTCAGTGGTTGAGGCTTTCTAGTACGGCACTGCGCAAACCTAGTACGGTTCGCTAGCTTGGCTAAGTTAAGCAAAAGGTACTTAGATTTATTGAAATTACAAGTATGGCGTGAAGTTTTAGTTCGGTTGTTCAGTTTGGCTAAGCTTGTACCTAATACAAACAGAATCCTAGTTCGGTTGGAGTGTGATTTTGGATCAAAGGGAAAGTTTTTCAGATTGTTCGTGAATGCAATAGTTCTATTACATAGGTTTTTTCCAGGAAAATGGAAGCAAAAATGGTATGTACTTTGAAAAAACATACGAATAAGCATGCTATGTATTGCGAAACAAGTACGAAATCAACGGAAAGGAAACAGATTTAAGCAAACATACCAGTTCAAGATGAAGGTACTGGAGATGGAAATGGCACTAGTAGAAAACACGAGCTTTTTGCAGGCACTGTGTTTGGGAGGAATGGAGGCTCAAGCAAGAGAGAGGGAGAAGATGAATAATGCAAATGAATGATTCAAAACGAAGGATTCAGTTTTGTGTAGAGAGAAAGAGAAATGGCGGGACTGTTTGAATTTTTTCAAGGTACGAGGACGGCGTGACAGCTACGCCGGGCCAATGAGGGCCTACCACGTGTCCATGGCAGGGGAAGCGATTCAGTTACAGCGATTGAAGAGACGTTTTGACCGGACAGATTTGTAGCCCGATGTGAATTTAGCTCGGTTGAAGGGCTAAAGTTACTAGCTCGGCTGGTAATGAGTAATCCCAATCATGCTGCGCAAATGGAATTAAGGGGCAATTGAGAGGATAATTTATGTCTAAATTGGGCCGAGCTAAGTAGGAGGCTTCTTTGGTAATTGGGCCGCGAGACGGACCGAGGTAAAAGCAGATTTACTTCGGTCTAAAAGGCTAAGCAGGTATGGGCCGAGCTAGCTAGGCACTGTGCCGGGGAGAGCCAAGCTATCTTGGCGTTATGCGTTGGAGCGCCGAGCTAACTCTTACCTCGTGCTTGGTTAGCTCGGTGTTGAGTGAACAGCCCAGTTGGAGTATGTCAAACCGAGGAACGCGCAGTGAAAGGAAGAACCAAGCTAGTTGGAGTTCGGTCTAGTCTGCGGCTTTAGCATGGTCACGTTAGCTCGGTCATATTGACATCCAACCGTGGTAAAACCATCTCACTTGGTTTAAGTAGTGAGGGGGGTGTTGAAAGATAAGCATTATCTTTCAGGAGTATGACTCCTAGAAGGACTCTACATAGAGGAATAAGAGTCCTACGAGGATTGTGTCACGCGGAACCTATAAAAGCTCATAGCATCACCTATGGAGAGGTAACACAACTTTGATTCTTGAATACACAGAGCTTTTGTCTATTTGTTTATTTTGCTGACTTAGGCATCGGAGTGGTATCCGGCACACACCCGCCAGCTAGCTCACATTTGTGTTTTTAGAGAGTAAAGCGACGACGTTTGGAGGAACGCAGACTCGATCAACAGAATTATACAAGAACATTATTTCTTGCTCGTACATGGGCGATCCAAAAAAATTTTAAATTAGAATATTTAAAAAATAAAATAAAATATTTAAAATAAAAATAATAAAAAAAATTTAAAAATAATACATTTAAAATAAATAATTAATTAAATTTTAAACATTTAAAAAAAATACAACGCACAAACGTAATAAATACAACACACATTAAAAAATAAATATAATATTTACAATAAAAAATATTTATTCTAAAAATAAAAATAATTTTTTTTAAATATTAAAAAAACTAAACCCAAAACAATTTCAAAATACAACTAAAAACTCAAAACTTTTTTCAAAACTTATTATAAAACAAGTTTTCTCTTTTCAAAACTCAATTAAAAAATTATGTTATGTTAGTTGGAAGATTTGAAGTGATTTGGAAACGGAAAGAAAAAAGTAAATGAAATATAAATAAAAAAACTTACATTTCACATAATTTCATATACATTTTCCCTTTCCTTTTCCAAATCCATTCATAAATACCTCAACCAAACAAGTCAAATGTTCCTTATATTCATTAGAAGTGAGAGATTACCAAAGTCGTCCTTTGACAAGTCAATCAAGACACAAAACCAAAATAAACACGATTTCTCATAATTGAATGGGTCTCCTCTTCAATTCGAAAGCCACCTTACAATACACTGATTTTTCCTAGCACCTTCCATTGTTGAGTCTATAAATTCTCTCCCAAACCTTACTTTCACACCACACATCTCCCTCCATTCCAACACACTTTCTTCTTCCAAAAATGGTATCCCTCACTTTAAAAAACACCTTCCTAACACTAACCATCCTGGCCGGAGTAGTCCTGCCAGAAATCGTAGTGGGTCAGAATTGTGGTTGTGCTACAGGATACTGCTGCAGCCAGTATGGTTATTGTGGCCAGGATGCTGACCACTGTGGTACAGGGTGCCAGTCAGGGCCTTGTACCGGTTCCAATGGTGTGTCGGTTTCTGATATTGTGACACAGGCATTTTTCGATGGGATAATCAATCAAGCTCCTGCTGGATGTGTCGGGACAAGCTTCTATACCCGGTCGGCATTTCTTAATGCTCTCAGTTCTTTCTCTCTGCTTTGGTACCATTGGAACTACTGATGATTCTAAGCGCGAAATTGCTGCTTTCTTTGCACATGCTACTCATGAGACTGGATGTAAGATTTCAACATAATTTCTTTGCCCCAATTTCACTCATCTGTCTTTATGTCTATTTATTTGTACATGTTTACTTTTGGTCTAGACTAAGTTTGCCACTAGTGATTTCTGTGCACTAAATCAATTAATTTTTAAAGAAAATCCTGAATTTGACACCTAAAATCAATTTTTTTTTTTTTTCCTGCAGATTTTTGCAACATAGATGAGAAAAGCCCAAGCTCAAACTACTGCGATCCAAAATATACCAAGTACCCATGTGCACCAAACAAGAGTTACTATGGAAGAGGTCCTCTTCAGCTGTCCTGGAACTACAACTACGGTCCTGCTGGAGATTTCATTGGATTCGATGGACTAGCCAACCCGGAAACTGTGGCAACAGATTCACTTGTATCGTTCAAGGCGGCCTTGTGGTTTTGGATGCAAAATGTTCACTCTGTAATGACTACTGGACAAGGGTTTGGTGCAACAATCCGAGCAATTAATGGTGACGTTGAATGCGATGGAAAAAAACCTGATCTTGTGACTGCCCGCGTTAATCTCTACACTAACTATTGCAGCCAATTTGGTGTTGCCCCTGGTGATAATCTCAGATGTTAGTTCACCGAAGCTGGCACTTCAGTACCATCTAATTTTGGGTACATGGAAAAAAGAAAATAAATAGTAGTATGTTTGTTTGTATTATTTTTTCCCTGTAATAATACCATTAGCATGGATGAACAGGAGGTTTAGGTACATGTTTGGTCATGGCCTAGAGGGAATAAATCAAATTTATTGTTTAGTTGATGCTGAACAGTATTAATTGTTGGCTTCTTCAAGAAATAATAAATCAACTTGATTTTAGTACATAGACAAAATGATTGTGACTTGAATTCTATTGATTTGAATCAATCTGTGGAAATTAAAAACTTGAACCTCAGAACATGTCCCTAGAATTCTGATAGACAGAGCATGTGAAACGCATTAAATCAATATTATGAGCTGAAATTGGGAAAAATCCACTACAAAATTTGTGAAATCTCCAAAGTAGAATTTCAAAAATCATACATGCTTGGATATTAAAACAAGCAAAGTAATGGATTTGTGAATAATTCATCTTTGGAAGTGGAAGGGGATATCACGCCTAGGAGTGTCAAAAAAATGATGGAATTGAATCGACTGTTTTTAAGAACAATCGAAATTCTGTTTTCAATCTGTTTTTTGTTTTCACATTTGAAATTTTATACCGATACAAATCAAATCAACCAAAATATTATACAGAACAACTTTCGCTTGTTTTTTTTTTTTTTTTTTTTTTGCCCTTTTATTCCTAATGTGGAATTCTATAAGTTTTCATCTATTCCCTTAGCTGAACCACTTGTCTTGTATTCTTCAATTTTATTTATTCTGTTGTGGTCTTCTTTGTATGATTTATGACTGATTGTTAATTAGAAAGTCCCTTTTAAAAAAATGGTCAAGTCTAATGGTAGGATGAATAACTAGGATTGAAAATGTAATCAGCTAGTATAGTTTTTAAAAAAAAAAAAAATAAAAAAAAGAAGTCATACAACATGATAACTAGGTAAGACTGTTGTAATGGAAAACATGTCCCCTAGAATTCTGATTAAACAGAGCATGAAAACCCATTAAATCAATATTACAAGCTGAAAGTAGGAAAATTTCTCTACAAAATCAGAATATCCAAAGCAGAGTTTCAATGTGTAAACATGCTTGGAGAGGAGTCTTGATATAATTATGTAATAATATAGCTTTGAAAGTGTGAAATTAAATTGAATAATAGAATTTTTTAGAAGAAAAAACACCACCACATAAATAACAACATATCCAAAAGGTACCAGAAGTCAATTAACAACTCCATGATCCGACTCAACAAATGCTCACAATTAACCGTCCCTGTTGTGTTGACCATTAAACACAAGAAGATAAGATCAACATAGCTCTTTGAAAATTCGAAGTATTTTACTTTTCTTGAGTATGTAAAAGACTTTTTATTTCTTGCTCTTCCTCAGTCTTAGTCATAGGTATATAACGATGAGTCATATAACGGTCATATAAGGATTCTGGTCATAAACTATTATATATATATTTGCTTGGTGCATGTTACTAGATTGCTTACGTTTGTTTGTTTAGAAATCTGTAGTGGTTTCTTCAATCTACTTAAATATTTATTATTGTAATCAGAATCAAACTTGTATTGTTGAAAGAAAATATAATTTTAGGCCTCCCCAATTTGATTCAATGACTTTGTTTGAAAGCTTAAAAAAGGGCACAATTTACTAATAGTTCATGTAGTTTCTTTCAAGTTTCAATTTAGTCTCTATAATTTCAATTATAATAACAGTTTCATATAATGTAGTTTCTGTAAGAATATCCATAAAGTGGCCCATATGCCACATGCTTGTTTTATTTATTTATATTTATATATATATATATATAATTTATATATTTAATCAATTTAATGGGTAACTAACATATGTCCACTATCCCATGTGGTGGTTTCAGGAAGTTACAACTTCCGTGATGGTGGGAAGTTATAAAGAGTTACACTTGGATATGGGTCCAAGCCTATCTATATATATGTTGTGATAGCTATCAAACAGGCTTTGTTTGTGAATAGAATAGACTTGAAACTCTTTTCCTTCTACTTTTTCATATGGTTCTGTAAAAGTGTTCTATGAGTGGGTTTTGTTTATATATTCAAGATTTGATCATTCAAGGATAAAGATTCAAAGGCTTAAACATCATGGCAGGAGGTATTCTTCTTTCTGAAATAAAATTATTTTAATTCTCACAATTGGTATCAGAGCCACCTTCTGTCCATGTTGTTTAGCGTTATTGTATGTTATGGAGACCAAATCTTATTGCGTTCTGTTTTATACACTTGCTGGGCCTCTGTTCCGTTATGATTTCGACATGATAATTTTCTTCGTTTGTTCGATTTGTTTTGTTGGCTATAATATATTATTCTGTTTTACGCTTCCTAATATTTTAATTAGTCTGAGCACACTACGTCTCTGCTTTTAGCCCTTTGTTTATTTTCTTCTGTCAAGGAGGTTTTGGAACTTGCAGGCCATCATACTTTTGAATATAAAATTAATAATCTAATTCTTAATAGTGAAGTTTCAATCAACATGGTGCCATCATTATACATGACTAACATTATTTAAAGTTTGAATTATCAGAATGAATATTCATTGTTTGATTCATCTTTATATTATATATATATATATATTATATGTATATGAAACTTGATGGATTAAAAATATTAATTTGATGTCTATCAAAAGATGATTATTGCATGATGTTTACTTAGAGGGATTAGTAGAATTCATTATATTATGTGATTGTAGTATTTACATCTAAAATTACTCCTGTTTTGAATCTATTTCATTTTGGAGAATTATTGTATGTCATTAAGTATTGATTTCTATTTATTGACAAACATTATAAATAAATAAATAAATAAACTACGTCCTCTTATTTTGTATAAATTCTAGAAATTATCATGTTTTATTTGGTTTATTTTAAAAGGCATGAAAGACTTAAATTTATTTCTAAATTTTCATAAAGAAATTTTAACATTGCTTGTTAAGATGTTTTTTTTATAGTTGCATGTTTAAATAGTAAGCAAATACAATTGAATTTCATACAGTGAATTATAACATGTTCTTTAAGTTTTATAATTTTTGAGATTCATTGGCATGTTATCTAAAATAATGTAATATTATATTACACACATTAAGGTAATTATTTATGCATTGAAAATTTATGTGAAATAAGAGCATGTATACACTATGTATTGGACTTATGGAATTTATTTCCAACTTCTAAGCAAAATCTAATAGAAGGTTGAATTACATGGGTTTTGGTCTTGGGATTTTCATGTGATATTATTCTGATTGCATGTATTATGTGCATTAAAGATTATGTACTTGTTGTGATCATATGGATTTGCTCACATTCATAAATTATGCCATAATTAAAAAGATTATATTTTGTTTTAAGATTAGCCATAGCATCTTAAAAAACATAAAGATGTAGTGATCCTCAGTATTATGATCACATAAAGTTAAAATTTAATTTGGCATTTTTCATATTGCAATTATATTTTATGAATAATTTCTCGGTCCCACTGGAAAGTAATTATTTATTAAATTTAATTGGAATATGATAATGGATTGGGTATTAAAGGGATTGAACACTTTAAACCCACAAGTATGAGTTTTCTTTTCCTTAAATATTTCGAACCCATCAGTCTTATTATAAAGTAATAGAAAATCTAATATAGTTTAGCGACCTCTACCCACAAGAAGGTTTAGATTTGTTACTGAATTTGACATTGGTTGATTCAAACTATAGTTATTGTTTTAAAGCTTTAATAATGTTCTTGGTAATTGTAGTGATTTCTACCTCTGCACTGTCTAATGAGTCTTCTTGTATTCCATTCTTGAACGGTGATAATTTTTCGAACTGGAAGGACAAAATCCTTCTAACATTAGGGTGCATGGACCTCGATCTGGGATTTCGTGTGGATGAACCTCCTGAACCCATGGACGAGAGTTCTGCTGTAGAAAAGAGTGCTTATGATAAATGGGAGCGATCTAATCGCTTAAGCCTAATGCTCATAAAGTCACATATCAACCAGAGTATTAGAGGCTCAATCCCACCATTTGATAAGGTCAAAAACTACGTGAGGGCTATTGAAGGGCAATTTGTTAGTTCTGACAAATCATTGGCAAGCACCCTAATGAACAAACTATCATGAATGAAGCATAACAATTCTAGGAGTGTGCTGAGCACATTATGGAAATGATGGGACATTGCAGCTCGTCTTAAGTCCTTGAGATTGAGATTTTCTGAGTCATTCTTGTCAATTTCATACTCAATTCTCTTTCCTGTGGAATATGGAGCATTCCAAATTTCTTCAACACAGAAGAAAAAATGGTCTATCAATGAACTTTTGACCATGTGTGTTCAAAAGGAGGAGAGATTGAAGCATGGAAAAGTGGAAAGTGCACATTATGGAAATGAAAAAAAGGGCAAAAGTGATCAGAAATGGAAGAATCTTGGTAAAGTGCCATTTAAAAATCATGGCAATAAGAATGCATGTTTCTTCTGCAAGAAAAAGGGTCACATGAAGAAAGACTACCCCAAGTATAAGAAATGGCTTGAGAAGAAAGGTAATCTCATATCTCTTGTGTGTTATGAATCTAATTTTGTTAATACTCATCAATATGATTGGTGGATTGATTCGGGTTCTACAATTCACATTGCTAATACCATGCAGGGCTTCCTCAGCCTAAGGAAATCGACGGAAAGTGAACAAGGCATCTATTCGGGCAATGGGATGCGTTCGCACGTCAAAGCTGTTGGAACTTTCAGACTTGTTTTAAAGAATGGCTTTGTTCTGGATCTTGAAAACACTTTTTACATTCCATCTTTTTCTAAAAATTTAATTTATGTTTCTAGACTAGTGCCGTTTGGATTTGAATTTCAGTTTGTTGGTGCAAATTTTAGTTTGTTTTAAAGACTATGTTTTTGTAGGATTTGGTACTCTAATTAATGGTTTGTACAAATTAAATTTGGATCCTGTTTTTGAACAAAATCTTTTAATCTTGCTTAGTGATATTGGCATTAAGCGTAATATTGTTGATGAGTCATCCTCTATTCTTTGCATAGAAGATTGGGACATATCTCTATTGAGAGAATAAAGAGGTTGGTTAATGATGAAGTCCTTTCGACTCTTGATTTTTACCAACTTTGGTATTTGTGTGGACTGCATAAAGGGAAAGCAAACCAACAAGAACAAGTAAAGGTGCCAAAAGGAGTGAGGAAATTCTTAGAATCATACACACTGATATTTGTGGACCATTTACTCCACCTTTCTGAATGGTCAGAGATATTTTATCTCATTTATTGATGACTTTACACGATACATGTATCTCTACCTCTTGTTTGATAAGGCCGAGGCACTTGATGCCTTTAAAGTTTATAAAGCAGAGGTAGAGAAACAAACAAAAAAGAAAATTAAAATTGTGAGGTCAGACAGAGGTGGAGAATATTATGGGAGGTACACAGAATTAGGACAATTACCAGGTCCATTTGCTAAGTTCCTTAAGGAAGAAGGTATTATTGCACAATATTCAATGCCTAGCAAACCACAAGAAAATGGTGTCGCTGAAAGAAGAAACCGAACACTTATGGACATGGTAAGGAGTATGCTTAGTTACTCTAATGTGCCTATGAATTTATGGAGTGAAGCTTTAAAAATCGTTGTGTATATCTTAAACAGGGTTCCATCCAATGGTGTTCCCAAAACACTATTTGAGTTATGGAAAGGATGGAAGCCAAGTTTAAGACACTTACACGTTTGGGGTTGTCCAGTTGAAGTGAGGGTGTATAACCACATTTTAGAAATTGGACCCTAGAAGTTAGTGATTTTTCATAGGCTATGCGAAAACTCCAAGGGCTACAGATTTTATTGTCCTTTCAAAATTCACTTAGAATTGTTGAAGCCAGAAATGCTAAGTTTATTGAGGAAGTTGACCCCTAGTGGGAGTTACCCTCGAAAGATAGAGTGGAAGGAATCATGGATTGGATACAACACCCATGAATATAGGTGAATTGGTTGTCTTTCAAGATAATCAACCAATATTCTTGAAAATCAACCAATTCAAGAACTTTCAACCACAAGAGGAACAAGTCAACATAGAGCCTGTAGCTCAAGTCCAATTGAGACTACAGAATTAAGGAGATCCTCACGAGCTAGAAAGTCACAATTTCTGTGATTATTATTGTTTGGTATACTTAATGGCGTATTGATTTGACATCGGACCTAAAGATGATCCTATTTCATTTTCCAATGCCTTGAATAGGGATGATTCTAAATTATGGTATGATGCCATTGTTGGAAAAAAAATGGTTTTTTGGTGACTTTAATTAAATATTAAAGTGGGTCCCAACCATCTATTGTGTTGGGTCCAAGTGGGTCTAGATACTTTGCAATGAGATCTTTACACCACAAATAGAATGGCCAAAAACTATTGAGAATTGAATGAGAAATTGCCTCATGAAGTTAGCTTCATGCAAGAGTTAATGGGGCTTGTAACTTCTGCATTTATTGCAGAGTTTAATAGTGCATTAATGGGGTTTGTAACTCCTGCCTTTATTGTAGAGGTTAATGGTGCATTAGTGACCAACCACAAAGGTTGGAGGCTTCTCCTCTCTCCCCTATACATGTATAAATTGAGACCTTCCTGTCAAGTCTCAAACACAGAAATTGTTTCTTCCATTCTTTAGTCAGTTTGCTAGAAATTTCTTACTTTGAGAAAGTGCTGCCATTGTCGGTTCGCCAAAGCTAATAGAAGGTGCTTCTGAGTTAGCCGGTTTAAACCATCTTATCCTGGGAGACAGAAGTCGACGTTCCTCCAGCACCCATGGTGAGGCGGCTAATCTGTTTTAAGGACACTGTGGTATCACACAGAATTTGGTTTGATTTCTTGTTTTCATATTCAGATTAAATATGTTCTTATATTAGTCTTGTTTCATGTTTATGCTGTATGATGTAATTTCTCAGGTATGGTTTTATTTGATGTTCTTTTAGTTAATTTAATAAAGCATGAATTTATTTATTTTGTTTCAGTTACCCAATTTAAACAACAATCTTTAAAACAGATTATGTATTTCTCATGGAAAAAAATTAATAGATTCATATGTAATTTATATCTGTTAGTCCACTGTTGCATCATATTGTTACATGTGTAACTATTGCATACTGATCATAAAAACTTGTTGCTCAGAATTGTTTATTTTCGTTTCTATATGGTTCTATAAAACATGGTGTGAGGTTTTTTTTGTGTAATACCAACAAGATTTGATGCTATTGTGTCTGTCTATAATCTATTTAATATTTGTAATAGTTCACTGGTTTTTCTTTTCCCATGTAAATTAGTATATACTTTTGTATAATAATAAGCTCATTATTTATAATTTCATATATGATTGTCATAATTGGACTATGAATTTCATATAGGAATAGGATGAATGCTACTGGTTTCATCCTAATTGACTAATGTTGCATATGTATATTTTGGTTTTGCATGCTTCTAGCTTTACTATCTAATTTGCATGTGAAATTACTTCTAGTTTTGTAGAATTGTACACATAAATTATTTCCATATTTATTATTAATAATTAGTATTAAACTCATGGCAATAAATTTAATTTTAGTATTTGAGATTATAATTTTAAGGTTTGTAACTTGTGTATTTATCCATGAATAGTGTGTGATTTAATTGGATGAATTAAATTTTGAATTAATTTGTTATTTTGGAGTTATAAAATTTGTGTAACTTGCCTATATTTATTTACATGGTTATTGTGAATTCAATTCTTATATAATTCATGGCAATTAATTTGTAATTTAATAGTTAGCGTTGTAAGTTTTGTAAGTTATTTAGGAGTTATAAGGCTTTGTAACTTGTATAGTATCTTAATTCAATTATTTTTGCTATTCTATGATTTGCTAGAAGGTTAAATAATATTTGATTGTATGTACAATTTCTTTAGATTAATTGCTTTGTATTATGTTGTCATTGGCTACTAACTTTCTTTGTAAGCATACCTAAGCGGGAAAGGAATTTATGGACTACTTATAATCCTCAATTGGATTGGTTTATTTTTCCTTTATATTTGAAGCAATTTTTTGCTTGAGATTATTTGGTTTGTTTACCAAGTTTGTAAAAGCAAGTTTTATTTGCTTATATTGTTGTAGCAATTGTTTTACATTGCTTGTAAAAGTTTTGGACCTTGGTTTGTTTTAATCTAGTTCATCCTTGGAAATTTAATTTTAAAAATTGTTTCTCACGGATTAGGAGTCAACATGCTCTTGAAAGTTTTGTCAAAAGGTTAACTGGGTTTTAAGTGAGACCGTTGTGACCCATCCAGTCTTCCTGGAAACATTCTTAACCATGTTCGATTCTAGGTTTAGTGGTTAGACTAATTTTGAATTAACTTTTCAACTATGGGATTTTCTAGTGTTAAGTTTCAATTATGAAAAACACAGAACGTGATATTCTGGTGCAATTTTCAGAAATGGCCACTATCACTGATGCTGCTGCTACTACTAACGTTGGTGGGGATCTGAACCCCAGGGCAACTGGGTTGCCAACCCCTACTGCTGTGACTTCTGTGGTCAACCCTGGTGTTACTCCGGCTGTTCTGGGAGGACAGCTCAGTCATCATGAGCGCCCAGAGAAATTTGCTAGGGTGAACTTCAAAAGATGGCAGCAAAAGATGCTGTTCTACTTGACCACGTTGAACCTTGCAAAGGTTTTGAGCGAGGATCCTCCAGCTATGGCAGAGAATGAGCCAGACAGGCAGAAAGTCATGGCGCTTGACACATGGAAGCAGACAAACTATCTCTGCCGGAACTATGTGTTTAATAACTTGGCAGACTCACTATATAGTGTGTTTTGTGCTAAGAGCTTAGCAAAGGAGTTATGGGAATCTCTGGATAAGAAATACAGGACTGAGGATGCCAAGGCAAAGAAATTTGTAGTTGGCCGGCTCCTGGACTTTAAAATGATCGATTCAAAAACTGTGATAAGCCAAGTCCAAGAGTTCCAAGTGATCTTGCTGAGGGGATGCCGTTGAACGAGTCATTCCAAGTTGCTGTGATCATTGAGAAACTTCCCAATGGTTAGAAGGACTTCAAGAACTACTTGAAGCATAAGCGCAAGGAAATGTCTGTTGAAGAACTAATTGTCTGACTCCGAATTGAGGAGGATAATAGAAAGAAATGAGGGAGTACCTCCTCTGTGAAGGCCAATATCATCGAGCATGGAAAATCTTCTGGGGTGAGGAAGAAGCCTCCTGTGAACAAAGGCTCAAAGCTAGGGCCAAGGGGTGGTGTTGCAAAGAATACAGCATACAAGCCGCAAGAACCTGGTTATCAGTTCTTAGGGAAGTGCTACAACTGTGGTAGCGAGGGGCATCGGGCTAGTGACTGCCGCAAGCAGAAGAAGCCGTACAAGACCAAACCTCGTGCTCATATGGCAGATATACAAGAGCACTCCCATGAGGAGGGTGATATGCACTTGTCTGCCATTGTCTCTGAGGTGAATCTGGTGGGTTCAAACCCAAGAGAATGGTGGATTGATACTGGGGCTACACGCCACATCTGCTCTGAGAAGAAACTGTTTACAACTTTCAAGCCGGTTACAAACGATGAGAAGTTGTTTATAGGAAACTCTGCTACCTCGATTGTTGAGGGGAAAGGAAAGGTGGTCCTAAAGTTGACTTCAGGAAAGGAGCTGACCTTGAACGAAGTCTTGTATGTTCCGAACATTCATAAGAATCTTGTCTCAGGATCTCTTCTCAGCAAACATGGTTTTCGCATGGTTTTTGAGTCTGACAAGGTCGTTTTGACCAAGAACGGAGTGTATGTAGGTAAGGGTTATATGTTGGGGGGTATGTTTAAACTCAATGTAATGACTGTTATCCCAAAGATGAATAAAGATGCATCTTCTTTTGCTTACATACTTGAGTCTTCCAATTTGTGGCACGGTAGACTAGGACATGTGAACTTTGAATCTTTACATAGATTAATCAAGTTAGATCACATACCATCTTTTAAGATTAATCCAAAACACAAGTGTGAGACTTGTGTTGAAGCGAATTTGACAAGATCTTCGTTTCATTCTATTGAAAGAAGTTTAAAGCCGTTGGACTTAGTGCATAGTGATGTGTGTGACTTAAAGTTTATACAATCACGTGGTGGCAATAAATACTTCATCACTTTTGTTGATGATTGCACTAAGTATTGTTATGTCTATTTGCTCAAAATCAAAGATGAGGCTATTGACAAATTTGTTCTCTATAAGAATGAAGTTGAGAATCAATTAGGCCGCAAGATTAAGGCTTTAAGAAGTGATCATGGTGATGAGTTTGAATCACCGTTTATTGAGATTTGTACTCAATCTGGGATTATCCACCAAACCACGACGCCTTATTCTCCTCAGTCAAATGGGATTGTTGAACGAAAGAATAGGACGCTAAAAGAGATGATGAATGCAATGTTGCTAAGTTCTGGATTGCCACAGAACTTGTGGGGGGAAGCAATTCTCTCCGCGAATTACATTCTAAATAGAATCCCTTGGAAGAAAGTAGACAAGACTCCATATGAGTTTTGGAAAGGCCGGAAGCCTTCTTATAATTTCCTACGAATGTGGGGGTGTCTCGCAAAAATGGCGGTACCTACACCCAAGCGGGTTAGGATAAGTCCGAAAACCGTGGATTGTATATTCATTGGTTATGCACAAAATAGTAGTGCATATAGGTTTCTTGTGCACAAGTCTGATATTTCAGATATCCACAAGAATACCATAATTGTGATAACCCTGGTCCGTATTATGCTAATTAATCTTAATTATGATTGTGATTATGTGTTTGATATGATTTTGAGTGCCATTTATATGAATATATATGGTTTTGAATTTCTATCTGTTCACCGTAGGAAAATCTGTTCGATTATCTGCTTTAGAATTTAAATTGAGGGCCTTAGAGGCATCAGAAATCAAAATTGATTGCGCTATTGTGATCAGCATAATTTTTAGAGCCTACGGTGAAATTTAATTAAAAATTGATTCGGATCAGAATAAATTGATTTAATTAAGCCTAGTTGTTTTGCTAAAAGAGTTGGTGGCCTTAACCAAGTAATTAATCAAAATGTGTATAAGTGGCCTTCTAGCACTCAAAAACATTGGTTAGAGCTCATTTCTCTTTACCTTGGCTGAGATTACTCTAGAGAGAGAGAGAGAGAGAGAGAGGGCCGGCTAGAGTGAGAAAGTGAAAGCAATTGGAGAATTGAGCAAGAAACTTGAAGATTTTGAAGTTTAACTCAAGATTTAACTACAATTGTGAGGATTGAAGCTCCTAGGTGAGTAAATGAACTCAATTTCATGAGTTTAAGTTCATCCTTGCATGAATTCTAGCTTGTTATGTGACCAAGAGCAAGAATTTAGTTGAACTTGATATATTTGAAGTCAAAAGATTCATGCATGTAAGAGATTGCCATATAGTTGCATATTTGAGGGTGAAGCATGTTAATCATGATGAAATTGAGATCAATGTGTGCATGCATGTAGCAATTTGTCATGGGTTTTCATGTTTGTGTATAAGATATGTTGATTGGGTTGAATTGGAAGTCATTTAAGACATGCATCCATGAAAATGAGACTATGGGACTCAATCACATGTTTTAGAGATGAATTTGGCAAGAATTGTATGAATGCGAAATTGATTCATGGGAATTGAACTTCATGATGTTGTAATTTGGTGTTTGCATCATGTTAGTAATGTATATGTGAACTATGAGTCAGAATATGCAAGCTTCATTAGTTTGAATGCAAGTTTGAAGCTCAATTGGTTGCTGGAAAAACCCAGAATTCGGCATGTCCGCTCGAGCGGGGTAATGGCCGCTCGAACGTGAAATGCTAGTTCTCAAAACTTTTGCAGACATTGGTGTCCACTCGAGCAGGAAGATTCACGCTCGAGCGTCAAGCCATGTAGTCAGACATTCAGCTCGAGCGTACGAAATCACGCTCGAGCGTATTAATGAGGTAACCAACACTTTTGCAGACAAAAGGTGTCCGGTCGAGCGGGGACCCCTGTTTCAGAAATTTTGTAAAAGTGTTCTGTGTTTCATTATCCGTTCTCTTTCATTTCCAAGCACTCTTAGGCATACATTAAGCATTATGAATGAGTTAAAGGATAAGAAAGAAACCTAAGAGGGATGTATGAATTAAGAACGGATTGAATTGTTTATGACCCATTATGTTAGAAATGTGTAGGGTCAAGCACGAGGGCAAACCATCGGCAGAACACTGTGAGTAATATCTCAGTAAAGATATTTGAGGTATGTTATTTGTCCAATTGCTTATTTCCATATAAGTCTTATAAGTTTGTTAAATTGAATTGTGGACAAATATTTGTTATGCCATATGGTTGGGCCAAAGTCCGTCGGACATAATTGACTGGGTCGAAGGCCGTTTGACATGAATGATTGGGCCAAAGGCCGTCGGACACCGTTTGACATGAATGATTGAGCCAAAGGCCGTCGGACACCATTTGATATGAATGATTGGACCGAAGGTCGTTTGACATTGATTGGGCCAAAGGCCGTCGGACACCGTTTGACATGAATGATTGGGCCAAAGGCCGTCGACACCATTTGACATAAATGATTGGGCCAAAGGCCGTCGGACATCAATGATTTGGGCTTGAGGCCGTTTGTTAAGGAACGAAGTGAGCCAGGGGCCGTTTGATATGTTCGGGCTTGAATCGCCTAATGTACTAAATGATGCACTAAATAGAATTCTAAATGGGCCCAAGGCCGTTTGATATATGTGAATCTCATTCGTGTACTTTCTTTATTTGATATTATTCACTGGGCTTTCGCTCACACTCATTCATGTATATGTAGGTGAGCCAAGAGATGTCCAAACCCAGCCTCGGTGAAATATGTGAGAAACAGTCAAGATTTTGAAGAGTCAACCCAAATGTCTCACGCATGAGACTTGTCTTCGCCTCTTTTGTTCTTTTGCTATAATTTTGCTATATTGGCGAAAACGTTGGATCACCTTTGTATATAAACTTTGGGTTTGACTGACTTAGACTTGAATGATCCTGTCTATATAGAACCTTGAGTTATTTTCCTTTTGATGTGAGTTATTAACAAATATATGTGAAATGTTATGATGTGCCATATAAGCACAACTCTATGGACAAAATTTTTAAGTCTGCTTCCGTTTGGCCCCTTAACTCTGATGATATATGTTTTATTTGGTTTGAGGCCGTAGGTAATCCCTTGATTACTGGCCGGTTATGACCTTAATCCAGAGGGGCGGTTCGGGTCATGACAATAATGGAGTCAAGGAATGCGTCTTTCTTTGAAACACATTTCCTTGCCAACCCAAGGAGAGGATCAAAGTTCTGAGAAGGAACTTGAAGATAATGGTCAAGATGATGATCAAGTAGATGATCAAGATGAGAAAGTAGATGAGCCGAGAAGGAGAAAGAGGGCTAGGACTACCAAGTCCTTTGGCCCGGACTTCTTGACTTATATGTTAGAGGGAGAACCTCAAACTTTCCATAAAGCGGACACTTCACCAAAAAGTCCCTTATGGATAGAAGTTATTAAAAGTGAAATTAACTCCATCTTACAGAACCATACTTGGGAGTTGGTTGATCTACCCCCAGGCAGTAAAGCCTTGGGGAGTAAGTGGATTTTTAGAAGAAAAATGAAAGCTGATGGGTCAATTGATAAATATAAAGCTAGACTAGTTATCAAAGGATATAGGCAGCGAGAAGGCCTGAATTACTTTGATACGTATTCACCTATGAAAAGAATTACATCCATTCGCATGGTGATTGTGATAGCCGCTTTACGTGGTCTAGAGATACATCAGATGGATGTAAAGACAGCTTTCTTAAATGGAGATTTAGATGAAGAAATCTACATGGAACAACCCGAGGGGTTTTCAGCTCCAGGGAAAAATAAGAAAGTTTGTAAGCTTGTCAAGTCATTATATGGTTTGAAACAAGCGCCTAAGCAATGGCATGAGAAGTTTGACAAAGCTTTGTTGTCAAATAGGTTTAAAATCAATGAGTGTGACAAGTGCATATATGTTAAAGACACTGACAGAGGTTATGTCATTTTGTATCTATACGTAGACGACATACTCATTGTTGGTAGTAATGATAAAATGGTTCGAACTACCAAGAGATTGTTAAACTCAAAGTTTGACATGAAAGATATGGGCCTTGCCGATGTCATTCTAGGTATTAAGATTACCAGAACATCTAGTGGTATTGTACTTTCTCAGTCACACTATGTTGAGAAGATACTTGAGAAATTTAGTAAATCAAATACAAGTGTATCCAGGACACCAGTAGACGTGAGTCTACAATTGACCAACAATAATGGTGAGAGTGTCTCTCAGCTAGAATATTCTTGGGTCATTGGAAGTTTGATGTATCTGATGAGTTGTACAAGGCCGGATATAGCCTACTTTACTAGCAGGCTTAGTAGATTTACAAGTAATCGTAATGTCACTCATTAGAGAGGCATTATGCGGGTGTTAGGTTATCTATGCTACACCCGAGATTATGGGTTGCATTATACCAGATACCCAGCGGTACTAGAAGGGTATAGTGACGCTAACTGGATATCTGATATAAAAGACTCCAAATCCACTAGTGGTTATGTGTTTACCCTCAGAGGGGCAGCCGTGTCTTGGAAATCTTCCAAGCAAACGTGTCTATCGAGATCAACGATGGAATCTGAGTTTATTGCGTTGGATAAAGCAACTGAAGAGGCAGAATGGTTTCACTAGTTCATTGAGAATATTCCACGTTGGCTGAAACCTGTGCCTGCTATCTGTATTCATTGCGATAGCCAATCGGCGATTGGACGGGCACAGAGTCATATTTATAATGGAAAGTCTAGACATATCCGTCGTAGACATAATTCCATACGACAACTACTCTCTAATGGAATTGTCTCTTTAGACTATGTAAAGTCTAAGGACAACATTGCGAATCCGCTAACCAAAGGGTTAACTCGAGAGTTAGTAGAAACGTCGTCAAGAGGAATGGGGTTAAGGTCTTTAGTAATGTTACCGAAACGGAAAATCCAACCTAGTTGACTGGAGATCCCAAGATCTAGGTTCAAAGGGACAACCTAATTTCGTGTAATGGATGAGTCACTGAAGAGGTAAATCCTCTTGCCCATTCCTTTGTACAGTGATACCCGATGGGGGTAGAAGGTTAAGCTAATACTTTTAATGACCTAAGTCATATGATAGTCAACCGGGGTATAATGAGATACCTTATATAGGTCACCTATGTGAGTGCGAAGTGGGGCCGCTTCTTTAAGAATTGGTAAGGCTGAATTCTTTAAAACCACTCACTGAACCAGGCTAGTGTTCCAGGGCCATACCGGACACACAAGTGAGAACAAGAACAATGGTTGGACTAACTCCTGTGTGAGGTCTATTGTCTCGGTTTACACAAACGGCAACAGTTCAAGACATCACGTTCACTGGTCAACTAGTAAATCTGATAGGTTGTCACTACGAAAGGTTCAAGGCCAACAGCTACCTTTTTTATACAGGGTTAGTCTGTGTGCTCTCTCTCCGAGTCTTTGTTGAACGGTGTCCGTTTGTTGAGTCATTCGGTCAATTTTTATTCATGTGGGGGATTGTTGGAAAAAATGGTTTTTTGGTGACTTTAATTAAATATTAAAGTGGGTCCCAACCATCTATTGTGTTGGGTCCAAGTGGGTCTAGATACTTTGCAATAAGATCTTTACACCACAAATAGAATGGCCAAAAACCATTGAGAATTGAATGAGAAATTGCCCATGAAGTTAGCTTCATACAAGTGTTAATGGGGTTTGTAACTTCTGCTTTATTGCAGAGTTTAATAGTGCATTAATGGGGTTTGTAACTCCTGCCTTATTAAGGTTAATGGTGCATTAGTGACCAGCCATAAAGGCTGGAGGCTTCTCCTCTCTCCCCTATACATGTATAAATTGAGACCCTCTTCAAGTCTCAAACACAAAAATTGTTTCTTCCATTCTTTAGTCAGTTTGCTAGAAATTTCTTACTATGAGAGAGTGCTGCCATTGTCAATTCGCCAAAGCTAACAGAAGGTGCTTCTGAGTTAGCTGGTTTAAACCAGCTTATCCTGGGAGACAGAAGTCGACGTTCTTCCAGCACCCACGATAGGCGGCTAATCTGTTTTAAGGACATTGTGGTATCACACAGAATTTGGTTTGATTTCTTGTTTTCATATTCAGATTAAATATGTTCTTATATCAGTCTTGTTTCATGTTTATGCTCTATGATGTAATTTCTCAAGTATGGTTTTATTTGATGTTCTTTTAGTTAATTTAATAAAGCATGAATTTATTTATTTTGTTTCAATTACCCAATTTAAACAACAGCCATGAAGGAAAAGTTGGAATCTATGGCTAAGAATCAAGTTTGGAAATTGTCGAGTTGCCTAAAAGAGTTAAAGCTATTGGCTTAAATGGGTCTATAAGACCAAGAAAGACTCAAATGGCAATGTTGAACGATATAAGGCCAGACTCGTAGCTAAAGGTTTCACTCAAAGAGAAGGCATTGATTATCATAATATCTTTTCTCCGATTTCAAAAAATATTCATTTAGAATTATCATGGCATTAGTGGCTCATTTTGATTTAGAGCTGCATCAAATGGATGTGAAAACGGCATTTTTGAATGGGGATCTTGAGGAAGAAGTATACATGAAGCAACCTGACGGTTTTCGTTCTGATAAAGATAGTCACTTAGTTTGCAAGCTCAAGACATCTATACATAGACTAAAACAAGCTTCCCGACAGTGGTATTTAAAGTTCCACAATGTTATTACTTCATATGGTTTTATGGAGAATGTTGTGGACAACTGTATATACTTTAAGGTTAGTGGGAGCAAATACATTTTTCTAGTTCTATATGTGGATGACATTTTACTTGCATCTGATGATTTGGGATTGTTGCATGATACTAAACAATTTCTTTCCCAAAATTTTGAAATGAAGGATATGGATGAAGCTTCTTATGTCATTGGCATAGAGATTCACAGAGATAAGTCCAAAAGGACATTAGGATTGTCTCATAAAGCCTACATTGAAAAAGTTTTGGAGAAATTCAAGATAAGTGATTGCACTCCTAATGAAATACCCATTTTAAAGGGTGACAAATTCAGTTTAAGTCAATGTCCGAAGAATGATTTGGAAAAGGAACAAATGGTTAGCATTCCCTATGCGTCTGTCGTAGGCAGTTTAATACATGCTCTGTTTGTACACGACCTAACATTGCATTTGCAGTTGGGATGCTTGAAGATACCAAAGCAATCCAGGAATAGAACATTGAAGGCTGCAAAGAAAATCATGAGGTACTTAAAGGGAACCAAGGACTACATGCTTACTTACAAGCATGTTGACTGTCTTGAGGTGGTTGGATATTCAGACTCGGATTTTGCGGGTTGTCAAGATTTCAGAAAATCCACTTTAGGATATGTCTATCTGCTAGCAGGCAGTGCTGTTTCATGGAAGAGCGCCAAAGAGACGATAATTGCATCGTCAACAATAGAAGCAGAGTTTATAGCATGCTTTGAGGCAACATCACAGGCTATTTGGTTAAGGAATTTTATCACAGGGCTTCCAATTGTGGATTCAATTTCTAGGCCATTAAAGGTTTACTGTGATAATTCGGCTGCGGTTTTCTTCTCTAACAACAACAAAAGTGACAGTCGAAACAAGTATATTGACATAAAGTATCTTGATATTTGAGACCATGTTAAGAAGCAAGAAGTCAACATTGAGCATATTAGTACCGATATGATGATTGCAGATCCCATGACCAAAGGTCTTTCTTAAAGGTGTTTTCAAAAACGTCGAGGGCATGGGATTGATTGGTTAGCTCAATAATTTTCTAGTTGTTGTTTTTGTTTTGTTTTTTGTTTTGTTTTGTCATGACATTTTGATCATTATTAAAGAAAAGCATCATTTTGTGCACCTAAAGTATTTGTGATGCTATGCATCCATTGGGACTATTGATCCATAGGGATCATTGGACCCAGAATAACTTATCTGAAGTTATATAAAGAATGACACCACATAAAGTTGAGAATATTATACAATGTAATATATAGAAGGAAATACTCAATTGATAGAGTATAACCGCCATGATTCGTGTATTATAACTCTAAGGTTTGGGTATTTTTATTTAATGGCCATAATCTGTTTGTTAGTACCCGACAATCAACAATTTGTGTTATATGTGCCAAGTGGGAGAATGTAAGAATATCCATAAAGTGGCCCACATGCCATATGCTTGTTTTATTTATTTATATTATATTATATATATATATATATATTATATATTTAATCAGTTTAATGGGTACTAACATATGTCTACTATCCCATATGGTGGTTTCATGGGAAGTTACAACTTCCTGATGTGGAAAGTTATAAGGAGTTACACTTGGATATGGGTCCAAGCCTATCTATATATATATGCATGTGATAGCCATCAAACACAGACGTTGTTTTGTGAATGAAATAAGCTTGAAACTCTGTTCCTTCTACTTTTTCCATATGGTTCTGTAAAAGTGTTATGTGAGTGGGTTTTGGTTATATATTCAAGATTTGATCATTCAAGGATAAAGATTCAAAGACTTGAATATCATGGCAGGAGGTATTCTTCTTTCTGAATTAAAATTATTTTAATTCTCACAGTTTCTTCAATCAATTTTGCACTTTAATTTTTTACATTGTGTTAATTTAGTTCAATTGTAATATCCGTTAAGAAATTGACTAGAAATTAAGTGTAAAATTGTTCAGGAATAAATCATTTCAAATTCAATATCAACCTTTCAATCACTTTGAGACGATTGAATGAACTATTTTGTTCACTAATTTCGATCTAATATCTGAATCGACACAATTTAAAAAATTAATGCAATTGGAACTATAAATCTAAAAAAAAAAAAAATTAACACCAATCTTGAAAATTTGTAATTTGTCTTCAAAAATTGTGTCAGATCCACCAATCTTGACTATTATTTCCTAAACTAATTAGTCCTCATAATATTATATAAACCCACAAATCTTGACTTGATGGTTTGAAATATGTTGGTGCATAGATGGACTTATGCTATTTTAATGTTAAAATTATATATATATATATAGTTAAAATTATATAATAATGTAATATGATGAATTGAAAAGATTTGAGTGTGTCATGCAGTGGCGCAACTTTCTAAAATTTATGTTTAGTTATAGGTTAATAAATTATTTCTCACTTTATCCTTTCTAAATTTGAATATATACTCGTATTTTTTTTTTTAAATAGTTCTATAATTTGTACTACTCAAATGTTTATTTTATGATAATAACTTTTATAAAGTCTACCATTAAATGTTTATTTTCTATTCTTTTTTATAATGTTTGTTAATTTATTCTTGTTAGTATTTTTTTTTCTTCTCCTGGGATGAATATATGTACAAATGTGTAAAAGATTACTTGTTGTTTGATGAAATTTCTATTTCTTAATAAAATATTTGTTTTTTTTCTAGAGATGATCATCACAGTCTAAGTCAATGTCTTGGTTAAAAATGGGGGTTAAGTTTGTTAGGGTTGAAATAAGACAGGGTGAGAATACTATTGTAAACATAATATTTTATTATTGCCCCCTCTGAACTAAAATGGTATCTCTGCCACTGGTGTCATGTGAAAGGTTATGAGTTACAATTAATTTATTATTATATTTAATATGAGACTCTTCATGTTTTGGTGGATGTGTATATATATGAGGAAGTGTACATGAAGAATATGAGTGTATATATATATTTTATATTGTGTTTATACAGAAATGTTTAGGCAAGCTGTAAAAGTGTTTTTGTGGTATGTAGAGTTGATGGAGTCAACATGACTAAAAGTCGGGTTGTTATATCCTGGGGGAGACAGGCTAATATATTCTGCTACATCGGAGAGTGATAGTTTTTACCAACCGAGTTTGAATCTCCTTAAAGAGAGTGAGATTATCGCGCCTCAATCTAATTTATTGTATTTTCATATATTTGGAGATATGATATAATACATATTTAATATAGTAGACAAGAGGTACTATCCATGAATGTAGACAAGCCGAATCACGTAAATCTAGTATCTTCTCATAATGATAATTTCTACCCATATTTATTTTGACTCTATAATTTATTATTTATTCTGGTAAACCCTATGGTTATGTCGTTACTCCTTAACAGCATAACACAAGTCAGATATTATGTCTGAATCAGTGCATTTCATAAGTCACCAATTTTTAAAAAAAATCAATGTTTCATCAGTTGAAGCCCATAAGTAACCAACTTCTTTTAAAAAAATCAATGTTTCATCAGTTGAAGCCCATAAGTAACCAACTTCTTTTAAAAAAATCAATGTTTCATCAATTGAAGCCAAAAAAAATAATAAACAACAATTACTTCTGCTGCAAACTATGCAAGCATTTAGGAAAACATACTTTATAATGGATTTAAAGTAAAAAATAGTAGCAAAATGGTTGCTTTACGCTCTATGCTTGAAAATATATTTTGTGCATTTTAGGACAAAGTGGTCTTAGACAAAAAGATATTGGGTTCATCATATTAACAAATACACTTAAAATTTAAAATGTGTCGATTAGATTCACTCTCATGTATTTAATACCACAACCAAGTATAATTGTATACAATCGATTTAAATTCTAAACAATATTTTGGTATTTTCTTTTAAATTTTAAAGCATTTTGAGGTAAGAATAACAATATTACATACTTTAAAAAAAATTAGAAAGGTATCCAAACTTGGGGGTTGTTTGGAAAGTGCTAGATTAGTATATTTTTTGATTTTTTACTAAAAAACGTGAAATATGAGTTGGGTTTGAAGTGATGTGACTTAAATAAGATGATTGTAACCTAAATAGAATAATGTGCTAAAATAACATGTGCTATTTTAGCACATGCCAAACAACCACTTGAAATATATAAATCATATTCATTTTGAGTGTAATACACATCATATCAAATTTTTAGTACTTTTTGAACATTCTCAGCAGATAGAATTTTCAATGAAAAATGCTTGAGACACCTAATGATGTGTCTGACAAGTGTTAAATTTTGATTTATCAAACATTCTATTATGTGAGACTTAACCTTAATGCCACATCAATAGAAGTCATTTAGAAATGATAAAATAGGAAATGCAATATTGTTGTTTTCAATAATGCAAAACGCTTCCAAGTTACCAACAAAGCCATGTATAACCCATAAACTAGATTATAGAAAAAAAATTAAAAACAACAACAACAACATAACACAAGATCACAAGTCTGGTACGAGAATTGATTCAAATTATAATTTTGTTTATTCATACAATAAAAATGAAAAAATTTGTTTATTCATTTACACTTGTATCCTCCAAGTATTCCATGTATAACAAAAACCAAATCGTATATATACTTCTTGTGACTGGCTAACATGTCCTTCAAAAACTTCCATGATTCAGTGGCCTGGACCTCTCGGGCTAGGTCCCGACGGTAAGCGTTCGAGCCAACATGCCACAGACAGCTGGGCTTTCTCAAACACGGATGGATATGTCGCAATGCGGTTTCCACAGCCAAAATCCTCTGATAAAACCCTCGTTGCCCCGACATGGGTTTCACACAAAAGGGCAACAAAGATCACAAAAACGATCAGTACTACTCTTTTTCGCGAGAAATACATCTTTGATATGGAAGCAGAAAACCCAAACCAGACAATGTTTGATGAGAGAGCTTTTAGTTGTTGGAGATGTGTTATGACAAAAGAGTGTAGGGGTTTGAAGTATTTATAGTTGAATAATTGGTTGTAGTATTCTTGGACTATGGTGAAAACACTTTGAATAATGAAATTTGGTATTTTTTGAAACGGCATTAGAGAGCTTTATTATGTGTTGACCAAGTACCATTTTTGAAATAGTCTATGCTTTGCTTGTTGATTGTATGTGTGTGATATATGAGGGTGCTCTGTTGTGGTGGCGGCTATTATGAATATGTGGGTTTTTCAAGCTTGAATTTGTCAACGGTTAGGATTTTCAAAAGCTTAATTACAATTATGCCGTTGTTTTCTGAGATGGGTTTTGGTTGGACGAAGGGTAATTTGGTCTTTTTACTAAGAAATGGTGATATTGTGAAATAGGGCAAAATTGTGGGTGTTATTTTATTTGAGTCAAAATTTAAAATTTTAAATTGACCGAGTGGCCTGTACAAAAAAAAACATGGAAGATGGTAGTCAAGATTATCCCCTGGTGATAACCTCAGCTGTTAGTTCACCAAAGCTGGCTCCAGTACCTTCTAATTTTGGGTACATGGAAGAAAGAAAATACTAGTAGTATGTTTGGTTGTATTATTTTTTCCCTGTAATAATACCACTGGCATGGATGAACAAGAGGTTTAGGTACATGTTTGGTGGTGGCCTAGAGGGAATAAATCAAATCTATTGTTTAGTTGATTCTAAACAGTATTAATCGTTGGCTTCTTCAAGAAATAATTAATCAACTTGATTTTAGTACATAGATGAAATGATTGTAACTCGAATTCTATTGATTTGAATCAATATGTAGAAATTAAAATTTTGAACCTCAGAAACCCCCCGGTCACTAGAATTCTAATAAACAAAACATGCGAAACACATTAAATCAATATTACGAGCTGAAATTGGGAAAAATCCTCGTAAAAATTTGTGAATCTCCAAAGCATAATTTCAAAGATTATACATGCTCGGATATTAAAACAATAGGTAATGGAGGAGTGTTAGAAAAATGAGGGAATTGAACCGACTGCTTTTAAGAACAATCGAAATTCTGTTTTCAATCTGTTTTTTGTTTTCACATTTGAAAGTTTTTATGCCGATACAAATTGAATCAACCAAAATATTATACAGATCAACTTTCACTTCTTTCTTTTTTTTCTTCATTTATTCTTGATGTGGAATTCTATAAGTTTTCATTTATTCCCTTACCAGAACCACTCGGCTTATTATACACGAAGAATGTAAGGATCGAAATGAAGAGATCCAATCCAATCCAATGGAAATGGACCTAGATCATTAGGCCCATTTTGGAGGAGATGAAACACGTTGGTAAACTATTGGGCCTATATTTTGGGGGAGATGATCAAAAAGGCACAATCTTTGTTGATGGGTGCTTCACCTTTAAGGCTGATTATGATTTCATTAGTGAAAGCTATCAATGCCTAGGCCTCGTTTAGGAACTAAGTATTTTAGTCAAAAAGTTACTATAAATTATCACATCACTCTCTTTACTTTTTTGCACATCTTTTCGTAAAAAGTTAAAAAATTACTAAAATAACATATTTCCAAACAAGGCCTTATGAGTGGATTTGGAAGTTGCAGCTTCCTCAAAAGTGTTGTAATAATATGTAGCTTTGAAACCAATGTTTTGAAAACTGAATCGGTGAGCAAATCGGAAAAATAATTAGGTGGATGAGTCACTGATTCAACTGTGGGTGAACCGAAATCAAACAGTGATGTCATAAATAATTTTATAATATATTTATAAAAAAAATTAAGTTCAAAGGAAAAATATATATATATATAAATTAGAGGTGAGCAGCAAATATACCGATCCGTCCAAACCCACCGAACCGAACCGATCCGCCGCATTTTGGACGGATGCGTGATGACGAGCAGACGGTTGCGGATTGATTTTTTTCAATCCGCTTAGTTTTGGACGGATGGCGGATTTGAGGTTCATTTGGCAGCAACTGAACCGCCAAACCACCGAGCATCCCTAGTAATTTGTAAGACTTTGTGTTTTCAATTTGTTTATATATTCTATTGTGTATTTTCAATTAAAAAATAATTTAAATATTCTGATGAATATATTATGTTGAAAAAGAGTTTCAACTTAAATATATTTTTGAATTGAAAAAAATAAATGTATATTTATCTATATATTTTAGTTTTTAAATCTAACTCTAAAAATAATAAATAAAAAAGATTATATATATTGGTTGATTTTTGTTTTCAAAAACAGATATGGATGTACAATACAGAGGCATACAATCTCTACTACTGCTCTGTTCATAGTTTTGGTGGTTTGAATTCTTTTTATATTTTAAGAACCACAAATTATAATACTTTATGTGGATAAGGCATGCGTAATTGTAATATGTGGATAAAGTTTCAAACTTTCTTTCTTTGGATGATACATGCAGTGATGCAATACTCTATTAAGTCATTGACTGTAATTTTTTTTTTTTCTTTTTTTTTTGAGAAAGTGCACAAGTTAAATTATTTTGAAAATGGCGAATTACACTAACAGTCCCTGTAGTTTAGGGGTTGTGTCACTTTGGTCCCTGACTTTTCAATTGTAACACATTTGACCCTCAATTTTGAATCTTATTCCAAATAAGGACAATTGAAGATACCATTACTTAATTTCAATGGCAAAATCGTCAATTTGATAAAATATAAACTAATTTGAAAAATAAATGTCAAAAAAATATTTTGAGTTTTTGAAAATTATTTATACCCACTAAAGATAAAATTATGTAAAATTAATAAATCTTTTAGACATTTATTTATTTATTTTTTACCAAATTAATTTTTATATGTGTTTGAATGATAATCATGTAATAAGTGGTTGTTTTTATTTTTCATTAAATTAGCTTCTATTTTTTCAAAAGTCTAATATGGCGACAGTTTTGATATCATTATTAAACAAATTCATTAAATCAAAAATCCAAACTAAAAACATTTCATATATTAATATACCGATTACATATTAAAATCCTAACAACCACCCATTACATGATCATCATCCAAACACATAATAAAAATTATTTGATAAAATAAATAAATATCTAAAAGATTTATCAATTTTACATAATTTTATCTTTGGTGGGTAGAAATAATTTTTTAAAATTCAAAAATATTTTTTTGACATTTATTTTTATCAAATTAGTTTATATTTTATCAAATTGATGATTTTGCCCTTGAAATTTAGCAATGGTATCTTCAATTGTCCTTATTTGGAACAAGATTCAAAATTCAGGGTTAAATATGCCGCAATTGAAAAGTCAGGAACCAAAGTGACACAACCCCTAAACTATAGGGACTGTTAATGTAATTTGCCCTTTTGAAAATTTATAAAATTTTAAACCGCCAAACCGATTCGCATCCATCTTCCAATCCGCTCAATCCACATCCGTCGGATTTTTATTTTTTCCAAAATCCGCCAATCTGGCGAACGGATGGCAGATTGGAAGTTCCGTGGCCGCAACCGACCCGCGCCCACCCCTATATAAAATAAATAGACTAAAACAAACTTATAATACAATTGTTTTAGCACCAAAAGCAATAGATGCATGAATAGCTTAGCAGGTAGCATTTGCAATACATTGTGAAAGGTTGGAAGTTTGAATCCTTCTACCATCAATAATGTTTAGGAATATTGTTGTCAACCTAATGGTCCAATGGACGGGTAGTTTAAGCAGGTTGTCGGTTCAGTCGAGTTTTTAATACAAACAGTTATCGTACAAATAGAGTTGTACGACACTTAATAGTGTTTTTTTCAATTATAACTTGATAATAAAGGAATATTTGAGATAGTAATCATGTAAACCCAGATGAAGATAATGAAATTTTTTTGTAGAAATCTTGAAATAAATCGGGGATTAGCCAAAAACTAGCAAAATACAAATCAAAATCATTCCAATCAGAGTAAAGTTACATACTTTTTTCCCCACGGAAGAAACTTTTGGGTTTTGAGGACAGAGAAAGCACGAGAAGCAAACGAAGAATCAAGAAATCAACACATAATTAGCTCGTTAATAAGGGAAAATGATCTCTCAGAGGGTTTAGGGTTCAAAAACGAAAAGGGGCTGAAAAGCAAAGTAAGAAGGAGGAGAAAGAAAAAAAAAACCAAAATGACGTCATTTTGGTAGGCAGCAGGAAAGGCCACAGGAAATAGCGGCAGATGATTCGGACTCATTCAAACCCACCCCAACACCACCACAAATCCAGATTCAGATCTCTAATTCATGGCGAATTGAGAGAGATATGTGAGCAAGACCAAACCGCACAAACCGCCTCAGGTGGATCTTTGGATTTCGCTGCATTTCTTTATTGATTGGAACTTAGCAATATATGCTTTCGTTTAGAATGTGGGTTGACTTTTTGACTTTTTAGCTATTTTAGTCTGAGGTTAAAAGTCTCATTTGAGATGAACTTTTTGCTTTTTTGAGAGAAAAAATAAAATGATTATGATTAAGATGTGATATTTTGTCTTATTAATTTTTTAGCATATTTTGTCTTTTTATGATTAAAATAGCCAAAAAAAAACTCATGCCAAACATAGCCATATTAAGGATATAAGCCTTAAAATATAAATTTTAATTTTGAATTCATAATATATTTTTTATATTGTTTAAGTGATGAAAGTATTTTTTAGTAAGTTAAGTGAATAGTTTTAGGTTCAAGTCTTGTGCCACTTTCTTTTCCTTTTTGGATAGAAAAATTTACACGGTGTAAAAAGAAAAAACCACTTGGTAGAAAGAGAGAAAAAAAATTCATGATACTAAGTTATTCATTTTTAATAATAGTATAGAAGATATATATATATATACACTCAAACACATGGGTCTTTGAATTTCTAATGCATTTTTTTTAATGTGTCCATGTTGTGCTGCAATTCTTTAACAAATGGATTGAGATGGTGGATTGTTGCGTGAAGAGTTCTACCATGCTGCCTGTTGCAGCGTGAGGAGGGGGGAAGAGCTGCCATAGCCGGTATTTTTTTAACTTTTTACGCAAAAATATATATATATATATAAAATAAAGAAATTTATAATTTTTTTTTTTTTTGGAAAATTTTCTACTATGTAATATACACTGTATGCAATTCCACTATAAAATTACATAAATTAAATACAAATTTATACAAATCTTAAATTTTCAAAAACTTACGTAAATTTGTATTCAACTTACACATTTTTGTGAGATTAATAATGTAAATTCATGAAAATTTACATAATTTTATGATAGGATAACATATGGTGTGCATTGCACACCAAAACATTTCTCTCTCTCTTTTTCTTTTTTCTTTTTATAGCTTTCCAACCAAGGCCTTAAAAGCATTTACAATGACAAATGTTATAATAACATTGTCATTATTATAATTTGACAATCTACAGTACCAAATTATCAAATTATAACAATGATAATCCAATGGTCACATGCCATTTTGGCAAATCTCAACAAACTTTTCCTCTAATTTTGTAGGTAATATTTGAATATAAGTTTCTGAGTGATTTTTTATTGTTTATTTTTTATCTTTTATGATATTTTTAAACCTTTTGGAAAAATATATATATTTACATTCTACTTGACTAGACAAATATAAAAAATTAAAAATATATATAAATATAATTCACCCTACCATTCACATACCACTACAAAAAAAAAAAAAAATTAAATATATTAACTACATTAAATATTCAAAAGTCTAATGTTTTAATAATCCAATGGTTGAGATTCCCCCTCTGGAATCTTCCATCATGATCCATCTAGGGCTAAGTAAGAAATCCATGAAATCCATAATATGATCCAGTTCAATCCAATCCGGTTGGTTTAGGTTAGTTTTTTTAATCCGTGGTTCGGTTCCGGATTGAAAAAATAAAAATTCGTAGCCCACGGATCGGTTCCGGATTGGAACCGATCCGGACAGTATACAAATAGCCTATATTTATGTTATACACCCTCCTGCATAGTATCTTCTCTTATTCCATATAAAACCTAAACCTAAACCCAAACCTAAATCCGCATAGCATCTTCTTTTATTACTTTTGTTTGTTGGTTTTTAGTTATAATTTGTAATGGTCTAAATACTTATGGTGGAACCAGTTTTCTTATGGTTGTTTAAATTCTAGAATAGTATGTCGCTATTATAAAAAGACATGTTGCTATTGTAAAACTAATATGATGCTATGTTTATATTTTTACGAAATTAAAATGTTCTATACTTTTTTCTATTATTTAATTATATGAATCTGTGATTCTAAACCGATCCAATCCGTATTTAAATGGATTGGTTTGGATTAGTTCCATGATATAAATAGATTAGACTGGTTCTAATTTTTCAAGAACCGTAAATAATGGATTGATTCTGATTTTATCCCAATCTGAACCAATCCGGACCATGCTCACCCCTAGATCCATCCCCTTTCTCTGTTTGTCATCCCGTCTTGCAAAGACTCAAGTCACCTCTCTCTCTCTCTCTCTCTCTCTCTCTCTATTGTTGAAAATTTGCCTGTTTCATCATCATCATCAATAACAACAACAACAACAAAAATTAATCTACTACTACTATAAAAAATAAAAGATAAAAAATAACTTTTTGGAGTCCGATTTGTTTGTTCAACAACAAATAATCAACAATTGCTTTAAAAAAATGTTTTCTAGATCATCATCTTCGACTCCCAAAAACATACTCTGACCTTAATACCCCTCTGATTCTCTGTCTTTTTTTTTCTCTTATTTTTCTCTCTCTGTTCTCTATTGCACAATTTGTAACTAATTACCCAAAACTAATTCAATTAAAAATTTAAATGTAGTGTAATTTAATGCCTGAATATGAGTAAACACATTCACATCAAGCAAATTCTGAAACTGTCTTCTAAAAAAATTCATAAATACATAATACTTATTTTAATTTCTCTCTTTTTTAAATTAGACATGTATATGCATATATGATATATGCACCCCATTTACATACATACATACATACATATATACATATATAAGAAGATGACGAGGAGCGAGAAGAGAGAGAGCCCTCCTCTCTGATCCACCCTCATAACCACGAACCCCAACGAAGGACTGACATACGGACACTCCTCGATGTAGTCAAGATATATATACATACATACATACATATATATATATATATACAAGGATGGCGGCGATAAGGTAGTCAAGGACAACAGTGGCAATGGAGAACTCGAAGATGACGGAGGTGACGACGATGGGGTCGTCGAGGTCTCGGTAGGCAGAGGTAGGCTCGAAGTCACCAACGTGAAGCCAGACGTGGAGGAGGAGACGAGACTGGCGACAACGGCATTGGCAAGCGATGGACGCGAGGGAGAGGTCGATGGAACTAGAGTCGACGACGGAGGCAATCGACGTGGTTTAGGGTTTGAGCATCGACGAAGAGAGAGAGAGAGAGAAAGAGAGTTTGACTGAGGGGGAGGGGGAGAGAGAAATCTGGAAATTGAGGGTTTAGGTGAGTCTAGATAGTCTGTCGTGGTTTCCTGCGGTGGCTCCTATGGCAGTCCAAAACGACGTCATTTTGGACTCTTTTTTTTTTTCCCCTTATTCTTTTGCTTTTAAGCTTCTTTTTCTTCTCTCTTAGCTCTCAAATCAAAGAGACGAAGATGGACGATGATGGCAACGATGGCATAGCGACAATGGCAATGACCATCCCCATCCTCGCCCACTCTTTCCCAATCCCTCCCAGTGCCATCGCCGCGAGCTGCAACTACCACGAGTCCATTTTTCTTTGTTTCTCTCTCGATCTCGAATCGCCATCACCGGCTGCACTCTGTCTCTCTCACTCCATCATCAGCACTCTCATCCTCCTTCTCCTCCTCCTCCTCCTCCTCCTCCTTTTCCTCTTCTTTTTCTTCTTCTTCTTCACTAAAATCAACCACCTTCACTAAAATCAACCACCTTCTCTAGAAACCATCAATATCCACACCCTTTTGTGTCAAGGCCACTCTATTGCACATCCTCCTTATAGAGAAGAGGTAGCATCAGAAACCTTTCATCGTTCTCTTCCTCTGTTTCGTCTCCCAGATCTAGAAGGTTCTCTGATGCTAATAGATTCTATGAAGAACATCAACCCCATTTCTTGGAGGCTTGTTTTCTTTGCAAGAAGACCCTTTATGGGGAAGTTGAATTTTTTAGGAAAACTTTGTTTAATCACGGAAAATTCTATACATGTTTGGGAAAAGTCCAATTCTTTTTTGCTCTACAAAATATGGGCTTACTAATTGGAGATGGGTTCAGGATAGAATCAGAAAAGAAGGAGATTTTCTTTTCTTATTTTCCGTTCACTGTGTTTGAGGGAAGACGAGGGGCCAATTTGAGGGAAGCACAAGACAAAGAAGAGAATACCCATTTTGAGGGTTTTTTTATTATTATTATTATTTATTTTCATATAAATAAATGTAAATGCTTATATGAGGCTTTTGTTTTTGTGGGTGAAGAGAGGCCAAAGGGTGTGGTCAGCTTCCATGTTTGCAAAAGAGGCAAGACCATCGTCTTCTTCAATGAAACAAGGCCTTCTTATGGCTGTAGAGTCCATGAATCTGTTCTAACTGATGTGGGTTTTGCTTCGAGAGAGAGAGAGAGAGAGTGAGATGATGACGGTGGTGTGGGTTGCCGCTGCTTTCTTTCTTCTTCCCTTTCTCTGGTTCTATTCCACTGCTTTTTTTTTTTTTTTAAATTTTTTTGCTCCAAAACGATATCATTTTGGGCATTGCAGGAAGCCCCAAAGGAAAGGATGGCAGAGAATCCGGACTCAGTTTAGGTGAGGTTAGGTGTACGAAGATATATATATACATGGATATTTTGGTCATTTTGGAGTGTTTTGGGAATATGATTAAAAGTTGACTTTTTAGTTTTTTTTGGCCTTTTTTTAAAAAAAAGTGTAAAAAATATGAGAGATGATATGACCCAAAATGGGTTAAAAACTGGGAAATGACTTTTAACCCACTTCCCAAAAGAGGCATTTGTAAAAACGTGTCCTTATAAATATAGGGTGCGTTTAGTTTGTGTTTTGAGATAGATTTTCAAAAAAAAAAATTGGAGAGAGAGTTTAGAATTTTTTTTGGTTTGTTTGGTTGTATATTTTGAAAATAGTTTTTAGAGTTTGGGAGTTTGGGATAATTTGATATTTTGTTGTAATTGAGTAGATAACAAAAATTTAAAAAAAATTCTCAAAAATTTTATCTTGAGATACAAATCAAACAAGCCCATAATATTTGAACGTGTAGATCTTTAAAAAAAAATTAATTTAATTTAATTTAATTTATGAATCAAGAGCTCTTTATTATTAAACTAATTTGATATAAAAATAAAAATTAAAAAATAAATATATTATAATTAAAATAATGGGATCTAAAGTAGAACTTACAATTAACGACTATGGATAAAATTTGCCTTAGACATAAGCTCCAGGTTTGGTCAATTTATGAGTAGTCTGGATGAGGTGACAAACGAGAATAAAATATGTGACTAAATAAGTGGTGGTGAAAAATTGAACCATCTTGATTAGGGCGACGTTTCGACGTGAACACAGTTGAACCTCAGTTGAAACACTTCGAAAAATATGAAGAACAAGGCTGGTGGGCAGGCAGGGAACTCTCTGATGCTTAAGTTAGAAAGCTTGAAAGTAATGGAGCAAAATAATATAAGAATAGGAGCAACCCAAAGTGATTATAATCCATTATCTACCTTTTCCCTCTCTTGGTATGGCTTAGTATAGCCTTCAAAGTGACTATTAGAGTTGGTTCCATTTCCCTGCCACTCCTCATGTTCAGCCCACTTTTTGTGGGATCATGTTCCACTATTGTAGATTTCTAGGAGTGGTTGGCTCTTAAAGTAAGGACCAAACTTTGACCAAGTCTACCCCCAAGGGCCATGCCTTCTAGACTTGGCCTTCTAGCCTAAACCCCTGCACCACTGGACCTGGTTCTCTAGTTCTAAACTCGCATGTCTGGACTTAGACCCCTGGTTTCCTCTGGTTCTGGACTTGCATGTCTGGACCTAGACCTCTGGTCCTAGTCCTTTGGTCTTCTGAACCCGTTGTTTTGTTATTCTAGATCTGGACTTCTAGTCCTGCTCCACTTGTAGCTCATTTTTGCCTCCCATAATTGCCCCCAAACTCCAACTTTTCTAAGCTCAGTCGTAAGGGAAAGTTGCAGTTCATCCAAGACAGAACTATCCATACTAGAGCGGAAAAATTCAGCTGTTGATTAGCAGACTTTCTATATTTAAGTATTTAAGGGAAAGAACATAACTACAATCTGAGCTGGATTGTTTAACTTTCTTGTACTTAAGTGATTTCTAAAAATTAGACTTAAGTAAAATAACATAACTACAATCCAAGCTGGATTGTCCAACTTTCTTGTACTTAGCGAATTGCTGGAAATTGCACCTAAGTTAAAAAAACATAACTACAATCAAAGCTAAATTGACCAACTTTCTTGTACTTAGGTAATTTCTGGAAATTAGATCTAAGTGAAAGAACATAAATACAATCTGAGTTGGATTTTCTAACTTTCTTGCACTTAGGGAATTGTTAGAAATTGCACCTAAATGAAAAAACATAACTACAATCTGAGCTGGATTGTCCAATTTTCTTATGCTTAGGGAATTGCTAGAAATTGAACTTAACTACAATCCGAGCTGGATTGTCTAACTTTCTTGTACTTGGGTAATTTCTAAAAATTAGACCTAAATAAAAGAACATAACTACAATCTGAGCTGGATTGCCTAACTCTCTTCCTTTTGAACCAATAGCTGTTTAGAAATTTTCTGATCTTTCTCTAGCTTGTTGTATTGATCAATCCTGATTAATAGATCAGTAACTCCTCTTGCTGGTTTCTTGGAAAGGGACTACCATAACTTATCATTTGGTAACAAGCCATGCTTAAATGTGGCAATTGCTACATGATTTAAGCAGTTCTCCCCAACTTCATAAAAGGTCTCCTAGTAAAGTTGGGAGTATTGCTTGAGGGTCTGGTCATGAGTTTTTTGGAGGGCGAGCAATGCACTCACTTCCTTAGCACGCTTGATGTTGGTCACAATGTCAACTGTCAATAGACCCTTCATGAAGCTTATCAAACCATTGGCTAGTTATTTTCCCTAGGCTAGATGGGAAGACCCAACATATGAGTGCTTCATTCCTATTCCAAAGAGATCCAAGGGATCTGACCAACCATCGTAGAACTCAAACTCTTGGATGTTGAAATTTTTTAGAGGCTCCATGTTATTAATCTTCCTACTAAAATGAGAAGTGATCATATCAGGCCTTGGTTCTGTTGTCCAGACCACAATTCCTTCAGATGTTCTTCGGATAAGTGCTGAACTCCACTGTTATGTTCGAACAGGTACTGGAGCATGCAGTTCTATTTGGACAAGTACTGGAGCACGTTGTTTGTTCAGACAAGTGCAGAAGTAGGGTGTTCTGCTCGGACAGATGTAGGAGCGAGATGTTCTGCTCGGACTAATGTTGGAACACGTTGTTCTGCTCGAACAAGTGCTAAAGTATGTTGTTATGCTCAGACTGGTGCAAGAGCAGGATGTTCTGCTCTGATAGGTGCAGGAACACGCTATTCTACTTAGACAGGTGCAGGAGTAGAATGTTCTGCTCAGAAAGATGTAAGAGCAAGATGTTCTGCTCGAACAGGTGCATGAACAAGATATTCTGCTCAGAAATTGCTCGGTCCGAGCTGATTTCTAGTCCTGAGTTGCCCTTTAGTCTGAGGTTAGAGTGGACATTACTTCAAGGTTCTAACTTGTTCAGACAATTCCTTAAGTCGTTTGTCCATTGCATTGATGACTTTGTCTCTCTAAGATAACTCATGCAACTAGATGTTGCATTCTGCTTGGTCTTCCATAGGCTAAAAATGCAACCAGATGTTGCCTTCTGCTTGGTGTTTCATGGGCTGGTCGTGAACTTTATGTTCACATCGTGAACATGGAGCTTCTATGTCTAATGGGCATGTCCATTGAACCAGAGAGCATAAAATGTCATGTTTTTCACCAGTTGGTAGGATGACATTTTTTGCTGCCATTGATGACTAAAAAATGAATGAACTGAAACTAGCAAAGGGTATAAAAAGGATTTTGTTACAAGTTTCCCACAGACACGCCAAATTATGGTGACAAAAAATTGAACCAACTTGACCGCAGCAGCGCTCCGGCGTGAACATGGTTGAACGTCACCTCAAACACTCACGAAAATATGAAGAACCTAGCTAGTGGGCAGCCTAGGGACTCTCCGATGTTTAAGTTAGAAAGCTTGAAAGTAATATAGCAAAATAATATAAGAATAGGAGTGTAGACCGCCCGAACGTCCCGGCTCCGCACGCGAATGGCGCGAAATCTGTTTTGTTCATTAGCTACTACAGTTCGGACTCAATGTCACGGTTCTGAATCTAATCTCGCAAAGTGCAATGCAAGACCGATAAATCACCAAAGAGTCCAAATCCGGCAAATCGTTTTGGAAAACTAATTTTAATAAAGAAGTGTCAAACATGGACTAATTTGCCAGATACAGAGTCGCCACCTAAATATTTTTGTTTTGGGAAATTTAGGAAACCCTGACTCGTGCCTAAGGCCATGTGTCCGTCATCACCAAAGTTGCCTCGGCTCAGGAACTTGGGTACGAGAGGGGAAGGTCATGCAATAAGCAACCCCGCTCGCCTAATCAAAAAGATCGGCCTTTACTAAGCATGATATTTTGTTTTTGAAAACACATATGTTCTTATTCCGGTTTATTAGCTAGCTTACTACGTGATGCGCATAGCATACAAGTATAGACTAGATCGCCTAAGTTGGAACAAAACATCTCATGTTTGTTTGAAAATGGTTTGAAGGTGCTACTCGCAAGTAGGCTAAGACGTGGATTTGTCACCCTCAAGTGGGCTTAGAAAACATGATTTTGCCACTCTCAAGTGGGCTTAAAACTCGCATTTCAATGAATTGTTCCAATTCAAGCAATCCAACCTTCACCCACAGGCATTCAGGCAGTTATATCATTTAAGCAAATAGCCTCATGGAAAGCATGTTGTCATGGCAATCAATAACACACATGCAGGGATGCTAAAGCATAAGCACTTACAGTATACTCCGAGCCAAAAAAGAAGCTAGTTAGTAATCAATGCATGATCCTAGCTATGTTAAGAATGCTTAATGCAACACATGCAAAATGCAACTAAAAATAGGCTCGGCTATTCTAAGATGGCATATGAAATGCAACTTGATAACATGTTGTTGAACACGTATTCAAGTAAATGTATTGAAATACAATGCGGTTTGTATGGTGCGCCGAGCCCGGTGCATGCAAGACAGATGAATGAATGCAAACATGCAACCATAAGGATGCTAATCAAAACATGACCTAGAATTAACCATTGTAGCGGTTAAGTAAAAGGGAGAAAAACGTGGGGTTGGAAGACATTCACACACTCACACACACTTATTACAAAATTCACCCTCCCGACAGAGGATCCGAATGAATAATACAAGCTAGCTACGCTAAGCTATTCTAACTAATCTAATAATCTAATTAGACTGATTATTACATAATCAAATTGAATATTAGCTAAGCTAAGCTAATTAAGAATTTACAACGATGAATTAAATTAGCTAACACATTAACTAATTAATTACAAGTTAACTAACTATACAAAGCAGTTAAAACGGCCTCGAGAAGAGGGGCATATGCATACTCGATTGACTTCACTCGGAAATCTGTTGCCATGCCTCATGTTGTCTCTGTTTGCACTGTTCTGCACCTCTGAAAATTATGCCAACTTTTGTGATGCTTCTGACCTACCTCATGGACATTCTGAGAGGTCATCGGCCAAGAGGGGTGGCCATCGGCCAGTGGATAATGGTCATCGACCAATTTTGAGACTATCGGCCAAATATTTGTAGCCGATCGACACACTAGATAGCCGATCGACCATCTCTTCCTGCAAACTCCTCCTTTTGCTGCAGCAGAGTACAAACAGAGGCATGACAATACATTTGCAAGAAAATGTTTGTACAACCACACTCCTTATCATGTTTGAAGCTCAAAGGAGTGTAGTGCTCGACTCTCGAGCCATCAATCACGCATTTCGATGCATGATAGCCAAAGAGGCCGAGTTGCACAAATCAATATGGATGAAATGCACAAAAACACATAAATGCCTTAACCTCTATCATGCATGATCAAGAGGGTCGGCGACCGAGAATTGAGGCACGTTTCATCACTTCAAGTATGAAACGTCCCTCGTTCCTCGTGCTTGGCTTAACACCCAAACCAAACACAATGCAATGCATGCACAACTTAACAAAGCTAATGGCATGCAAACAATGCAATGCAACCTAAACATGTAAACAACATGGCATGCAACAATGTTATGTAATGCAACTAGCATGCCACAACATGCAATGTACCAAGCAAGCAACAACATGCAATGTAAGCGATGCAACGACATGCAATGCGACAAGCATGCAACAACATGCAAAATGGACTTAAACTAAAATGGATAGATCTCAATCATGTCCAAATCAGTGGCCAAAACACCAAAACTAAGGCACCAAAAGGCAAAACATGCATGCACACATATTGGTCCACAAGCTAGGCAACAAGAACACAACCCTTAGAGGCACTCAAAGGGTGACAAAAGTGGAAGTGTAACAACACTATAAGCTCTGAAATTAAGTATGGAATGATGCCAAATCAACCAAGCAAGACAAGTATGGTATGCAAGAAAGCTCAAAACTTGAAACTAGCATAGGAACTTGTACTAAAGCCACATGAATCAAACCCCAAAGGGCCAAGGACAACCAAAACAGTCCTAGATCATGCCAAAATGAGTCTAAAACATGCATGGGCCAAAGCTAAAACAAGCCAACATGAAGGGCATAAGGCATGATGCGTGCGAAGCCAATAAAGAGGGTTACACTACACCTACCAAGACCAAGCGTGGCATGACTTAACCAATAAAAATCCAAGTTATGGCATGTCAAAATAAGCCCAAAAAACCCACTGAGATGGCATCCCAAAAGCTTAAGCAATAAGACATGCATAATGGCTCATGTTCAAGGCTTAAAACACAAACCTCCCAATGCATGGAAAATGTGACAAATGTGAGTGCATGACCACACTATATGAACTGAAATCACATATGAAATGATGCCAAATCATGAAAATGGTCTAAGCAATGCATGCTAGTGACTTGGACACTCAAAGCTAACAAGCTAGAATGCACTATGGCTATACAAAGCAATGCATGCATGACTAAAACGACATCAAACAGAGCTCAAGCATGGTAAAACATGAGGGAAAGCTTATTTGAGTTGAGCCAAAAATGCAAGAATGATGATCCAAACACAAGATGCATGTTAGGCAATAGAGAGGATTGCACTACAAGTGCATGGTGCATGCAAGAGGCTATCAAACCAACCTTAGACAGAGGTATATCATGCTGAAATGAGGTCTAATACATGCTAAGATGGAGCCAAAACAAGCTTAACAAACATGTTACTTTTATGAGCCATCAATACAAGCATATGAGACATAAGAAGAGGGGATGACCCTCTCCTATTTGGGACCTCAAAACACCATTTCCACCACTGAAAATCCTCTGGATTTCAGTGGTGAGAAGGCCAAAACAAGGTGGTCCCAAAAGCTTAAAAGGAAGGCACAAAAACAAGACCAAACAAGGCTTAAGAGGGAGTAGACAACCTCCAACACAAAAGTGACCTTAAACAAACATTACAAGCATGAAAAATTAGAACTTTTTACAGTAGAAAGTTAAGCTTAAATCAGCATGCAAATAGGTCCAAAAGCTTAAACCAAAACAAGGGTTTAAAGGCTAGTGACTCACCCTTGAAGAACACCTTCAAGAACACAACTCCAGCACTCTTTTCTGACCAAAACCAGTCCAAAAACACTAACACCAGCTCCTAAGTACCTCAAAACAAAAGAATGGTGTTCTAGTAGGTGCTTTAGTGCAAAAATATGAAGAAAATACACTTTTGAGCACAAACTAGGGTAAATATGGAGAGAGAGGTAAAATATAGAGAGAGAGTGATATATGTTTTGTATATCAACTTTTCAGAACCTCTGGAAAGGGAGAAGGGTCTCCCTTCTTATAGAAATTCAATTCTCAAGCTTGTTGAACAAGCTTGAGTCTTGATTCAATCCCTCCATACACGTGTATGGAAGATGAGATCTGTGCTCACCAGCTGTCACAGATAGCAAGAAAATATTTGAAAAAGCAGATAGAAAGGTCTCGGCCAGAAAATATGGCCGATCGACCAAAAAGAGTGCCGATCGGCCACCACTTATGGCCGATGGCAAAAAAACAAGGCCGATGGCACAAGGCCTTAGCCGATGGGTTGTAGGGATAGCCAACAAGCCACCCTCTTCCCTCAGAAGCAAAAACCACAAGTCCTTGGTCCACAACCAAGCACAAAACAAACAAGTTGAGAGATCCTAAGGCAAGGCACGCAGCCGAACCTTCGGGAACTCAAAACGAACACGAGCATGGATGATCATCGAGCGTTCAACCGATGACGTCCAAGTCTTGAAGACGATCAAAAATGGGGTGTCTACAAGGAGTAGCCCAAAGTGATTATAATTCATTGTCTACCTTTTTCCTCACTTGGTATGGCTTTATATAGCCTTCAAAGTAACTGTTGGAGTTAGCTCCATGTCACGCTCCAAAATTTGGACAATTAAATATTAAATTAAGACCAAACCCCAATCAATATTCCATCATCCAAATCCTAAGAGTGAAACAAAATCTAAACGTTCACGTCTCCAAAGTGTTTAAGTAAATTTTCATCCTCAAAAGATTACAAGGTATAAACTAACAAAACGCCAATCAAACCATCCACCATAATTTCATAACTAACCAATACCTCCAACGTTAAAATAACAATAAATAGTTAAAATAACTTAAATAATATAAAGTTACAAACCATGTCGATTATCAAAATACTAAGATCATAAAAAAATAATATATACATAAACTAATATCAACCCTAAGCTCAAGAAAACAAAAGAAGTTCAAACGACATGTCTAACAACTATAGTTACTTCTCTTCACCACCATAATTCCAACTAATCCTACAAAGGAAGCTCGGCTACGTTCAAAGAGAACACTGGAGATGCCAAGAGACAAAACGAGTCAGTATACAAATATACTGGTATGAGTACAAGATTTAACACCCACATGTCCACCAAACACAAACAAAAATACATTTAATTCTTGTTACGGGACAAGACAAGTAGTTTCGTCCGCACTGAGACAAATGGGTAGTTTCCCGAAATACGGTGGCATTTAGTTTCTTTCCCATACACAACGAAATATAAATTGAGTATAAAATAAACAAAATAAAAATAAAAATATGGTGGGTCAGCCCTACGTAAAAAGTTAGTAAGACCTACCATTCTGCAAAAAATAAAGTTAATATAATTTAATCATAAGTAACTTGTTGAAAAAGTATAAAAAGACACCGTTTCATGCTTAAATAATTCAAATTGACAAAAACTTAAGGAACAAAAGTTGTGTACAATCAAATTTTAAAAAATGTATTGTGGACGAATTTAGTAGAAACTGAACAGGTTGAGAGAAAAACTTAATAAAAAATCCTAAACGAAATTCGATCAAAAAATCTAGAACTGAAAACGAAAAGAAACTGCTGTAAGATGATTTTTTTCGAAAAAGTTCAAAACATGAAAAGTGTTCAGAATAATGTTTTACTTTATTTTAGGCAAAACCAATAAAAATGAGCTCGTTTCGTGGGTTAAAACAACATCTAAAATCTGCAATACTAAAATAAATAAAAACTATTGAAACAAAGATCATCCGATTACAAGTTCTAATCGATCTTTCTAGTAAAAAGTTAAAACACAAAAGTTGTCTAGAATCACGTATACATGCCTCTACTCAAATTTTATAATTTATTGAGGTCATTTACTATTTTTCAAGATGTACAAATCAATACAATTCACACTATAACAATAAACTCATATTTAATTTTTTGTACCTGTGTTGGCTTTTTGGCTTTTCGAAGGGTAATTTTGTAAATGCGAGCGTGCCAGCAAGGATCAATCAGTCCTTACAGAAATCATAATTGCCAACCAATTATCAGACGATTGTGTTTTAGTTTTAGTTCTTTCAGCCTCAATGAAGAGGACTTTTACTGGTGGCTTGACTTAGGAGAAATTAAGAGAAATAACAGTTAATATGAAGAACAATCGAAGTATTTCATTAAAATGAACACTTACAATAGTTCAAACTCAGCCTCGAAGAGGTTTACAGCAACAGTCTACTTGAATCTACTTGAAACTACTCCTATGAATCGAAGTGCAGTGCTGGTATTAAAGTGCAGGTATTTAAAGAACAAGAAATGTAAACTGGAAAGGAAAATATGAAGTAAAGACTGGTTTGTATGATCTGAGTCTGGGGCTCTTTTCTGAGGCTTCCCTGCTATTTATACTTGTCAAAGATGACCTTCGAACTGCACTTCAGACTGTCGAACTGCTCCTCCATGATCGCTGATCATCTGCTGCCTTAGAAGTAGTCCCACTACGCCATCTCTTGCAGTTGAGCTTCCCTCCTGTATTTGAATTTGAATATGAGTAACCGTTGAAGCCACGTCACTTTGTATCTCTTTACTGATCTAGTGCTACTCAGATCACGTAAGAACCAATGTTTGTTTTCGATCAGGATCGAGGACTTGAACTTTCTTCCCATAATACCCTTAATCTGCCAAGATGTACAAATCAATACAATTCACACTATAACAATAAACTCATATTTAATTTTTTGTACCTGAACTCCACTACTTCGACCCTTCACATCCAGCCTACACATATATTCCATGTGCCTCCCGTATACCTAACACCGCTCCGAAGCCAAACTTGCACGGGGATATCGTCTCGAGTTTGACCCACACTCCCCGGATGGTTAGCATATACGTACGTGCGTAAATCAAAGCACTCGTCTACTCATGAGAACGAGACAACAATATATATACACAATCTCTCATCCACTCATGAGAACAAACATAATAATGCCAAGCCTAACGCATTCAAATAAATCTCATAATCCTTACCTTTTTTTTATACACTCTTTCTCACCAACACTCAAATAAAACAACAATCCATGGAGTCATGGTGGAGTATAAGGAATTCATCTATGGGTTCTAAGTTTATTTTAATTTCATATATCCATGAGTGTGATTACAATCATAAAATAAATTCATGTAAAAACCCTAAACCTTGCATACACAACTAATCAAAATAATTAAAATCAATCAATCATCTAAAAACCCTAAACCTTACATACACAACTAATCAAAATAATTAAAATTAATCAATCATTTAAGAACTCTAAACCTTACATACACAACTAATCAAAATAATTAAAATCGATCAATCATCTACATGCAAATGCAAAATCAATTCAACATTAAATAAATAAATAAAAACAACGAATTAAACATAAATAAAGGGAAGTGGTTTTGCACTCACGATTATTTTTCGAAAATCAAAGAATCACTTGAACAATTAATGAAGCCACCAAAATAAAACCCTAATCTTTTTTATTTTTTTTTTTTTTCCCTTTCCTCTTCTTCCCGTCTCTTTCTCTCTCCGTTTTTCTCAGTTTGATCAAAGTCTCTCTCTCTCTCTCTCTCTCTCTCTCTCGGCTTGCTGCTGCACCACAAAGCCCTCTCTTTTTTGTTTTGTTTTCTTATTATCCTAGTGACTATTCTAACCTAATAACATTATATTATATAAATACCATATATATAGATATAAATATCCTATATAAAATTAATATATATATAACACTATATATATATATAAATAAATATATCAATATTCGAATTAATTACATATAATTAACTATCACATTAAATTAATTAAATAACACATTAAATTCTCATGTAACCACACAGTTAATAAAGCCCAAAATAAAGTAAGATCATAATAATAATAATAATAATAATAATAAACAAATAAATAAAGACTTACGAAAAATCATGGTCGCTACAATATATACACCTCAAAAGAATCTCGTCCCGAGATTCGATAAGAGAGAATACTAAGCAAAAAGCTCCAAGTGCATACGCCGAACTTTCTCTTCCAATTCCCAAGTGATATCATTCTCATCCTCCTCATCCTCGCTTCATTGCACTTTCACCAAGTTCACTTTCTTGCGCTATAACTACTTTACATCCCGGTCTAGAATAGTAATCGGTCGCACCACATACGTTAGATCATCACTGATCTCCAACGCCTCTGATGATACTACTTGGGAAGGGTCTTGCACACACTTCCGTAATAAAGATACATGGAATACATTGTGAATCATAGCTAAAGCAGGTGGTAGAGCTAATTTGTAAGCCACATTACCAATCCTCTCAGTGATCTCATATGGTCCCACAAATCTAGGTGTTAACTTTCCCTTCTTTCCGAACCGCATGATACCCTTCATTGGCGAAACCTTCGAAAACACAAAATCTCCGACATTTAACTCAACCCCTTTACTTTTTCTATCAGCGTAACTCTTTTGACGACTCTATACAGTCTTAATACGTTCCCGAATAATGTTCACCTTCTCTGTAGTCTCTTTCACCAACTCTGGCCCTACCAACGGCGCATCTCCTACCTCCATCCAACAAGCAGGTGATCAACATGGCCTCCCATACAAAGCCTCAAAATGTGTCATCCCGATACTGGAGTGATAACTATTATTATAAGCAAACTCCACCAATGGCAAGAGTTCTTCCCAACTACCACCAAGATCGAGAACACAAGCTCTCAACATATCCTCCAAGATTTGATTTACCCACTCAGTTTGCCCATCCGTCTGAGGATGATAAGCTGTGCTCAGGTCTAACCTAGCACCCAAAGCATACTGAAAACTCTCCCAAAACTCTGCCACAATTAACGGATCACGATCTGAACTATAGAAACTAGCACGCCATGAAGTCGCACCATCTCCCGAATATACAGCCTAGCTAGTTTATCCGCAGTTCGGTGAACACTGATAGAAATAAAATGAGTAGACTTGGTGAGTCGATCCACTATCACCCAAATAGATTCATTGCCTCGCTTAGACCGCGACAATCCATCCACAAAATCCATAGAGATGTACTCCCATTTCCAAGTAGGGATCTCGAGAGGCTGCAAAAGTCCAAACGATCGTTGATGTTCTGCTTTAACCTGTTGGCTCACATAACATCGAGAAACATACTCTCTTACGTCCTTCTTCATACCTTCCCACCAAAATGTCCTCTTCAGGTCATGATACATCTTAATCCCACCAGGGTGAATAGTATATTAGGACCTATGGGCATCATCCATAATCTCTTTCCTCAATTCAACAATGTTAGGTACATACAACCTGCCCTTAAATCGCAATCCCCCTTCTGAGTCCATAGACCAATCAGTAGGATAATCATCGATCAAATCCACTACAAGGTCATTGAGCTTGTTGACAAGAAACCCATTTAAATACTGCATCTGACTAATTTTACCCAGTAACGTCGGTTGCACGGTCAAACTACCAATGTATGCCCCCTTAACATTCTCTATTGATTGAATATAATGCATCGAAATTAACTCCAAGGACTTCCATTCCTGAATCATCAAAGACACTATAATCCCATGTTGTCGACTAAGTGCATCTGCAACCACATTTCCTTTTCCCAGGTGGTTAAGGATCTCGAAATCATAACTGCTGATGAATTCAACCCACCTCTGTTGTCTCATGTTCAACTCTTTTTGAGAAAAAAAATATTTAAGACTCTTGTGATCTGTGCATAACTCAAAACACTCCCCAAACAAGTAGTGTCGCCACACTTTCAATGTAAAAACAACTGCTACCAGCTCTAAGTCATAAGTAGGGTATCGTCTCTCATGAGGTTTTAACTATCGAGAAGCATAAGATACAACCTTCTGATGTTGCATCAACACACATCCCAACCCAGTTCCACTAGCATCAGTAAACACTACTAACTTTTCCTCTTGTACTGGTATAGTTAACACCGGTGCTATAGTCAACTGGTGCTTTAACTCCTGGAAAGCTCTCTCACAATCATCTGTCCATACGAACTTCATATTCTTGTGGGTCAACTTGGTCATGGGTGCTGCAATAGTGGAAAACTTTTCTATAAATCTCCTGTAATAACCGACTAGTCCTAAAAAACTTCTCATCTCTGTAGGGTTCGTGGGCTGCTTCCATTATTTGACCGCAACAACTTTTTCAGGATCGACCGATATTCCCTGATTGGATACAACATGTCCCAAAAATCGAACTTCTTTCTTCCAAATGTGACACTTACTGAACTTAGAGTATAACTGATGCTCCCTCAAAGTCTGCAACATGACTTTAAAGTGTTCTCTATGTTCTTCTTCATTCTTAGAATACACCAGAATATCATCTATGAAGACAATAACAAACTTATCTAGATACGGTTGAAAAATTCTGTTCATCAAGTCCATGAAATAGGCAGGAGCATTGGTCAAACCAAAAGGCCTTACAGGAAATTCGTACAATCCATACTGGGTCCAAAAAGCAGTAAGCGGTATACTTTCCTTTGACACACCCATCTAATAGTAACCCGTTCTGAGATCAAACTGAGAGAAAATGTTGCCCCCTTCAACTGATCAAACAAGTCATCAATTCTAGGTAGCGGATACTTGTTCTTGATAGTCACCTTGTTTAGCTCTTTGTAATCTATGCACATACAAGAGAGTGCCATCTTTCTTGGAGACAAAGATCGCGGGTGCTCCCCACAAGGAGTTACTTGAACTTTAAAATGAACCCTTTCTGAAGTATCTTTTCCAGCTGCTTTTTCATCTCCACAAGCTCTTTAGGTGCCATTCTGTATGCCGCCTTAGAAATCGGTGCAGTTCCGACACTAGGTCAATGCGAAATTCTACTACCTGTCGAAGGTAGAGGTCCAGGTATCTCCTAAAATATATCCTCAAACTCACGTACCACATCTACCTCACTAATATCCTGCTTAGGGATTTCTACCAAAGCACAGAAAACTCGTCATTACTGACTCTTCTCCATCACTAGAAATGTGGATAAGTCGTGGCATACCAGAATATCTATATTTACAGTTCTTCCAGCACAATCTAGAGTCACAAAGTGTTTTCGCAACCAATCCATACCTAACATAATTACAAAACCCTCAAACCTTAAAACAATTAGGTCCGCATACAAGACTCTGCCCACAAAGTCAATTTCAAAATCGTTACACATCTCATAAAGAGTAATTGCCCCTCCTAAAGGGGTCACAACACGAATAGGTCTAGATAAGGAGGTAGTTACAAGATGTTCTCTTTCTACAAACTGCCTAGATATGAAAGAATAAGAGGCACCAGTATCAAAATGTACTCTAATGGGTTCTTCAAAAAATTAAAGATACCTTCCAGCCATCACCTTCAAGTTAAACATACAAAAAGAATTCGTTCATAAACTTAGAATAAATTCAACCACCAAACTAAACCACCTAACCCATGTTTCCACAATCCGAGGATCACCTAAACTTTCACAAGTCTAGGGTAACCTAGAGCTCTGATACAAACTGTCACGCCCTAAAATTTGAACAATTAAATATTAAATTAGGACTAAATCCCAATCAATATTCCATCATCCAAATCCTAGGAGTGAAACAAAATCTAAACGTTCACGTCTCCAAAGGGTTTAAGTAAATTTCCATCCTCAAAAGATTACAAGGATAAAAAAAACTAACAAAACGCCAACCAAACCATCCACCATAATTTCATAACTAACCAATACCTCCAACATTAAAGTAACAATAAATAGTCAAAATAACTTAAATAATGTAAAATTACAAACCATGCCAAATTATCAAAATACTAAGGTCATAAAAAAAATATTAAGTATATAAACTAATATCAACCCTAAGCTCAAGAAAACAAAAGAAGTCCAAACGACATGTCCAACAACTATAGTTATTTCTCTTCACCACCGTAGTCCCAACTAATCCTGCAAAGGAAGCTCGACTACGCTCAAACAGAACGCACCCGAGATGTCAAGAGACAAAACGGGTTAGTATACAAGTATACTGGTATGAGTACAAGATTTAACACCCACGTGTCCACCAAACACAAACAAAAATACATTTAATTCTTGTTACGGGACAAGACAAGTAGTTCCATCCGCACTAAGACGAATAGGTAGTTTCCCGAAATACGGTGGCATTTAGTTTCTTGCCAGTACACAACGAAATATAAATTGAGTATAAAATAAACAAAATAGAAATAAAAATACGGTGGGTCATCCTTGCATAAAAAGTTAGTAAGACTTACCATTTTACAAAAAATAAAGTTAGTATAATTTAATCATAAGTAACTTGCTGAAGAAGTATAAAAAGACATCGTTTCATGCTTAAATAATTCAAATTGACCAAAACTTAAAGAACAAAAGTTGTACAGAGTCAAATTTTAAAAAGATAGGCGGACGAATTTAGTAGAAACTGAACAGGTTGAGAGAAAAATTTAATAGAAAATCCTAAACAAAATTTGAACGAAAAATCTGGAACTAAAAACGAAAAGAAACTACTGTAAGATGATTTTTTTCGGAAAAGTTCAAAACACGAAAAGTGTTTAGAATAATGTTTTACTTCAATTTACACAAAACCAATAAAAATGAGCTCGTTTCGTGGGTTAAAACAGCATCTAAAATCTACAATACTAAAATAAATAAAAACTATTGAAACAAAGATCATCTGATTACAAGTTCTAATCAATCTTTCTAGTGAAAAGTTAAAACACAAAAGTTTTCTAGAATCACGTATACATGCCTCTACTCAAATTTCATAATTTATCGAGGTCGTTTACTATTTTTCAAGATGTACAAATCAATACAATTCACACAATAACAATAAACTCATATTTAATTCTTTGTATCTTAACTCTACCACTTCAGCCCTTTACATCCGGTCTACACATATATTCCATGTGCCTCCCGTATACTTAACACCGCTCTGAAGCCAAACTTGAACGAGGATATCGTTCCGAGTTTGACCCACACTCCCCAGATGGTTGGCATATACGTATACACGTAAATCAAAGCACTTGTCTACTTATGAGAACGAGGCAACAATATATATACACAATCTCTCATCCACTCATGAGAACAAACATAATAATGCCAAGCCTAATGCATTCAAATAAATCTCATAATCTTCACCTTTTTTTTATACACTCTTTCTCACCAACACTCAAATAAAACAACAATCCTTGGAGTCATGGTAGAGTATAAGGAATTCATCTATGGGTTCTAAGTTTATTTTAATTTCATATATCCATGAGTGCGATTACAACCATAAAATAAATCCATATAAAAATCATAAACCTTGCATACACAACTAATCAAAATAATTAAAATCAATCAATCGTCTAAAAACCCTAAACCTTACATACACAACTAATCAAAATAATTAAAATCAATCAATCATCCAAAAACTCTAAACCTTACACAACTAATCAAAATAATTAAAATCGATCAATCATCTAGATGCAAATACGAAATCAATTCAACATCAAATAAATAAAAATAAATAAATAAAAACAACGAATTAAACATAAATCAAGAGAAGTGGGTTTTGCACTCGCGATTATTTTTCGAAGATCAAAAAATCACTTAAACAATTAATGAAACCGCCAAAATAAAACCTAATTTTTTTTTTTTCAATTTTTTTTCCCTTTCCTCTTCTTCCCGTGTCTTTCTCTCTCCGCTGTTCTGAGTTTGATCAAAGTCTCTATCTCTCTCGCGCGGCTTGCTGCTGCACCACAACCCTCTCTTTTTTTTGTTTTGTTTTCTTATTATCCTAGTGACTATTCTAACCTAATAACATTATATTATATAAATAAACATATATATAGATATAAATATCCTATATAAAATTAATATATATATATAACACATTTTATATATATAATATAATAAATATATCAATATTCGAATTAATTACATATAATTAACTATCACATTAAATTAATTAAAAACACATTAAATTCTCATATAACCACATAGTTAATAAACTCAAAAATAAAATAATGATAATAATAATAATAATAATAATAATAATAAATAAAAACTTACGAAAAATTAGGATCGCTACACTCCACTTTGCCTGCTACTCATATTCAGCCCACTTTTTATAAGATCATGTTCTACTATCACGGATTTTAAGAGTGGTTGGCCCTTAAAATAAGGACTAAGTTTTGATCAAATCTGCCCCCAAGGGCCATGCCTTCTGGACCTAGACTTTTGGCTTGGGCCCCTAGACCTCTGGACCCACATGTTTGTATGTGGACCTCTGGTCCTGGCCCCCTGGTTTCCTCTGGTCCTGGACTTGCATGTCTAGACCTAGACCTTTGGTCCTGGTCCCTTAGTCTTCTAGATCTGTTGTTCTGCTATTCTGAATCTGGACTTATGATCCTCTCCACTTGCTCATTTTTACCTCCAACAAAAAATTATATGCTAATGAAATACAAACACTTACATATTTGTTGGCTCCGTATAATATGAGATCCACAAACAAGTTCCATTTTGTAATTTGTTTTTGTTTCAGTAGCACTTCTGTTTTTTGATAATATAAATAAATAAAACCGATATTGTGTCATTGACTCATAGTTAGTGTTAACAGATAGAATTGGTTAGTAATGGTTTGAGTGTAGAGACTTTTGAAGCATTAACGTTTTAGCTACTTCATGTGCCGGTCATTATACACAACGCTGTTTCCTTTCCTCCAAGCCTCCTTGTTCAAATTTGATTGGCCAATTAATAAAAGTGTTGAAATATATAGGAGAACTTACGTGTAGATCCTAATAAGTGGACTTATTGTCTAATAAGTCCTATGATAATTAATGACATTTTTCATTAAACACTATTAACAAATGTCACTAATTGTTAATTTTTAGCGACAATATGAAAAATTTGTCACAAAAAATATCACTAGTTATAAGTTTTAACGACAGTTTAAAAAAATCGTCACAAAAAAGTGTCATTAATTCACAACTTTTAGCGACAATTAAAAAAATTCATCACAGAAAAACGTCACTAATTGTAAGTTTTAACGACAATTTATGAAAACCATGACAACAAAAAGTCACTAATTGTCAATTTTTAGCGACATATGTAAAAAATTGTTACAAAAAAATTAATTTTAGCGACGATTTTACTAAAACTTATTTTTAATAAGACTTTATGAGAATTAAGTCTAACTATTATGATCTATTAGTAATTTATCCAAATATATATTAGAAATTTTAAACCAAAAACTTTGGCTTTAAATCGGGCTGAAAGTGGTCCTTGAAATTAATTGAGATATGCATATACTGGTTTGAGCACTTGATTTCTAAAAAAATCTTGTACCTAACCTTTGGTGTTAGACTATTTGCCTCAGCAGCCTGCTCAACTACAATGTACAATTTTCTACCGAACAGTCGTGGATCATATGTATTCTTGAAAATTATATAATTTACTTAGTGTGTATGTATATAATTTACTTAATTTATTTTATTTTTAAACTGAAAAATATACTTGCTAAGTTTTTTTTTTTATTTTATAACGGATATCAAGGTTTGAGATGTTTGACTTCCATGAAATTCTAACCTGCAAGTTCTTGAGTAGTATGTCTTTTGGTTACTTTCTCCTTCTACTAAATCAAGTCCCATGGGGTTCTTACCTAAGTATATATTTATAACATAATGGTTAAATGTTAAGCTATTGCGCCAAATTAATTACAAAATTATTGATAATTAATTTTATAATATATATTTTTATTTAATACATAAGTTTATTGTTGAGCAGGTTCACAATCATTTTACCAGGATTAGACTTGGGAGATTTGTAAGCACGAAATTTCGGATGGCTCAAGTTTCAGTACACGAATTTTATGGAGTAATTTTTTACTCAAGTGCGACTAACTTGACCCAATGTTTGTCTACACCCAAACGCCACGTTTGTTTGCCGAATCATTTGGAAGATGATTAGTGAGAAGATGTCAAAACAAATAAAAAAAATTAGTAAGTTCTTTTGACAACAATGTCCGTGCCTGTTTACACTCACGAGACATACAAAATCTGATTTGACATCAAGTGGACCTGCTTATTTACTAATGTTTGTCTACACTCAGTGTAACGCCCTCAAAATAATACATAAATCCCATCATATTAGACATGCAATGGTATAAAGAAGTCAACACCTTTTCATTCATCAGAGTATTTTTACAACAGTATACATGTTAATAACAAAAGCAAGTGCCCTATAGGCTTACAGCTTTCCAAGTTAAACACTTGATTTCACAAAAGAAGAGTACTAACTCTATACAAAATAAGCCCGGGCTTGATGTACATGTAATACAACAAAATAATCAAAAAACGAAGAGTCTTCAACTCCCATCCATCCAAGCTATGTCCTTGGAGGTGGCATGCTGCCTGTACCTGAAAATGGTGTCCCATATGGGGTGAGCCAACGCCCGTAGAAATATGCTAAACACAATATGAGCAATAACTAAGACATTAGCAATTGATAAATGTTTAACTCACAAAGATCAATTTATAACTCCATTTCCATTCCATGACAACCGTGTCTATGTTCATTTCATTTTCCATTTCTTATACAATTCTCAATTCACAACAGCGGCTCAGAACCTGGCCAATAACTTACATGAGACAGTGACTCATATTAAACATTTCCCGTTCTACATTAGATTAGCGTACTAGCCATATTAACATCCCAACAGATAAGCATACAAGCTGTATCCACATTTCAACAG